>JAMZAV010000080.1:0-600000 GCA_024449915.1 Sweltsa coloradensis
ATTTATCAATTAACACGTCAAGTTCCGTTTCAGTTGCCATCGCGCACTCATTCCCTCATCCAAAATTTTTTGTTGTAGTTTTGTTTTGTTGAATTTATTTAAACTATCGTAAGGTTAACATAACATACAAAACTATTTAAAATATAGCTGAGATAACCATGCAATTGACATTATAGAGTACACATTTTAATCATAGAAGAGAAACTTCGATACATGCAGTTTATACAGTTTTTTTCTCAGTTTGAATTTTTGTGTTATACCTTTTTTGGGCCGTTATTGTTCGTTATCATCCAAAAAAGCATATCATTCAAAAGGCATTAGTTTCTGGCGATAAGATAACCTGAAGCTTCATAATTTGAATTGTTTCGTACTTCCTAGATCTATTTTGGCCACAGTTGGGTGGGCGCCAACATGTCCGCCAGCCCTATACATACACGCTTTCTGTGCCTCTCAGAGGGTCAACTTTCAAACCATACACCTACTACGAAATGCAGGGTATTCTTTTCTCAATTAAGAGAAGACAAGTATTGCAAACACCCAAATACTAACTATAGTAACATTTTGCCTAGAATATTAAATAATAACCAATAACTAATTTCTACACAAACCGCTCGCTAATTTGCTGGGACACAATAATTGAAATAAGTACCAGCTGTTGTCGTAAAGCGTTCACTGTTGTTTTGCTTACAATTGCCAAGTATGTAACACAGAAAATATAGTAGACTGCTGCATGGCATTGAAAACTGGTGTTAATAACAAGCAATTATAATATTTTTTTATCTGTATTGTTGCAGCAAACATTGTTCTCGTTAGTATTTAGCGACGAAGGTTGAGTTTCTTAAAGATATCTATTTTTCTCGAAGCAATCGTAGAAAAGGAATTGCATTTTTTTTAACACAATAGTTTCTTTACAAGATTTTATTGTGAAACTGATGTTTGAAAAAGACTTGAAGAAAGGTCGAAATATCAAACTAAACTATTGTAAAAGAGCAGTATATGGGCCTAGTGTTCAAAATTACCTGTTTAAATAATTAATACCTGTTCTACTAGTTTATTTTATAAAGTTTCTACAAGATTGTTTAGTTGTGTTCACCAGCCTAACCGACATACAGTGTTGGCTCCAGCGACAAGCGCGCGACTCTGATTCGGGAGGTCCCGGTTTCGGCAACCCTGGCTGAAGTTTTTTCCGCCCTCGGACATTCCTTCACAATAGTCCTACTCCAATATACTTAGTTAAAACACCTGAATAGGGGCATGCATTGTATCCTGAGCAGGTTTCCCACGAAAAAAATGATTTAACCAACTTAAAACGACATGAGAAAAATAAAACGAAAATAACATGCGATTGAAAAATAGGAAGACAGTAAAATTTTGTAAAATCTAAAGCAATGATGAGAAATACCTCAACATTTGTGTGCTTCTATAAAGTAATATTATTATGATAAAAATAAATGTGTGTGTATTTCGTTCATTTGAAGTGGATTGATAAAGACGATGTGTTAAATGTATTTTGATTTAACTAGTTGTTTTGCTATAAACCAACACAAAAGCAATTTAAAATAGTAATTGCATATGATATAATAATTATTGTAACGATATGTTTTCTTATGGGGGGCCAAATAAATTTTGACAAAAGTTATATCAAAGTTCCCACTGGAAAAGTATTTTAGCTGAGAAAATAAAGAGGAGGCGCCAACCGTTAAAAAGCGGGGGAAATCTAAATTTAAATAATATACCAAATTTATGAAAGGGAGAAAAACCTTAGTTTTCAAATATAAAATTATGTAAAAACCCATTTTCTTGCGCATTAGCATAAGAAATATTCAAAACTTTTACTACCGTAGGCATTTTCTTAAAAAAAAAAAAAAAAAAATCGTAAATAAAAATAATAAAAAGTTAAACAAATTACGAAGGAATGTGAGGCGAGGTCTAAGTAAAAAATAAGGTTCATTTTCCATGTCTTCCCTTAAACTGTCTGAAACTCAACGATCATCTTTTGTTAAATTTTAACCTTTATGGAATTAAATTTATATATTTTAATAATATTGTTCATACCAGTTATAAAAATTAATGAATGTTCTAAAGCCGCAAAGAGTCGGGTATCAAATATTCTTCAAATGTTTTTGAGAAATAAAAGAAAAAGTTAAGGCGGCTGGAATTACCTTGGGGTAGGTTTGCAGTTGTAGTAACCACATCCACCACAACCTTGGTATATTTCATGTTTCTATTTGCTCTTCTTTCAATGACGAGTAATAACCTTGCAAGAAAATGCATTTCTATACATGTTTTATTGGATACGAGAGAGCTGTGATAGACAGGGCAACTAAAAAGCTGGATAAACAAAGATTTAAAAAAATAATAGAGATGGGTTCTTTTGTCTGCCTGTGGCCAATGGGTCCGGTTATCCGCCCATTTCACGAGACTTTAAAAACATCTTTGCAAGTGTTGGCCAATTATTCCTTGGGACTACGCTAATGATTCGCTCGAAGAACGAAATTATGACGTGGTAGTTTCCAAGGATTACGCAATCTCAATGTCATAGGGGAACATGGATACCACGAACTACAAAGCAGGTGGGTTGTTTTAAAAATGAGCCAAAACTACGTGGGTGTTTCCTGATTAATGAAATTGAGAAATAAACCCTAGCTTATACCTGCGTAAAGTAATGACAATTAAAAAATGGTCAGTTTAAAAGGCAGCAGAAAACGTTGCAGCACTGTTCCGGGTCAATTCATTAAGCGAGCGAAGCGAGCGTTTCCATTTGACTCTGCCGGAAAAATAGTCACTGGTTTTGTTTTTGTTTTTGTTTTTTGTTTTTTTGTTTTTTTGTTTGTATGTCTCGCGATAACGTTCGAACGGAGGCTCGGATCGAGTTGAAATTTTGACCATCCGCAAGTTTTTGTTCTCGATTGAATGCCATTAGTTTTGTGGCAAAATCGTTCAAAAAGTTAAAAATTACATTAAAGTTAATCGAAATTTTTTTTTTTCAAACTAACCGGGCGACAAAATCTGAGATAGCCAAATCATTTAGAATGTCCGTCCGGTCAAGAATATGTAAATTTTATTTTGATCCGATAAGTAGTGTAGATGGAAATTACATTATAACAAAAGTAAAAGTTGCCATGGCAACGAAAAGACGCGCGAAGTTTCTATCTAATACCACTGCCACCTAGAAGCAATCAAAATACTTTCGAGAAAGCAGTCTATTATTTGTCACCAAAGAGTTTTTTTAAATAGTTTTCCCAAGGAGTCAAGGTCCTCTAGATGGCGGTGGATTTTATCCACAAAGTAAAGGTTTTCACAAAACGGGTTTACCCAAATACCTTGGCAATAATAAATAATATTGGAAACGCAAACGCCATAAATTTATTGTGCAATGTGGGTCTAGCTATAGCACGTGCTCGCTTATCAACGCGTCCCAAAAGAGCGTTTCCTAGTATCTATAATGCAACTTCAATTTAGAAGTTGATTCTAGTTACCATCTGGGCCCCGGGGTATAGATTTGGCCCAGAGCATGGCTCTGCTAATCGATAAGGGCGAGGAGAGAGAAAAAGTCCATCTCGCAAACATCAGCTAGTGTGTGAGTGTATTACTCTCCGAAACTAGAGGCGAGCTCTGGCATTCGTCGTCGAGGACCTTGCCCCCTCCCTTGACGACCTTCCCAACGATAACGACGACGACAAACGATGACAAAGACAATGACGACTGCGACGTGAGAATCCCCCTTTCCTCCCTCTACCCGTGGCTGGTTCTGACGGTTGACGCGCCCTTAAACCAAATAAACCAGCCTAGTGGTCAGATGGCTAAGGTGCCTACCCGAAAAGTGGGAAACTCGGGTTCAAATCCCAGCCGGGAAAGATTTTTTAAATTCTGGATTGTATTAAAAATCGCAATTTTAGTGTTGTTTTTAAAGTAGTATTAAAATTTTAAATATAAAGTATATCTACCAAACAATACAAGAATGATAAAGTACCAAATTTTCCCAAGACTTTCTTTTCAAACACATCGTAGACTATGCATGTTGTTCCACACGATTGGCCAGTGAGCATAACTTAACAAATTGCACAAATATAGTTTACAACTTTTTAGGTTTCAATTAAATATTTTTTATAGAAGGAATGTTTATCGCAACAAAAATTGGTTTATGTTGTAGCTTGTGAGTTACCTCAGTCTATATATTATTATATTGGTATTGGATTATATTGGTTTACAAATCAGTTCACGTTTCACGACGGCAAGGGACCAGGAAGACGCCTCGAAAACGTTCTAACTCCGCTTGCCCGTGGCTAGAATCTAGATATTTATAGCAATACAATAAATGTTCATGCAAGGCAAAGGTCAGCCACTCGTTTCTCGCATGGACGCGCAAGCCAACAAAAGAATTACGTTCTTATTTTTAAATGTTGAAACGAAAAAGTAAAGCTATCGTTTACTGATGATGGATGAAAAAGATGTGAAAGCAATGAACAATTCCAATGAAGGACTATGAAATGGTTTAAAATGTTAAATTAAGTACATCATGGTCTCATAATACGCACATTATGAGTTCGCACGTAGTCATCTCAAAGTCGATTCTCCGGCAAGCGTGCACGCGCGGGGTGTAAACTAGAACTCAGGCCAGGAACATCACCACGTCAACCTTGAGGCAATGCTGTCCGCAATGGTAGGAGAAACGTCAAGTGCGCAATGACACAGGTACGAGTGTTATTACACTCAACATACACTAATATACGAAGGTTTTTGTCGCTTGACGTCTCTTTTATTGCATTATTGCAATTCGCCACGATAAGGGGTGATAAGTGAAGGTGAAGGACAATGACAAAAACCCATGTCTTATCCGGGATTCAAACTCGCGTCCGCCTAGTGCTGAGAGACGTTACCACTACTCTTCAATTCTACATTATTAATTTAGTAATGTTTCCACGCACTAAAAGTTAAAACAGTTCGTGGTAAGAGGTAGATACATAAAGAAAAATAAAGAAAATACATAATACATGCATTGATTAATATGTGCACTGTGTATAATTAGGGTGCACATTTATTAAGGGGGGAAATTATATTATTATTGAGTAGAGGCGCTAAGGATGGCTATATACTCAATGGTAGAGGGGTGTACAGTCTTGCCGATCTGATTACCCCATTAACGCTGTCGTAATCACGTCGAATTCCTTAGTTCAATTTTAAATTTAATTGTTTATAAATTTAATTTAATTGATAAATCATTATTGAATTAAATATTTAAATTAAAATAACTCATTGGCTGTCTAGATCTTCCATACGTACCCGTGCTTTTAGAATGGATACCAACTTAGTTCGATTGTTAAAACACGCGTTATTTCTTTCGATTTGGTTAGTCGGGGAACATTCCTAGGTGGAATAGGTGGGAGACCCACGGGACCCGGTTTTAAATACCGACCGGGCTGAATTTGGTAATTTCTTGAATGTTAAAAAAATATAAATACGTTCTTGTTTATAAGTGCGGTAACCTTTATGGATGGAACTGAGTGGAACCGAAAACGGAAACTTTACTTAGTTCCTTTTTTGGGGGGAACGTCCAAGACGAGGCATCTATATAGCCAGTTACTTAACTATGAGAAAACACCAATATGTCGTTCATAGATGAGCGATCGAGCCATGTTTCACTCTGCAATGTACCTTGATTATAGACGCTAAAAGTTTAAACGATGCGGAATTACACGTGAACGATATTGTACAATATTTTTTCAATGCACAAAATATAATGGAGAACACAGCTCATATATATATACGAAGTGTGAGGTAAGATTGCAAGACCTACTGAAACTTGTAGCAGACTTTTCTAGAACCTATTTCTGGAGATTCAGTAACCTTGGCCACCGCCGTACAAAGTAAGTTAGTTACTTGGATCTCGCGAAAGTCCTTTAAGAGACGTTAGAGGACCTTGAACTGAACAGCTACAAAAATGTGACGAGACTGAAATTCCTAAAATATGTTAATATGTAAACAATTTTGTAGCTCACCACATTCATTGAATACTATATAATAACATCAGCAACTCACTACCACTTGTAGATATAACATATAAGTTTACTATGTAGGGTTAGAGATTGCAATCAATACCACACAGCCTGTCCATAATCGAGGGATTTAGATACCGGTACCTGACAACTCCTACCATTCGTGATTTGTTGGCTGGGAACATTACTACCGGTATATTTTCGGGAATACCATATACAAGATACGCTGTGTTTACTACATAAAAAATATAGTTAAAACGGAAGTGATGAGTATCGTGATGGTAAAAGACGATTTAATACACCAAGAAACTGATTTACCAAAAACGTGAATCTTATTATTGTATACTAGGAAGCTTCGCAAACGCTTTTTTAGTCGCGTTGATGGATGAGCTTTTTTGATGGTTTTTAGTTTGCGTGGGACCACTTTTCTTTGCAAGTGCTTTTTGAATGCATTGTAGGTGATTGTTGTCAAGTTTCTATTGTTACTTGTTAATTGTTATTATAAACCTAAAAAAAACTCATATTAAAACCTTTATTCTATGGATTCTGGCTAACTTTTTCAACTTTTTCTTTCAAAAAGCAATACATTACCATAACCTTAATGTCCATGTAAAATATGTACGTTGTACATTTTTTTTGTAGCCTAACCCGTTTGGTCAGAATCGGCCCAAATGTCACGAAAATATCGCACTTAAAATCGAAAAATATCGTAAAAGTACGATATTCGTGAGAAATATTTTTTCGATTGTACCCAAAAACGTGGCAGGTCTAAGTTCAGAGATTTTGAAGGTCCCCTCCAATTTTCATCAAGATCGCATATGCTGTTTGCCCAGTAGAGAGCAAACAAACAAACAAAAACACAAAAAAAAAAAAAACACCCGAGCTCAATTTTTTTGGGGGGGTCGGTGAAATTGAAGTCTTCGCTTCGCTCATCCAACAAAGCCCTAGCAATAATAGAACAGTCTAATAAGCTGTATCTCTTCTGATTGGATGCTATCTGTGAGCCAACCAACCAAACACCGAGTTATTACAACATTGCCACCTTTCATTATAACCGCTGACAACCTTTTGCGACGCATTTCAATCTTTCAAAGACGTAGGTAGAGACAAACCGTCGCATACAAAACAGAAGGTAAAAAGACACTCAAAAGTTTTGAGATCTAACAGAGGGGCCAAGCCACTGTACCCGTCGAAATTTTCCCATTATAAATACGTGAAATCACTTCGCCACTTTACTTTAGGTACTTTACTTCTTTACTTTCTTTCAAGCAAAGCTTGGCTTTTGTATTTCTACGAAGTATTACATGAAAAACAAATAGTTGCAACTTTCAAATTAATGCACCAGCCTTGACTTGGATGTAACGAAGTGGCGAAGTGATTTGATGTATTTTTAGTGCGCACATGTAGACGGGTGCATTGGCTCGGCCATTAGATCAGATCTCAATACTTTTAAATGTGTAATGCTTGGCTGCATTTTGTATTCGTCGTTATAACCTTACAAGCACATACGTAAGTCATATCGAGTAATATGTAATTCAATCGAGTCATATTTAGGTCGTATTGAGTCTTACGTATAAGCCTAAGTCATATCGAATGATATGTATAAATAAAATTGAGTCATTATGTAAGTAATATAGGCATATGTAAGTCATATCGAGTCATATGTAAGTCACACAACGTTGCTAGTATAAAACTTTATAACAAGTTGACATGAGTGACATTAAGTCTATAAATAGCACTAGAGCTTTTAGGTGAAACTCTTTTTGCTCAGCGGATTTTATCGAATTGAGTAGACGAAGTCTTAGTCGATGTTCTTGTTATCGTTATTCATATTGTCAGTCCAGAAACATTGTTATAGTTTTTCATAAATAAAACGTTCTATCTTTACAATGAGGTTACAACCACAAATAAATAAATTGCATGTACATCTAAATTAGCATTGCATTGTTCTAATTTAGGAATAGGTCACATTATTAACTTGCACTGTATAGTATGAAGGGCCCGAAGGACGTGGTCGTTTGTGAAATGTAATTCATATGAAGAAGTGGTCGCGGGAAAGTGTACGGCTACTGTGCAGCGACATATTCATTAGCAGGCTAGTTTTATTTTTCGGGAAAGCTTGAGTATTTGTATGGAAGGACGCTTTACCGTCGTATAATGTGGGGACTTGTGCGTATGTATCTCACACAAAACAATATCGATATATCGCACTCACCAGTACCCGAAGAAGTTAGTTAGCGAGCTTGGGTCGAGGTCGTTCTGTCCATCCCGTTCTAAAGTTTTTGCGATCATTTCCGCAATGTCCTCTTCATCCGAATCCATTTTAGCAAGCGAATAATCGGAACGTAGATGTGAAGTATTCTCTAGATCACTGATCTTGTTGTTGAGTTTTGATTCGAGATTACTTTCGTCTTGGTTTCATGTCTTCAATAAATGCTATGCTTGTAAACTAAATAGGAAGGTAGTTGCACTCGCGCACGTTCAGAGGTGCCAAATTTGCTGTCTTTGTTTGCGTAGCGAAGAGTTTATCCGTAGTGTACAGCCCTTGCAGCACAATCTTTAGACTGTCGTGTTTATTAATAGAGGGGGCCCGACACAATTAGATGACCATGTGGCCAGCTGCGCCAATTATCAACGCAGAAGTCGCGATAGCGCGTTATTCTTATAATATGCAAGTGACAGCAAACGACGAAATTAAACTTCATGCGACGTTCAATCACGTCCAATCACATTTGATAAACACAATTATGCAAAATGTTTGGTTCGAGATGTCAACTTAAGTAAATTAAATTATGTTAATAACGAAAAAAACTTAATTTCTGTGCGAATCTCACGCATACGAAACATTTGTGAAAAAACAGCCTAGCTTCACACACGCAAAAGTACTGAGTTTTAAAAGAAGGGCCAGGCCATGGGACCCTATACTGCATTTGCATAAATATATAGTATTAACAACATTTAATTTGCAACTATGTCTATGCATAGCATACGGTTTGTGATAATTTGAGCAAATTCAATGAGCCAAGCTTGGATTGGATGCAGTAAAGAGGTGAAGTGATTTCACGTTTTTATAGTGTGCAAATGCTACAATTGTACATTGGCTTGGCCATTCTTTTGGATTTCAAACTTTAGTGTGAAGGTTTGGGCTGCCTTTTTAACTTTTTTTAAAAATTTGCGTGGGAGCATAACCTTCTTTGTCGTGCTGACGTTAAAAGTACCATTTTGTAATAACTCTGCGAAAGCCCACTTTAATTTATTGCGCGTTCCCTTGCGGCTATGGGGCTTTGCAAACGATAGTTATATTCTCATTGACGTATTTGGTTGACAACAAATTATCAATGATAAAATAGGTCTACATATCTTTCGTTTTGTCATTGTTAAAATATAATTTAAATTGTATACAAAGTTATTATATTATAATTATGGTATTCTATTCAATTTCATATTAAGGCGACGGCGCCTAGCGCCTAGGGCTGGGCAAATAAATCAAAATTTCGACACGATATCGATTATTAATTGAATTATATATATCTTTATTGTACACCGATATTCGAATTTCATATCGAAATAACGTAGTAAAAAATGGAATCACACAAATTCAAAAACGTGAAAAACTAAAACGAGGTATGAATATTTATGAATAAATGTTTGTTGCGAATTTTATGCTGTAAATACTTAAGCAATATCGAATTTCGTGTTAAAAGTTTGGTTCGCGTGGCGGACTGGCTTGACTTTGCTGCTTCCGTACTGAACTTGCATGGCTCTCACACTCGGTGGAGGTGCCGGGTCATTAAACGCGAGTGTAAAAACGCAACTAACGAGTTGCATTTTTGGCGATACTATATCAATTCTTTACCACACACTATAAAAAGAAGGCACATTCTTTTGAAAAGTTGTTTAATAATATGCAAAATATACATTTGCTTTTTAACTCAAAGATAAAATATCGATATATCGATATCGATTTTGAAATTTTTGTGTGATATCGATAATTTGAATTATATGTTATAGCACAGCCCTACTTCAAGTGGATTTTCAATACAATTATCATTATACTATTAACCTGATAACAACTAATTTTCATTCACGACACTTCAAATTGTCATCATACATTCTAGGCCTACTCTTGCATTACCCAGTCCTCTTTTTTCTTCCGAACCTAACCATTAGTTTTGTTTCCTGGGGGAAAAGATTGTATAAGTTGTATCTTAAGGACGTTTCAACGGTTCCTCATAATAAATTTTTTCGTTTTGATTTTTTCAATCCGGAGGGTTTAACCTATGGGATTTAAAAATTACTTTTCATTTTTAGTCTGGATATTTTCACTGGTCTTGATATGCAACGTAGTAAAGCATTTTATAGAGTTCCTTTAAAACAATTAAGGCTATTCCAGAGCACTCTTACCGATATTTTTGAAAGTCAACGGAAAATGGCTAAAAGTTGGTTGGATAAAAGATGAACTTGAATGAAAAAGGGGGGAAAATATTTTTTTTTGGACAAGACAAAAGCTCCATTTTGGCTGTTATATGCAAATTATGGGTTAATACGAAAATGAATGTTCTAGATGCAATACTTAATTTTTTACTTTGATTTTTTTTATTGCTTTAACACACCTTTGTCTCTGGACTGAATACAAGGGAAAATAATTTTATGAAATAACTTTTGATGAACGATTTTTTTCGTGTTCCGGTTCAAAACCCTTTTTTGTACCATGTGACAAAAAAATCGCACATCGAACATTAAACCAGAAAATTATTTTCCCTTATACTCAGTCTAGAGACAAAGGTGTGTTGAAACAAAAAAAATCTTAGCTCAAAATTAAATATTGCATCTAGAACATTCATTTTAGTATAGACCCAAAATTTGCATTGAATGGCCAAAATAGAGCTAATTTGTCCCGTCCAAATAAGTTTTTTTTCATCTTTTTTATTGAAGTTCATCTTTCATCCATCCAACTTTCAGCCATTTTCCTTTGACTTTCAAAATATCGATAAAAGTGCTCTGGAATTAATGCATAATCGTTTAGGGCTAATTTTCTCATAAGACATGTTAAGTTTCCAACCACATATTCAATACCACAATTCTAATATAAAAATATAATTTCAAAAATTATTTCTCAAATATATGTTTTTACATGATTTTTGAAAGATTTTGTGTTCTGAAATTTGTGCAAATTACAATTTTGTTGTTTTCATATAATATAGCCGACCAAAGCACATAAAATGACTTAATTTAAAAATAAAATAAACCCGCCATGAAGCTGCGCACATATTATATACATTTAAACAAAAATTTTGGTGGTCTGTATAAATGTGACAATCCAATAACAATCCAAATCACAAATTCACAAAGATGTACCAGAAACTGAAGAAGAAAGACAATAGCATGTATCATTCTCGACATAATTTCTCAATCAGAATCTTCCAAGGTCACAGGATGTAATGAACGTTTCCTCGGTGATATTTGTTATTTATGGGAGGTTTATTCTGACGGGAGTGGAACCAAGATCAATGAGGGAATCCCCCAACCACCACCCACACCAATTTTTTCTGCACCCCCCTCCCACTTCAGAATGTTGAAAATCCAGTTCGCCGTTCGTCACCACGGCAACAATTGAAAAAATAGTTGCAACCACTAGAGTGTGCTGACTAGTTCGAAAGAGAGTAACAACGCGACCCGCACATATCTCCGTTCAAGCTATGCCTACACGCGTTAAAACGCAAGCACGACTTTAACGGATCTTAGTAATTTTTTTGCAAATGGATAAGAAGTGAGTGACCTGTAAGTTTTAGATTTCGAAGGTTCTCAGAAAGTGTGATCAAAATCAGAGCAGCCGTTTATACCCAGTAGAGATCGAAGAAGCCACAAAAAGCCAAAGACGAGAATTATCATCAATCACTCATTATCAGTATAGCACCACATAATATCTGTCAACTATCACTATAACCTATTTTGTAATTTCAGCTTTTTAAACGTGTTTTTTTGGATGAGCGAACAGCGAAGTGAAGATTCTATTACACTACACTGGAGAAAAATATCCAGAATGTTTTTTTCTGTTTGTATTATTGTGAGTTTGTTAACACGATTCCGGCTAAACCGATACTCCAATTGCGATGAAATGTTATGGAGGTCTTCGAAATCTCTAAACTTAGAACTGCCACGTTTTTGAACGCAATCAAAAAATTATTTCTCATAAAAATCGCAATTTTACGATTTTTACGATTTAAAAAACAAATTCTTCAACTTATAACACCGACATGCTTTATTCGATTGTAATGATGTTTTCACAGAACCTTAATTTTATGAATTAATATATTTGTGTGAAATTTGAGCGCAATCGAAAAATTATTTCTCTTAAAATCGCAATTTTACGATTTTTTTCATTTTTAAAAACTTTTTTCGACACCTACATGCTTTATCCGATTGTAATGATTTTTTCGCAGAACCTTAATTTAATGAATTAATTTATTCGTGTGAAATTTGAGCGCAATCGAAAAAAATTATTTCTCATGAAAATCGCAATTTTACGATTTCTTTCATTTTTTCAAATAACAAATTTTTTCGTTTAAAAAAAATTCTTCGACTTAGTAATGATTTTTTTACAGAACAACAGAAAATCTGTATAGCACCTGGCATCTCAATGCACCAATTACGCTCATCCAACAACGCGCCTTTAAAAGCGTTTGCGAGGCCTAGTAGGCTTTACAAAGCTGCAAATTTAAAAAAAAATCGCCTCTGGCGATAAGGGCCCCTGCCACATCAAGCTTTACCCAAAAAGGGTAAGTGGTTTGCAAGTCTGACCTCGCCCACACACATTCACTCCTCCATTGTCAATTCCTGGATATGCAACTGCTTTCAATGTTAGTAATTCTATAGGAAGCTTCGCAGTTCGCAAACGCTTTTTCAGGCGCGTTGTTGGATGAGCGTAATTGGTGCATTGAGCTGTCATGTGTTATGCAGATTTTCTGTTGTTCTGTGAAAAAATCATTACAATCGGGTAAAGCATGTAGGTGTTATAAGTCGAAGAAATATTTTTTTAACGAAAAAAAGCGTAAAATTGCGATTTTGGTGAATAATAATATTTTGATTGCGCTCAAATTTCACATGAATATATTAATTCATGAAATTAAGGTTCTGTGAAAAATAACTACAATCGAATAAAGCATGTAGGTGTCAAAAGTCGAAGAAATGTTTTAAGATTTTTTTAAAATCGAAACAAAATCGTAAAATTGCGATTTTTATGAGAAATGATTTTTAGATTGCGCTCAAAAACGTGGCAGTTCTAAGGTCAGAGATTTCGAAGGCCACCAAAAAATTTCATCGCAATTGGAGTATCGGTTTAGCCGTAATCGTGTTAACAAACACAAAAATACAAACAAAAAAAAACATTCCGGATTTTTTTCTCCAGTGTAGTAGAATGGAATCTTCGCTTCTCTCATCCAACTTTTGACAGTCGGGGAGGCTGCTTAAAAATCACATCCCAAAGAATGCTCGCCCCCCCCCCCGGCCACTCCCCATGATGAGTCAAGGCTAGATCCGTCCCTGGGGGACCCGGATGACCTACTGTCTGTACTCAACACAGTATACCACGTGGAAAGAAAAGAAGTTCCCATGGAATAAAACTTTAACAAGCCTATTAGTCAAGTCATGTTCCAATTACCGCGGTGCATCGAAGAGTATTGTTCTCACGATAAGAAAAACTCTGCAAAGAATAAAAGTGTGCATAATGAATAGTGAACATACATCAATATTGTAATGTAATGCTATTTCCTGCGTTATTAATTAATTCACCGCACTCTTAACTTCCAATAATTGTTACAGAAGAAAAGTAACCTAGAACCTAGTTTACTCAAATACCGTAATATAACACTACGTTTAAACGTAGTGTTATCAACGCCATTTAACTATTTATAACTCCATGGTGTTATATTACGGTATTTGGTTTATTTTTGTAAACAGTAAAACCAGAGTCGATAAAGAAGTTTCGCAAAACTAAATTACTAATACTATATGACAGTATATTATGCTATTGCTTGCTATTGATGGCATCAATTACTCTCTGAATCCAACCATCTCCAAAGACACCAAAAGGAATTCATACAAATACAAATGACAACCACTATATGCTATACTTTAAATGATCCAAATAAATGATAAATAATAAATGATAGATAGTTAAAATCTTTTATTCTGACATCAGCAAATAGTTTACTTTTATAATTTGGATTGGAAAGTATTGTCAGTAGAGCCCTTCATTACTGCTTCCGTGACAACTGTGTTAAATTTCAAACAACTGTGTTGTCAGCAATCAGCCGAGCGAACAATTAACTTGCCTAAAATATAAACCAAAGAAGCAAAGATGGAAAAACAAATTATTTTTGTTTCTAGTTCCAGATTTCAACGTCAACATCCCAAAGACAAACGTGATCTTAACACTGTGAACATGGTCCATGGAGATGCATACACAATACACGTGATGTAGCGTGACTTTGCAACCGTGTTAACTTTTCTATAATCTTACCTCTCATCCCCCAGCCTCTCCGACAACGTCGTCTCTTTGTGTTCGGTGGAGTCCTGGTTCTCCACCAGCTGGCACCGAACAGCACTGATCTCGTTCAACAACCTGTGCAACATGCAACACGCAACACAGTTACACGCAGCAAGCTCTGTCCGCAAGGGCGACTTAAAAATATGTATTTGAGAGTTTCTTGAATAGTTTCTTGAATCGCGACCAATTCCGCGGTGAAAACTAAACACTACTCCTCTGGCAAGTTCTATTATAGATCGCCTAGCCGAGTAGCGACGAATCCTCGGGAGGTTAGGGGACTCCCTGCTCGCCGCAGTGAGTCAATGGGTGGAGGGACTCCCTCCTCGCTGCAGTGAGTTAATGGGAGGAGGGACTCCCTTCTCGCTGCAGTGAGCCTATGGGAGGAGGGACTCCTTCCTATCTGCAGTGAGTTAATGGGAGAAGGGACTCCCTCCTCTCTACAGTGAACCCATTGGGAGAGACTCCCTCCTCGCTGCAGTGAGTTATTGGGAGGAGGGACTCCTTCCTAGCTGCAGTGAGCCCATGGGAGGAGGGACTCCCTCCTCGATGCCTTGAGACCATGTGAGCTATTTATGGTATTGGTATGAATAGTCTTGATCACAGATAATAAGACGTAAGAAGACAAGTCTTACACAATCAAAAGCATTGAGATCTAAAACAAGGGCCAAAACTTATTCAAACAAATTCTATTTGCACCATGACTGCATCCTCGCAAAGCTTGGCAACATTTTATTTACAAAATTTTGTTTTTAAAAAATAATTCTCTGGAATCTCTGGTTGTGTTAATCAACGGTTCATAAATCAGTGGCCAATATTCAATGATAAAAAATCAGATTTCTCTAAATGAACCAGTTTTAAGCCTATGTTACTGTGTAAGCCTGCGTACGAAAAGCGAGTATTGGGGGATGATGGGTATTTTAAATTCTTTACTTGGCTAAGAATATCACAGAGATAAAATACTACTTTGTTTTACAAAATTTAAACCAAAATATAACATCATCCACATATTCTTTAATATGACATTTAAATGGCATTTTAGCTTGCTTTATATCTACCTGTATAGGCCTACCTGCCAACCTGTATCGTGCCTACCTTACCTGCCTACCTGCCTACATGTCTACCTGCCTATACCTGCGTACCTAACTATACCTGTCTCGTATCTACCTTCCTTCCTATCTGTCTACCTGTCTACCTGCCACCTGTCTACCTACCTACCTGTATCGTGCCTACCTGTCTACCAGCCTACCTGTCTCGTGCCTCTTCAACAACTTGAAGCTGATGCACCAGCGTCTCCCGCTCCCGACACCTCTCCCAGCCGTCTTTCCAAGGTCGCGTTCTCCTGCTCAAGGTCAAGAAGCTTCCCCTCCAACTGAGAGACCTTGCCGCCCAGGGCTTGGAGGGCGGCTCGCGTCCCCATCGCCTCTAGCCGGTACACGTCAACTTCACGCTTGTGCGCCAGCATCAGAGCATTTTCGCGAGTGGCCTGGCTGGATTGCAGGGTGCTAATTTCGTCATTAATACAACGGATAACGCGATCTTTTTCACTCACAGTTGCCTCAAGACTTTTAAGTTGACACTCGAGCTCGAATTTATCGTGAATCTGAAAATACCTGATAATAATCAACAATTTACGAAACCGTCAGTGGCATGCTTTTATTTCACTAGAGCAATCGTTCAATAACTTGATCTCGCCGACTTCCTACTTTAAATTTATTACTCCCTGTCACCAACCTCTTCCTAACGAGAAAACTGCATAGCTTAGTTGGTAAGAGCATAGCCCGGACTGCTAAGGTCCCGGGTTCGATCCCCGGTATAGTAACTTTTGTAATTTCTGTCTATAAAGTATAATGTTATTTTACATGCACATTCTATGATTAGGTGCGGAATGACATTGCATATTCTCTAGAAACACAAATAGACCACGTCAGTCATTGTTTGTGTTGTGGTATGAATAATTTGACATTGGCTTATTTCTAAACTTTTATAAGGATGAATTAATTATTTTGAATTTTTGAATAATTACATTATTAGGTTGAGCCCATCCTCACAATATTTTTACATTTGACCCACGATTTAACTGTACGTCTGGCTAGCATTAACAACTTTACAATATTTTCAACAATATTTTATCAACATTATATTTTTTCATTATTTTTACGTGTATTCTATAGTTGGCGTGGATGGTATTTAATTTGATTGGCCGACGTGAAAATTGTTTTTGGGACATCGTTTTAGGTGTAAAGTGTATTGAAATTACAAATTTGGTCATTGTCCCCTCTTTTTTTTAAAATAGGCCGAAGACTACCGTACCTTTTTCGAACATTACGCGTATACAATGAACGTTGTATAGCCCCACCTGTTTGGTCAGAATTGACCCAAATGGCACGAAAATATCGCACAAAAAATCAAAAAACTTATATTAAAAGCTTTATTTCTATGGATTCTGGTAAACTTTTCCAACTTTTTCTTTCAAAAGGTACTATATCACCATAACCTTAATGTCCATGTTTAATATGAACGTTGTAGCCCCACCCGTTTGGTCAGAATTGACCCAAATGACACGACAATATCGCACTAAAAATCGAAAAAAATCGTAAAAGTACGATATTCATGAGAAATATTTCTTCGATTGTACCCAAAAACAATACACCTCTAAGTTTAGATATTTTGAAGGTCCCCTACAATTTTCATCAAGATCGGATATGCCGTTTGCCTGGTAGAGAGTTAACAAACAGACAAAAAAAAAAAAAAAACGAGCTAAATTTTTTGGGGGTCAGTGAAATTGAAGTCTTCGCTTCGCTCATCCAATTAATTAAGTGTGGCAAAACCGGTCCTGAAGCAAACACAGTCCTTGTCAGACACGGAAGGAGAGTTCACATGACTCGATTAGTAACTCCGCCTACCCATCCTACCTGTTTCCTGAACGCGTTGAACTGATGGCGAACGTCATTTAGTTTATCTCGCAGGTCTTTGCACACGTTTTGGCATTTCTGTTGTTCTTCAATTTTTACTAGCTGTGTTTGATATTCTAAATCGTCCTTGGTCATGTTCAAGGCGTGGACTACCTGTTGAACAAGTAGATGGATATAGGCCTAGGAGCTAGCTATAATGTTTGACATTTTTAGGCAACTTTTCCTCATCCGGTTGTCATCTATTGGCTGTTGTCATTCTTCTATAGTCAAAGATTACTCAACATTTTGCGAATTAGACACAAATAAATAACGAAATTTACCTACCAATTTTGATAATAAAAAAAATCCAATATCCTAAAAATCAATTTAATTTATTTTGAATGTTTTGTGATTGTTTTTTTTTTTAAATTGTGCATACTGAACATAACATCTGTGCAAAGTTTGGTATCAATCTGATTACAGGAAAATTATATTCTTATTGCAGTAGGTATATTGTAAGTTCTGGCTTTAGGAATGATCCTAAAAAAAATCACTGCTATACGAGAGTTTCAGATGACGTGACACCGACTGTCATTGCCCAATAGTGGGCAAAAATTACATTGGCGCCATCTAAACACATGTTACAAGGGTGCCTTTTATTGAAGATTCCTAAAGCTGCATTACATTTGGCAGTTCAAACCCATCTAATAATATGTAGTATTCTTAGGGATTTAAAAGGTACCAATTTTTCCGGAAATTTTGGAAAAAAAACGTGTTTTTTTCCGTTTTTTTCCGGGCACGTCGGAAAAATAGGAAAAATAGGAAAAAATTGGTTTTAAGGTGCATAGGATAAATAAAATTGATATGAATGTAGTAATGATTATTTTTATCAATAAGGTAGCCAATACATATCTCACAGTTTTTAATTCATTATTTTAATAGTAAAATGAAAGGTAAATGCCTTAGTTTTTCTGTTAGGTTAGACTAAAATTATGATTGGAATTCTCATTTAAAAGACAGTTTTGTGACCATATTGTAAAGTAATAGGGCATGCCGTGGGAGGGACTAAGCTTAACATAGTATATCTATAAACAGGAGTAAAATTTAATGCTCGCCCGAGGCTAGTGAAACTTTGCTCGCGCTAGTAAAAATCTAATTACTCTAGTCCGACAGGCGAGTACTTTTTCCAGAGTTCCCAATTGCCGTTCAAAAAATCTCAATATTTCGCAACAATAACTTAACGAGTTTCCAGTAGTAGTGCACTACCTAGTATGGAAAATCGTTGTAAATATGCAAACAAAATAAAAAGTCGCTTAATATAGGATTATTAATATTACGGTTAAAATTCGTTTCTGGTCGCTCCCTAGTCCTCCCTACACATAAGTCAAACCCGGCAAATATTGTGACTTAAATTCACATATACCCTATTATTGTTTTACATCAATATAACCTATTTGATTGCCGACTGTAAAAATGCTCTTGGGCTAGAGGACTATTGTTGCCATTAGCCCGAAGTGCTAGTTGCAAAAAAAGTTAATTTCGACCCCTGGCTATAAATAGTAATAATTGCAAAGGGATTTTGGAAAATGCTAGATGTAGTATTGCTGCCATTTGCTGTCATTTATAAACATCAATAGTAAAACACGCGTACGTAAACACATGAAAATAAACTAACAATAATAATCTTAATTTATAATTTACCATAAAAATGCCATTAATCTAAAATGAACTACGAGGAAGTATAAACTTTATGAAAAGTAAAGAAAATTCAATTTTTCCCAATTTTTCCAATTTTTCCGGAAAAAACCGGGAAAATATCCGGTTTTTTCCTCGACTTCAATTTTTCCGGAAAATTTCGAACCCTAAGTATTCTTATATCTATTATTAACGTTTTAGCAAGGAAACAATGGAAATTGAATGTTTATTTTTTTAATAATTGAAAGCTGGGACCCTGTAAAAGGTATGCCAGTTGCCACATTCGACGCGTAAGAAATAGACCTACCGTTTCGTGGTGGACAAAAAGTATTTCAATATTACTTGAAGAACCTTAGCTACCCGATATGTTGACATTTTGCGTCGTACAAATTTTTTAATCGGTGTCAAAATTGCATTCCCACCAGTCGCCCAAAGTTAGTAGATACTGAGCCACCAAAGCCGCGCGTCAAAAGTCTCGTGCTAGGATGTCAGGACGTTGCATACCTTTGTCAGCTGAGAAATCTTCTTGCACATTTTGAAATACACGTCTGTAGCGCCTTGCGGGTACCCGTGCAGCAGCGGATCGTCCCGTCGGGCATACATCGAGACCTTTTACATAATACTTGGTATAACTAAAGCGAAAAATAAAGTGACAGTACCACGTGCCCTCTGTGAAAATAAAATATACAATCACATATCGATGTGTCACCTGTCACTTCTGTCACTATTTAAATATCAAAACAAACGTCTGATGAAGATATACGTCACCGCCCACCAAACTTCATTATTCAGAGCACGGTCCCTCTAAATCTTTCACGCACCCGCGTTCCACGCTCTCGCCACAGGTGCTTTGCAGGGGTTCCCGAAAAGTCCTCACATGGGTCCTCACATAACTAAACCAACAATCCAGAAGTTGATCAGTTAACCGTCTTGGAAGCTTAGGGGTGAAGCACACGACCGGTAATTAAGAGACCCGGCCTCGATACCAGAATGAAATGGATTTTGTATTATTTTTGTATGATTTCCATTCAGGCGTACAGAAGGTTAAAGACATTTCCCTCGTCTCACGATAAAAACCGAACTCGACGTTATATTGGCGTGCGTTTTGTTGTTGGCATTGCCCTTCAGAGAATGATACAGAATAAAAAATAAATTAAATAAATTCGTATTTAGAATATACCCACGCATGCACTCACATAACTGGTTTCCAGTTGGTGACTTTGTGTGTTTTTGATCGGATTTTTTTGGTAGATCATGGACTACATATCATGTCATAAACCGAGTTTCAAGATTGTAAATCTTTCGGGACGGCGTGTGCAGATAGCTGAAAACCTCCCAACTCGGGTAGGCGTATACAGGGCCGCGAGTTCGTCGTCACCTAAGCAGTCGCGTGCGCTTGGCTGCGGACGAACGCCCGTCGTCCTTGATTCAAACATTTGACAAATAAACAACCACATTATGTGGCTGGATATAATATAAAAAAATGCAAGAAATTATTTGGGAAGCAATTCACTCAATGATATGACTTATCACCTAAAAACACAGTTATCGGGCTTAACACTGTGTGTTTGACGCAATGTTTGGACATTGTTTCAGACCACACCTGACGTGTCGTCGTACTAATAGTGTATGTTCACTGCAACAAAATGTATTACCAAGTTTATTAGAAGTTTTGCAAATCTGATATACTAGGAAAACGCTTAAGCCCCGCCGCGTTGATGGATGAGCTTTTTTGTAAGTTTTTAGTTTGCGTAGGAACACTTTTCCGTTGCAAGTGTTTTTTTAATGCATTGTAGGTGATTGTTGTCAAGTTTCTATTGTTACTTGTAAATTGTCATTATAAACCTAAAAAAACTCATATTAAAACCTTTATTCTATGGATTCTGGCTAACTTTTTCAACTTTTTCTTTCAGAAAGCAATACATAACCATTACCTTAATGTCCATGTGAAATATGAACGTTGTAGCCCCACCCGTTTTGGTCAGAATCGGCCCCCAAAAGTCACGAAAATATCGCACTAAAAATCAAAAAAATCGTAAAAGTACGATATTTGTGAGAAATATTTTTTCGATTGTACCCAAAAACGTAGCAATTCTAAATTCAGAGAGCTCGAAGGTCCCCTGAAATTTTCATCAAGATCGCATATGCCGTTTCCCCGGTTAAGAGCAAAACAAAAAGACAAAAAAAAAAAAAAACGAAAAAATTTTTTTTGGGGGGTGGGGTGAATTGAAGTCTTCGCTTTGCTCCCCAAATATTGTCTACGGGTTTTGTTTTTGTGCTGAAAAAGACGGGTCTCCAAAGATTCGAAAATGATTTTGTAAACACCAATCGTGGCCCCCGGGTTAATTTGAAATTTCACTTTTACCCTTAGTGGGTAAAATATGAATGAAAATTCAAAATAAAATACAACTGCAGTAAAAATTTTGAAATTTGATGCAATTCCTCGAATCAAAATTTAAACCCAAAATAAACTATTCGATTTTGGTTTCGTCATTTTGAAAACAGTAACAAGGCTGTGAGTAAGTAAAAAACTCCTGGAAGTTTTCATACACTGTGAAAAAAGTCAAAAATCTTTTTTTTGTAATATTGGGGGGGATTCTGCAAAAAAAGTGAAAAACTTTTTTTTCAAAATAAATACATCCCCCCTTCCCTTTAATGTCCATGTAAAATATGAGTTGTGCCCCCCTTTTTGGGGTCAGAATCGGCCCAAATGTACGAAAATATCGCCTAAAAATCAAAAAAAAATGAAAAAGTACGATGGGCCCTATTATGGAAATTTTCTTGATTGACTAAAAAAACGTAGAAAGTCTAATTTCAAGTTTCGAGGTCCCTCAAATTTTCTCAAGATCGCATATCCCCGTTTCCCCGGGTAGAGGCGAAAAAACAGACAGAAGGAAAAAAAAAAACACCCGAGAAAAAAATTTTTTTTGGGGGGTGGGTGAAATGAAGTCTTCGTTTTGTCTCCAATAAAATTTTTTATTCGAAAAACTTGCTGCGGGGTGCCGGGACGCGACACGAAAAGGTTGAGGTATATTGGAATAGCAGCTTACTTGTCGACAAGTGACTGAAGAGAAGTCATCATAATATTACCAAGTTGTGAGAAAACGTTGACCCCCCGAAATTTACAAAATTAAAAAATTTAAAATTCAATTTGACAACCAGTTCAGTTCTACTAGGTATGATAATTGAGTATTTAAAGAGGTAATTTTTCCCCCAACCAAAAAATTGAAAGTTGTATTTATTATTAGACACCATAATTCAGGTTCTTTATTGTTTCTATTTATTCTATTTATTTAACAATCTGATTTTAGAAATTTTAAATGCAATAAAAAGATAAAAAACACATTTTGAAATCATTCACACAAAACTTTACACATCACGTGATAAAAGATTTCGTGCGGTTATCCCCCTATTATTGCGATGTTTTTTTTCAATGATGGGTAAAGGGTGAAGAAAAAATTAAAAAAAAACATGCCTTGGCGGGATTCGAGCCCACGTGTACGTTCGTGCCGCGTCCAACTCGTATGAGTATCATTATACACCGGCGAATGTGATGAAGCCTTGCAGTTGAAACCCCCTTTCCAACGTACACTATAAGTGTCCGATTGCTAATTGTTTGATTTTTTGTTGTGAGACATTTGACGAGTGGTGCCTGGGCGTAAGGCGCTGCGGGTTTTCCACCTTGACCAGACCGTATGACTTCATGCGGGGTAGGGCAGGGTTTGCAAGTCGATTAATCTTACCTAAACTGATAATTTTCCTCCTACAATTACTTGACACCTGACACTGACACGAGCGGACACATTAAATTTACATCGACAAAAACTAAAGTGTGAATGTTTTCCTCCTCTAATTCATCGCATTTGGAAAAGTAGCATTTATTTGTAGAACAATTTTAACGTCATGATTAGGTTTCAAACTTTCACGGGGAGGGGATGTTATAGACCATATTTCAACTTAATTTTAAATCGTTTTCAGAGACAATTAATCGCTTTCGGGCGTAACATAAACGAAATATTGCCGTTACCATAGGACATGTTTCTGATAATATGGTTCACTAATAACAGATTCTAACGTTTTTGTGGTTTCATAATAATTTTGTCATGTGATAGGGTCGGTACGTTTATTTGGCTACAAGTTGCCCCGTAGTCACCTAAAAAGTTGACCAATGTTGATTGTCGTTATTGTCATTGTTATTATGTCATTAGGCTGAAAGAAAAATCCCAAACCGACCATGGTTTAAAATAATAAAAAAAATTTTATTTAGAGTCTGCCACTCAGTTATATAACTGATTTTCAGTGAGGGACTTTAAATCAAAGCGACCAAGCCAACCCTGCAGGCCACATACGAGTTACATAACCAGTTATAAGTATGGACTGAATAGTTACCAAATACACATCATTACAAAGAAAATATGTTCTCATCACACCCGTCTGGATATAAATTCATATATTTTTTTATATTTATCAATAGTGATGTAGTTTTCGTTTTTAGGGCGCGACTCTCGGGAGCGGCCTTATAGGTTTGCAAAATTTTATACTTATGTATGTGTTACTTTTTGGAGCGCGTAAGACAGCTTATTTGGGGTAGAAGATTTAACCAATATCAACAAAACTTTAAAATTATGTTCCAAACCCCCCGCATCACTCCTTGAAATTTCATACTGTTTAGAGGGCGTAAGTGTTACAAAATGAAGTTAGTCGCCGTAAAATTTTCTTTTTTACCATTGCGATAGTTTTCATCAAAAGCCCGTTTAAATTTTGCGTTTCACAACGAAACTCAAACTCGCATCGCCTCGATATTTTGGAAATAGAATACTACCAAAAAAATTTTCCCGGGGCGTTTTTATTTGCGAAGCACGTTTTACAGAAAATTTCAGTTTACGAAATCAAATTTTTGGGTGTAACGTTTTGCCAAACTTTACGAGATTTTCCCAAATTTTTCCCAAAATGCGGGGCGAATGCGATTAGTCTGCCCAAAAAGTTGGTATAGTGAAAAAAAACGTTAGTTTCATTAAATAGTTCATAAAGAGTGTCCAATCAAATTATTTTTTGTAGCACGTTTTATTTGTAGAGTTTTTTTTATTATTTATATGAAAAAGATTGAAACATACGTTAAGCCTTTGTGGGGTTTTTACTATTGAAAAGTATTGGTATGAAAATTTTGCAATGAAATCGGATCATAAAAAAGGGCCCCAAAAATTTTGAAAAATAATTGAAAAAGTTATAATTGTTGCCCCAAATATTTATAAGTCATTGTTTGCTCAATTTTGCGTTAGCAAAATTTTCTTAAAACATTTCTACCTTCATCTTTTAAAAATTTGGCTTTAACTAATTCACCTGGTTTGTTTTTGGGGGACAATAAAATTTTTAAAAAAATATTTGGAGTGTGTTTTTTGTGGTGGGGGCCGGTGTGCGATTCCATCGTATATCGGTTTCGGGGGTTGAAAAGGCAATTTGGCCCGAGCGAGCGTGGGTGCATTGCCAAAGTTGTTTGCCATCTGTTGTGTCTCTCGCAGCAGGGAAGGGGGAAGGACGTTCGGAATGAACTGCTGCCCATTCTGGAGAGAATTGAATGCTTTATTTAAAATACAAAAAATGTTTGGTTTGGGATTGGATTGGATATTGTTTCGTCTCAAAATTATGAAAATTGGCTATCGAGAAAGGGGAGGGACGTAAGGATGCGCGGGGGGACAAGGGGGGGACGGCCTGTGCTGGTCAAACCAGCCAAAAGCATAGGGGGAGGGCGGGGGTTTCCCCACGTCGTGGTCGTTCCGTCTGTCATCACCCGTCCGTTGTCTTTGTCCGCCGCGGGGAGGTAGTCAAGGGAAGGGGTTTCCCCCGACGACGACAAGAATGATTTGAGTATAAATGTATAGTGTGAAAGTTTGAGTAAAATGTATGTGTTTTGTCTTTTCTCATATGAAATCAGTATAGTTAAAAGAAATGTTTGAATTTAAATATAACAAAAATGTAGGACTGATGATCATGTTAAATACTTTAAGTCTATTCATATCGCGTCACCGATGTTCAGATGACAAAAACATTCATTTTTTTTTCTTCATTGGTGATGTTTTAATGGGATTGGGACGCTTCACCTAACCGTCAGAAACAATATCCCCCATTCGCGGGTTTCCACTCGATACCACTGTATCATACGAAAGGGTTTTACCCTAGTTTTTGGGTCGGATCAAGAAAAAGATGGGATGGGGTTTATCAAATGGCCTGTGGCTTTTCCCCCCTGTTAATATAAAAGGACCATTTCCACTTTAAAAAAATTTATTTCAAAATTTTATTTTCAAATCAAAAACGACAAAAAAAGTTTTAGGCCACTGAAAATAATATTGCTAATTTGGAAATAATTTTTTTCTAGCCCAAAATTTTACAGAATATAAAAAGCGAGTAAAACGACGTTTCCATTTATCTGCCCGGAAAAATTGGGCGCGTTTTTTTGTTTTTGTTTTGTTTTTTTTTGTATGTCTCACCGTAACGTTTGAACGGAGGCTCGGCGGTTGAAAAATTTTGGAAAACCCCAAGCTTCGTTTCGATGAACCATTGTTTTGAGGCAAAACGTTTAAAAAGTTAAAAAAATTATATTTAATATTGGGAAATTTCCCCCCTGGACGCGAACGGCGCAAATTTTATAATAAAAAGTGCAAAGTGGGGTTTTTAAAAAAAAGCACGTGCTCGCTTATCAAGCGTCAAAGAGCGTTTAAAAATTGATAGCTTTTAACACTTTTTGCAAAAAAATTATCATACCTTACTTTTTTTGTAATTCAAAAATGGATGTAAAAAATAAAAAAAAAAATAACCGTGGCCCCCCAGTATACGTTTTTCTGGAATTTTAAAATTTATTACACGGTTAAATAAAATCAACCCTTTGTTTTGTATTGATGTTTATTCATGTAGGGATTAAAATATTCACTAAAAACAAACATACGTGATTTTTAAAATATTTCGACGTTAGAAGCCCCTTGGTAGGCTAGTGCCCTAGTTTGACCGTTTTGGCGTGATTACCTTTGGGATTTTCCAATTTTTCGTGTCACAATGTTATTACAAAAATTTACCTTTATCTTTTATTAAAAATTGCATAAAATAAATTTCCGAATTTTTTTTCATGTTTTCATTATTTTATTTTCATTTCTCATCTAATTATTAAACTAATCAATGGGATTGAGACATTTAAAAATTTTGAACAGATTGGGGGACGCATGGCAGCGTGGAAATTTGTTCTTTTTTTTTTCCCGAGTGGTTACTCCACATGTTGGCGTTCGAGGGTTTTCTCGAGTAAACATTCGGATACCTTTTTATTTGGGTGCTCCTGGAACTACTGTGCTAAAAAAAAAATAGCCGGAAAACTTGCCTTATATTTCTCAGTGATATAACATAATTTCTAAAAATTCGACAAAAATCCGCTAGCGTCTTACCAACACACCCAGTGTGGGAACTCCCAGCCTCTGTAAAAAGCCCCAATTGACGGGATCCACGCGACCATTATGTGGGCTGGTTCTTTACAAAATTTCCCTTTCCAGACTAAATGAGTTCCCTGCCTTTATCTCGGCAACAGTGCGCAACGCAAAGACCCCTGGGGGGGCGAGTTTTGATGTCGGGTTTCCCGGCCCCAAATTATGAAAAAATTAATTTGGAGTCGGTTTTTAGTGATTGCAAGGCTGCGGGCTCCTTCAGTTTGAAGTAAATCGCCGGGGTTTTGCCGGGAGTGCGTTGTCGAGGTTTACCCTTGGAATTTTAAAAAATGATTAGCACGGCCCCAAATTTCATATAAAATCGAGATTTTGGCCAAAATTTGAAGGCATACTTTTTTATTTTATGTTTCGGGCGCTAAAAAAACCCAGGGCAAACGAAGACAAAGAATTTTTACTAGAGATAAGGTTTCAAATGATCTCAAAAAATTTTTAAAATGGATTTAGTTGTAAGGCCTAATTTTAAAAGGGTGGCATTAGGGGGTTATACATGAGGTTTTGAAAAAAGTTTGAAGTCAAACCCCGAAGAATGTTTTTTACTTTAACCGTTTAAACCTAGTTTCGAAGCGTATACAAAAGTTTTTAAACTCAAAGCGTTTTTAAAAGATTTTAAAACCGAATGTAATAAGAGTTTATATCTTTCTCAAAGTTAAGGGAGTTTTCTAAAAATAAGTTTTATAATTCTACTCACAAATATTAAGCCGGGGATTACAGCCAATACAAAAAACAATTTTTGTTGTTTCATTATGTCTTATATGGTAAAAAACCAAATATTTTCGCCGTCATTTTTTCATTAGACCCAAACACATGTTTAAACATGTTTTTTGGCGAATAAGTTCTAAATTCATTACGAAGTTTTCCCAAATTTTTTGTATGAGCCTGGTAGCGAATTTTCGCAAAGCTTAAGGAATCTTTTTTTGGGCGGCGAAGTTTTACCCCATAAAAATTCCTACGCTCGCACCGTTTACCACCGAAAAAAAGCTAAAAAATTATAATTTTTTTTGGAAACACTTGCTAATGTGGCCTTTTCAAAAAGTTTCAAAAAATAAGGACAATACGAAATAATCACGTGATAAACCCAAACGTGGGATTAATTCAATCCATATTGCTTTAAGAGACTAGCCGCGAGACATAGGTTAGTTTTACAGTTTTTTTTTTTTTATTGTTTTTTTTTTTTTTTCAATATTTTTTTATTTTACAGAGTTTTTTTAATGTACTGAAAAAATTAAAGTTTATTGTCGGTTGAAGTTCCCGTCATTATAAAAGTATGCCTTTTAATTTATCGCGCCCACGTAAAAGGCGGGGGCCCTTTTTCAGAGAAAAATCTTAAAACCCAAAGGGGTTTAATAGTGTTATGAAATAATTCACATTTGTTTTTTTGGGGATCGTATCACCCGCTTATAAATTTTTTTTTTCAAAAGTGTTCCTGACAAATTTAAAGTTCTTTATTTTTCCGCACGATATTTTGGGGGGTAAGTGTTTTTTTCATTTTTATTTTGTTCAAATATTGAGAAAAATTATTTAATTTCTCCCCTTTCTTTTGGGTTAGAATTTTTTTCCCGTAAAAAAACATGCGGGGGAAAATCCCCGGCGGCCGGGAAGGCCGCAAGAGGTCGCGCCGCGCCCCTTGTTAATATTTAAGTGTATGGCCCTGAAGATGATGGGTGAAACTAACCCAAACGTCGGCCCAACGAAAATATACGTGCATTGAAACCGGAAAAACGATTACTTAACATACGGCCACGAAAACCTTTAAACTATATATATATCACAATTGTATTTCGGTATCCTGTGTTTAAATTTATTTTATATATTACTGGGTTCGAACCCAGTCGGGGCAAACGTTTCGACAACTGCTTGAATCAATAACAATGTCCTAAAGCGGGTTATGCTAAAAAAACCATATTCATACTGGGAAACGCTAACGCCGCGTTGTTGGATAGCTAATTGGTCATTGAGCTGCCATGTGTTATGCGGATTTCTGTTGTTCTGTAAAATTATTACAAGTTCAGTTTTTTAAAATTAAATTAATTAAATAATTTTTTTTTTTAAATTTAATCATAATTTATAAAAAGAAAAAATTAAAATTGCGATTTTTATAAAATAATAATTGATGCGCTCAAATTTCACCGAATATATAAATCATAAAATGAAGGTTCTGGAAAAATCATTACAATGGATAAAGCATTAGTGTTCTAAGTCAAAAATTGTTTTAAAAAAAAAAACCCGCAAATTGAGATTTTCATGAAAAATATTTTCGATGCGCTCAAATTTACACGAATATTCATTCATAAATTTAAGTTTGTGAAAAAATATTGAATCGGATAAAGCTGTAGGGTTATAAGTCAAGAATTTTTTAAAATCGAAAAAAAATCGAAATTGCGATTTTCAGAGAAATAATTTTCGACTGCGCTCAAAACGTGGCAGTTCTAAGTTCAGAGATTTCGAAGGTCTCCATAAAATTTCATGGCAATTGGAGTATTGGTTTAGCCGGAATCGTGTTAACAAACACACAAAAATACAAAAAAAAGAAAGAAAAAAACAAACAAAACATTCCGGATTTTTTTCTTCAGTGTAGTGAAATGGAATCTTCGCTTCGCTCGCTACGCTCATCCAACTACCCAACTCATGGTAGATGAGATGTGATTGGATTTATCCATGCGATCTTTCAGATTTGACAGCTATATTGCAGTCTTCTGTTGGATTTATGTCATGGAAGTCAACAGTCACAACAAATAGCAGTTTTGTAAAGATTTGTTCTGTGGTCCCGGTAGCTCAATTGGTAGAGCTATGGCACGTTAAGCCGGAGGTTCTGGGTTCGAACTCCAGTCGGGGCAAACTTTTACGACAATTGCTATAAATATAATATATATTTAATTTTCAATCAGACGGCTGTGATATTCATTGCCATGGTGTGCATTATAGGGCAACTATTTAGCATTTCGTCCATACTTGGAGCTTTGAGATAGAACTGAGAACATCACATATTTCAAACAGATATGGAACAAACTCCCAGTGAGGGGAATTCAGGACGGGATTTAAGGAGACATAACGTAACAAGCATCACCATGCGCAATGAGCCCTATACATGGGCATTCACTAACTTAAGTGTACAGAATCTTGCAATGAATGAGTGCATCACACCTTATATAAAGCCCTATTTACATGATATCCAGTTTAGCTCGCAACGTCAACGTCTCTCCTAATCGATGCCCTGTTCATAATGTTCACAGTTTCAGACTGTATATCGATAGGCTGAAAACAGATAGTTGAATAAGTATTACTTATTTGCACTTTGCTGGGTGGGAAAAATATTTCATGGCGCCGTCTAAACATAATGTTTTTTTGTTCATTTTATTCTAGACCCTCCAAACTACATTATACTATATTTGGCTGTGCTAATCGTTTAAATATTAGTTCTATCATTAGTTGTTATTATTTTAGAAAAGAAACGAAAAAAGTGGAATTTGCAATAAAAAAAAGCCGAGAAAGCTAACAAACGAAAAAACTGAGACTGTAAAACCAAGTCCAAGGGTTGTGCCTTCTGCCTATGGCCACTTTTGCCACTTCATCAATGATACTTTCATGTATAAACAGGTGAAGCCGTGAAGATACTTTGGTTCGAATTAATAGGTATAGGCAAATTGGTATAAATAGTTATATCCAAGATAATGATTTATAGGTACATATTTGATAGAATATGAAAAGAGATGATAGATTATTAGGCAATTTAGAAAAGGAAAAGGATGAAAATGTCTATGACTAGGTTCTTATTGTGGCCTGCAAGTTTTTGTGTAAGATCCCTGTCCACACATTTCCAGAAATACCATGGTGGAAAGTTATACAATTTACAACTTAATTATGATTATGAATTATTTTCATGGCCAATTCACCGCTTGGACATAACAAAAACGAAAATGGCCGTTTATTTTCATGATAGAATGCCTGTCTCTAAGCGTGTCCGATCGAATAAAACTATAATATAAGCTGTCAAGTGTAGTAGTTTAGTGTTCTTCCGGATTTGGACAAAAAAAACTTTCTCCATTTGTTCATAATCATGCTCATAAACTTCGTCTTCGGACACGATAAAGTAAACGCTCCATAGCCTAAACGGATAGACAAATTTAAATTAAATGTTCATCGAAAAGTCTGGTAGTCTAGATGTGTCTTTCTGAGATTACGACCAAAAGTTGCAATGTTTAAACCCGAAATTGCAATGTTAATTTGATGAAAATCACCCATAAAACAACACGTTAGTCGCTTGAAACATCTGGCATTTTCGAGATAATATCACGATGAATTGGACACGTTCGTTCTTTTTAGTGTGCGAACATCCCTTCTGGGATATGAACCGACATATTTGATGAAACATTAATAACTCATATTTCACATCGAAAGAAACATTAACATCACTTATCAATCAAAACCATCATTACAACAGTGCCGTTATACTGTTCCTCTAACCAAAGATACAGCAAATCTCAATAAATTACTAACATATTATTTTAGTTAAAATGTCTTTAAAATGTATGTTTTGTAATTTGTTATATTTTAGATACATCAACATTGTGTTTATTTTTATAAACATAGTTTATTTATCTTATTTGTATTTGGACGGAGTCAGACATAACTTGTAATACATACAAAATAAAAAACAAGCTGGCGCATTGAACAATTTTCCCATGTACTATAGTATTGTTTGAATAAAATTCAATAATATTCGTCAAGCTTATCTTTGTCGTTGTAGCTAGTTGGTCCGAATCATGATCTAACAATATATCTGGTCCGAATAGTTCGGATTAGTTCCTGCTTCCAATGTTGAAGGTCAAAGTTCCGGTTCAGGCAGAGCTGTTCTTCAACTTCCTCAGTTTCGTTGTATTTGATAAAAAAAAATAAAAAATAATAGGAATAATTTAACAGAGTGAAAAAGGTGTCTTGATAAGAATATAGAGAAACTTGGTTTTACGAGTTAGAAAACCACATTAAGATGTATTTTTATGAAAATTGTACAAACAAGTATATGTCAGTTTTAGGCATTGGTGACTGGTGTACAAAATGATTCATTTGGGAGGTTGCGAAATTGCATGTTCACACAACTCGATTTCTAAGGGGCTGATAGAAAGAACCCCATTCCCAGACCGTGGTTTATTTTCATTTAGCTCTATTAATTTAAGATGGGGTCGCAAAACTGTGAATGGGATGCAAAATGGTTTATTTTATATTTAATTAAAATTTTTTTTTAAACGTAACTTCGACTATAGTGGGGGACTACTATTGAGTTATTCCGTCCTTTTTTTTATTTATTTTGAATCATATAATATGGGAGGGGGTGCATTTTCAGTGCAATAAACACATATTATTAAAATGTTGTTATTTTGAATAGTTTAAGACCCTTCCAGTTGGAAAACAAATAAAATCGGAGAAATGGGATTATGGGATGGATAAAAGGAAGGAAAAGTGTGGCAAACGATCTCCCCTCCCCTTTCCCTGTGTTCCTGTGGACCCACATCTCAAATACACGTTCCGCAACAAACTCGTAGGCATCCAATCAAAACAATGAGGAACTTGGCTAGCTTTATTAGGTACTGATTAGTGAAGGCCAAAACAAACTGTCAGAAAAAGAAACCGGCCATTCCATTTCTAAAATAGCTGAAAAGGTGACCCTTCCCCCCTTTTGGGAAATAGATCAAGCTACCATTGGATACATTTGACAACTCAGACCCATCTCCAAAGCTAGCGCAGGAAGCTAAGCAACAAAGTTACAAACTGCCAAATGTAGTACACAACAAGTTGGCGAGCTGTACCCACGTGACGAGAATGATTGCGCAAGCGAGGCCTGGCTGGTCGGCCGCGTGTGTGATAGCGCGTGTGAGAGCCAGCCAGCCAGTTGTTGTTGATCTACGCAACAACGAGGTCACGGAGTGCGCGAAGGTGCTGTCAATTACATTTTCTGACGCTAGACTAGAACATTGTTTACTGTTTTCGGTGATAGTTTTTCTCGACATTGTGGGATGCCAGTTACGCGCAGATGAGAGGATCGAGTGGGAAAGAATGGCAGGCGAGGGGAACAACATAAAACATGCTCAATAAGCATTTGGCCCTCATGATTGTGCGGAAATGAATGCTGCAAACGGTCCTTCGGGGGGGCAAATGGTTGATAAGAAACAGTACGATCGAAAGCATGGCAATTTTGCCTTTCCCCCAAAGTTTGTTAACCGGTCAAAAGGTACCAAAAAAAAAAGCACAGATCCTTCAAGGGGCGGCATATTTAATCAAAACCCCCCCCCATATTTTAGTGTTTCATGGCCCTTAAACATGCAAAAGTTTTCGTTTTTGGGCGTAACTCAGTGACGACAATAAGATTTGCCATTATTGACTAGACTACCTTTTATGCATCATATCCCATATGATATGATCATATTATCATATCCCGCGCATGGCCGACCTGTCCCGTCATGGGACTATATCGCCCAGAAGTCAATTCTAAGAAATCGGGACGGTGGGTCCCCTGTCCCCCGGGAGGGGCTTTAGATAATAAACATTCAGCCTAGCATCACGTAATTACTTTACTAATCGTAGACGGTAGACCTGATAATGAATCATAGGCGTGCACAGGGGGGCTTGGGGCCTTGTCCCCCCCCCCCCCATTTAACGTAGCGTTCTTTTTTATGAGTATTTTTAATGAATTAGGTATTGATTTGAAAGTTTTAAAGTCGAGCCGAACCGAGTATTATAAGCTTGATTTTCGGGTACTTATGTACTTGGCGGGTCCTAACTTTTTAACACGTTTTTTCCCGATGTAAAACACTGAAAAACACCTTCAAATGAAGTTTAGCTTAAAAATAAGGGATAAATACTGCACCTACAACACCTTTAACGTTGCTATTTTAAATATAAAGGATTTCCAGGATTTCAACGCAAAAGATGTTTCGTTTAAAATAGGCCTAGGCCTAGCAACGTTAGAGAAATAATTTATTATTTTCTTGTCTTTAATGGGGGGCTTTGCCCTCCAACCCCCACCGGGGCTTTGCCCCTGGGGACCCCAGCTAGTCTTACATAAGTGGGCAGCCGCACCTACAACAACAATTGACTGACCCTAACCGAAAAAGTTAAAAGTTGGGACCCGCCAAGTACAGAAGTACCGATTCTCGAAGGTTCACCTTGTGATTAATAAAATTCAAAATATTGGTAGAATCGACTAGGCCTAGTCTATTCTTTCACGCCCTCAACTAGCACTCTCCCCTGGACGTTTCAACACTGGACACCGCGGCGAATGTTCGAATCCGATCCGAACAACACGAGCAGCCTTCTCAAGGGCATCACTGACCACGCCTCTGTGAGTCTGTAATGTTATCCAAAGAAAAATATCTACTTAGTTTTCCGAATCCTTTAGGCCTACTTATCTTTTTCTCTCATCATCTCACTTTTAAAGAAGTTTTGTAACAAAAATGCCGTAATAGCCATTCTTACTCTCATATACGTTTTAAGCCCTCCCCTAAAAAGTTAACCCAAAAAAAATTCGCCTCCGGCGGCTAAGGGCTATGCCCCAGACCCATGATCCAATGATATTCTGCCACACAGAGATATCCTTGTACCATGCCCCAGACCCCGTCCTCTCCCCGTCTGTATAGCGATCCTGTGGGCCTCCCTCTGTAAAATATCTGCGCACGCCTTTGTAACAATGGTACAAAACCCACTATAACAAACTTAATTTAAGATATAAATAAATTTGTACGGCCTATCCAAAAAAGTTATAAATTTGCTTATAAAAAGGAAAATACGTTTTATAAAATATTATATTGCAACATTTAAAACAAAATCGGGAAAGCATAAATATGTCCCGATACAAAATCAATGAAGACGCGGGACCCAACACGTAAAATCGGGACGATCTCGATCTGGCAACCCATTTATATAGTATCAATGGATTTCTACTGGAATGTAGATAAACAATTTTGATGGTGCAAATTTCGATTTTGTGGCTGAAACCTTCCCTTGGCAAAAACAAGATGGCCGCCGTCAAATAACGTTGTAACTCATAAAAAAGAATTTGACTAATTTCAATAGGGCCCAAATAATAAAGCTGGGATCATAAACTAACCATTTTTAAGAAAATCTAATATTTTTAACATTTTATTAAAACATATTTCAAAAAGAATGTTTAAATATTTTATTTTAATATTTTAAAAGTATTATATTTTCGTGACAATGGTAAAAGTATGATTTGTAGCCCCACCCCTTTAATGACCTTTTTAATGGTATCATTAAAATTCGGATGACGTATCCGACGTGCATGAAACTTAGCAGAGTTGTCAATAAAGCAAGTGTGGAGTGGAGATGACAAAAATGGACTTTTTAACAAAATCCAAAATCGTGAAAAGTTATTTTCTTTCTTTATTATTTGTAAACCAAGAAAAGCGTTAATGTGGGCTATAGCCCTTCATTTCTGTTTCCGTGACAACTGTCCAAATTTTCAATAATCTGTGGTGTCAAGTCAGCCGAGTGAACATGAATTTGCTAAACACGCATGTCCTATGGTCTGGCGGCCATCTTGTTTCACCCAGTCAAAACGCCTGTCCTATGGTCTTGCGGCCATCTTGTTTCACCCAGTCAAAACGCCTGTCCTGTGGTCTGGCGGCCATCTTGTTTCACCCAGTCAAAACGCCTGTCCTGTGGTCTGGCGGCCATCTTGTTTCACCCAGTCAAAACGCCTGTCCTGTGGGCTTGCGGCCATCTTGTTTCACCCCGTCAAAACGCCTGTCCTATGGTCTTGCGGCCATCTTGTTTCACCCAGTCAAAACGCCTGTCCTATGGTCTTGCGGCCATCTTGTTTCACCCAGTCAAAACGCCTGTCCTACGGTCTTGCGGCCATCTTGTTTCACCCAGTCAAAACGCCTGTCCTATGGTCTTGCGGCCATCTTGTTTCACCCAGTCAAAACGCCTGTCCTGTGGTCTTGCGGCCATCTTGTTTCACCCAGTCAAAACGCCTGTCCTGTGGTCTTGCGGCCATCTTGTTTCACCCAGTCAAAACGCCCTAACGATAACGTATGCCTCTAGGCCTATGTTGTAAAAGTTTTACGCTTTTGCAAAATTACTTCTGAACAATATTTGATTTTAGTGAAAATTGTAAATAATTTTTAGCTCTTTTAATTACCTTCGAATGGTATCTTCAAAGTTTAAATCAGTCAAATACTTTTATTGACGGCGGCCATCTTGTTTTTGCTAATGGAAGGTCTCAACCAAAAAATTGCTTCATCGAAATTGTTAAAGAACTGAACTGCTCATACCACATCCATAGTTTTTCACTAATTATTGTGCCCTGACAACACGGTTTGATACGTCGAAAACATATAGCCTACTAAACATAACCTAAAAAATGTTATATATTCATGAAAATGGCAAATGTATAATTTGTAGCTATTTAATTATCTTCCGAATGGTACCTTTAAAGTTTGAATTGGTCAAATACTTAAGTGTTCTAAACAAACATGCAAAATGTGCCGAGAAGACAACATAAGTTATTATGAATTAACAACGTTTGTTTCGGTGTTAAATTCTCTCCCTCTCTGACCCGCAAGGTTATACCAAAAACATCCCGAACCATCCTTGTTGAAGGGCAATGTAAAAAGGCGTGTCAATCGCAGGTCATGTTCGGTTTTTATCGTGAGACGTGACACACGCACGGACGGACAGAAAATTGTTGCATAGAGGTGAGCTTCGCTCCTTGCAAAGAAGCCTTCTTCTACACGCAAACATTATTCAAACATAACAGTTGAATTTTAGCCACGCTGGGAGTTGATTTTAGTGTCAGTTTTTATTAGCATGCAATGGCAGGTGTAGAAGCGTTTTGTTTTATCATTTGTAAGGCTCAAAAATGTTTATAGCTCAAAAATGTTTATAATGTTCAAATATTTAATACATGAAAAAAGTCCTTCCGGACCGAGGTTCGAACCTTGGTCTCCCACATTCCAGGTAAGCGCCTTAGACCACCGAGACAGTAATCTTAACACTTCTGAAATTTAGTTGCATCATAGATCTGAATGTTGTTTGTAGGTAGTGTATTTTCCTAATTATTTTTCAATAACACAAACAAACATAATAATATGGCTTTCACTGCTGGTATTGGTATTTTAGGGAACGAGCTCTCCTTTATGCCGGACCGTACGCGTGTGTCGCGTCTCGCGATAAAAACCATCCACGACCTTCGATTTACGTGCGGTTTTTTGTTGACATTGCCCTTCGTCAAGGATGATTGTATCGCGATCCTGGAGGGCTATTGTCCCCCGAACTTAGCACAAATACCCGGCACCTCCACCAACTACGAGATTTGAATGCCAGCAGACCAGGCCAGGCGTATTTGTATGCTTGTATTCCTCTGTATACTGGACACCTCCTAGTTAGTTAGTTAGTTAATGATCAACAGTAGGAGTTATCAGTGCCCATTTCAAGTGTATTGGAATCTTCCAAATTTTCTTTTTCCATAATTGTGGATTACCATTTACCACCATGTTTTCTTCCCTCCAAAGGGAGGAATGTAAGGGAAGACGCGGGGGGTTAATGGGAAGGAGTAAGGATGTTGGATAGGATGGGTTCAACTGGGTGGGAACGGAGGAGTGCTCGTTGCAGAGAGTATGGAGAAGAAAAAAGTGAAAGAAAATAAATATGAGTAAGGCTGTGGGAATGAAGAAAGGTGTGATAAAAAGTTGCGCGAGAGCTCTCTCTGCAACACGCACCCCAACCGGCCAGAGCTCGCCCTTAGTTTTGGGGAATACACTACTCCCCTACTTACAGGCCAAACCACGGGAAGGTAGCGAGTTGGACTTTGAAGGCACCTCCTGTTTGATCACCTGTTTGCTTGGGTACTCCCGTCCCCGTATACTTGGGTAGTTGGTTGGACCGAGTAGGTGTGCAGTGTATATTATAGCTATGTAGTTTTAAATACACCAAAACATTTCGTAACACTATGTCCTAACTATAGAAGTGATCTCTCATCAAAGTCAAGGTCGAGCTATGGGCAATGATGACACAGCATTGAGTAACCCCTACATCTGTAATGTTAACCTTGACCATGATATTGTTTTGGTTTTATTTAGTTTTTCTTGTTTCGCTCTAAAGGCGCGGTGCCTCGATTTTGATTTGTCACGTTTATAAAACAATTGGATTCGCCTGCTTACTTTAGACGTGGAGATGATTTCGCGTTCGCCACAACACAACGTTACTATTTGATGGCGAACATTTTTTTGAGTGCTGTTTGTGTACATTATTGTCAAAGTACCTAAACTATTTTAACTGCGTGTGCCACTAATTGCCGTATCCAGGAATCTGTAAAGGGGAGTTTCGTGAAATGGCATTTAAACTTCTATGGTTCGGGGACTTTTCCTCGTAGGACAAATGTGAAGGGATGTTCCCTTCAATTCGAATTTCAATAAATTTTATTATTTTTTTTACATACATTAAACCATTTACCTTGCAATATAACAAATACAATACCCTACATACACCACTGCTCAATAACATTCTCGTGGGAAAAAAAGAAGCCCACGTAACACTCTGTGTGTGGGCAGCACAGTAGAAAATTAAATTTAAATTCCAATCAAGGAGACATGGTGCATAAAAAACATAAGAATATAAGAATACATAGTACTGCGGGCGGACCCAGGCCGTTTAGGGGGCCCCGTTAAAAAATTTAGTAGAAAAATCAGTATTTCATTCTGTTTGGAAAATATTGTTTGTTTTCGTTGCTAAAATGACCGTTTTGTGAATCTAGCGGTTTGAAGATGAAATCTAGCGGGTATTTAGGAACCTTTAGCGTCCACTACACAACAGCAACTCACAAAAACTACATTATTTTGGTATTGCATTCAGCCTACAACTTTTTTTCTAAAACGCACCAAACGCACTCTAAAAACCGGATTTTCAAAATTTTCGCCTGCGGCGCTATTGACCCCCCAGTACTTGGTCTCTATATAATACCCTCGGGATATTATATAGCCCCCCCGGGATGAAAAGCCTGAATTCAACACTGAGCCAATGTAGGCCTATGTGTGTATCTGTTAGGGGGGGCCCCCATAGAAATTTTGCAAGCTGGCCCATGAACGAAGTTCCGCCACTGCTTGTAGCATTCGCATTAACGACTGAGGAAAACCTCAGTAAAACCCTTCAGTCAGGATTGCCGGTCTCGACGGGATTCGAACCCGAGACTACCCGAATCAGAATCGAGCGCTTAGCGCTCGAGCCAACACTGTCGGTAGGCCTACGCATTCTTAGGATTTTAAGTCTCAAGTTTGCCAAATTTTTCACCTTCTGAGATAAGAGGCCTTCGAGGCCTTGCCATCTAGAGCTTTACCCGAGAAGGTTAGGGGTTTTGGAAGACTGCCCCCCCCCCCCATTCGGTTAATAGATTAGGAATGAAAATGTCAAAAGGTTTGCTACCTATTTATGTTACATATCGGTAACTCTCAATGTATCTTGTTCATTCCTATTTTTAAAGAGAAACGGAAACGTAGGCCTAATTCTAAGTGAGTTATTTATTTACCCAAAACTGAAGGAAGATGGTACATGCGTACAGCTACACCTTTTACAGTTTACTGCTGACCTTATAAGCATAGGTCCACGCCACTGAGCTCTATATACTAAGCTCAGTGGTCTACGCATAGGTCCATGAATTTAGTTTTGGATAATTATAAGCAATCCTAGTAATAAACACAATATTGTAACCTAGTAGGTAGGTGTAGACCTGGTTTTATAGAACATTGATCATCATCATAGATCGATCATCATCAGATTGATCATCATTGATCATTCTCTTTAAAAAAAAAAGGAATTCTTGTAAAAGTCTAATTAACTGTATACTTGTATGTAATAACAACAATCAACAATCTATCTATAAAACAAATTGATGAACTATAACTATACAGCCTTTGTGTATAACTTATACCCAAGTAATAAAGTTAATTAAATTATATAGACAGTACTGTTTTCTATAGCCGACTGCCAGGCATGGGACTGGGAGAAATAGCAAATGCGGTTCATGGTGATTTCTTGAAAAAGAAAGTTACTAACGAAGGTCGAGCGTGTGATCGTCAATACTAGAGCCAGTCAGCCAGTTCTAGCGTGGATTCAGGTCAGCGTAACCCAGGCTGTCGCAAACGCATTCAGCTGTTTAACTTTTACTCATCCGGAAATTAATTTGGTAGAACTGGTTGCGCGACTATCGACAAGACTCCGCCCTCACCGTACACACACATGCTTGCTATTAGTTTCCGGTGTATGTATAGCCACAGGAAGAGAAACAGAAGTGTTGTATAGTTGTACGGTGGTTATGAATGAAAAACTCTCATGTTATTATGTAACTGCCCTTGAATTACTTTTGCTTTTGGATATCTTCAGTAAGGGTAAGGGAACGGGTAGTGGGGGGTATATTATATTCTCCAGACCGTCCAAGCATCTGTCACAACCGATGTACAACTTTACAAGAATATGATGGAAATGCATATATATATATATATATATATGATCTTCCTCTTCTACATCTGATCTTCTATACTTGCCGAAAAAAGAAGCACAACAACGAATTTCGGATTATTTCAAATCGTCGAAGTCACACATTTTAGTACTTTTTTTCTTGCTTACGAGTTATCAGCAATGGCAACACCCCAACCCCAAGACGATTGAACCCCCCTATAGCACCCCCAAGACGCTTGAGCCCCCTACAGCACCCCCGAGGAAAGCAGCATAGATCACGTGTCATGTTCTTGTTCTAGTGCGGAGGCGAGTTTCTCGTCTTGCGGCGGCGTCACGACGCTTGAGCCGCCCTACAGCACCCCCAAGACGCTTGAGCCCCCCTACAGCACCCCCGAGGAAAGCAGCATCCACGGCAGGATGGCCATTCACCTCTACCCCATCACGTAAGTGTTTTACTAAACTGTTCTATATCTAATACAATCCAGAAATTAAAAAAATCCATCCTGATCAGGGTACGAACCCGAGTCTCTCATTTTCCGGGTGGACGCCTTAGCCAACTAGACCACCGAGACGGTAACTATTTAAATTCTGTATTGTAGTTAGGCCTACATTATAGAACTTGAATGGATGGAACAATAAAGCATCGAAAAATTGTTGATCCCGATCGGGATGGATTTTTCCATCCCGATCGGGATGGATTTTGTAATTACTGGATTGTATTAAATATTAACAATTCCACCTACGGGAGGGTTTCCCGACTATCCAAATCGAGAAATAAACTGTTCTAGTCTATAGATAAGAGTTATAATCGATATTATTATATCCATAGATTTTAAAGCGCCAGCTTTCAAACAACAATAACAACAATTTATTATATCAACAAACATAATATATCTTTATATTATGTATTTGACGAAAATTACAAAATCGGTAAATAACCTAATATAAAACGAATGGCTAACGACAGCTTTTACTAGTGACACAATTTGTGGGTCGGTGTTATTGTTACTGTCGGCGATTATAGATTGACGTACTCATAATGACTATTATTAAAACAGCGTTGGTTAGCCTTGCTCTGCATCTTTGTGTAATCTTTCCAGTAATTTTGTCTGGTATTTTGTATTGATTGCTGCCTAATCCTATCCTAATCATAATGTAGACCCAGATGGCCTTGACGGTCGAGGCTATAATTTCGCTAAAAACACGTGTGGACTCTGAAATTTGCTGATTTTTGATTATATCAAGACTATAACAACATCACGTAATGATTATCACAACATCGTGTATTGTTGAACGCTATTTTGGCGAAAAGTTGTATTATATTATTGATTCTATTTTGGAGGGGCCTGTTTGTCTTCTTCAATGAAAACTTTCCAAAATTCGAATGAGTATTGGATTGACGGACAATTTAAAACGTTGAAAAAGTTTTCTTTAAAATATTCATCCATCTTATTGGATGAGCGAAGCGAAGATTCCATTCTACTACACTGGAGAAAAAAATCCGGAATGTTTTTTTTTTTTTTTTTTTTCTTTTTGTATTTTTGTCTGTTTGTCCACACGATTCCGGCTAAACCGATACTCCGATTGCGATGAAATTTTATGGAGGCCTTCGAAATCTCTGAACTTAGAACTGCCACGTTTTTGAGCGCAATCGGAAAAATTTTTCTCATGAAAATCGCAATTTTACGATTTTTTTCGATTTTTAAAAAATTTCTTCGACTTATAACACCTACATGCTTTATCCGATTTTAATGATTTTTGCACAGAACCTTTATTTTCTGAATTAAGATATTCTTGTGAAATTTGAGCGCAATTGAAAAAATATTTATCATAAAAATCGAAATTTTACGTTTTTTTTCTTTTTTTAAACAATTCTTTGACTTATAACACCTACTTGCTTTATCCGATTGAAATGATTTTTTCGCAGAACCTTAATTTTATGAATTAATATATTATTGTTAAATTTGAGCGCCATCGAGAAATTATTTCTTATAAAAATTTCAATTTTACGATTTTTTTAAAACAATTACGATTAATTTAAAAAAATTAAAAAAATAAAGTTAATTTTTTATTTTATTTTATTTAATTTAAAAAAAATCAATTTAATAATGATTTTTCCACAGAACAACAGAAAATTCGCATAACACATGGCAGGTCAATGCACCAATTACGCTCATCCAACAACGCGGCGGGACTTAAGCGTTTTCCTGGTTCACACAAAAAGTATACCCTAAAAAGGGTTCTTTGCCCGGCACATGGAGCGACGTCATTTCATAGAGTTGAGGGGTAGAAAGCTTTGGTCAGTGTTGGGTAGGAACTTTGAAAAAGAAGTTCCTTCTTGAGAACTTTTGCAGGAGCGCAAGGAGAATTTTCAACAGAAACGTCACAAATTTCAGGGAACGTTTAGTAAAAATCAGTTATATGACTGAGTGGGTAGACTCTAAATACGATTTTATTTTATTTTATTTTGTTCATTTCACTCTCAGAGATGTTAAAACCCGCTTCATTGACGGATTAAGCTGATACGGATAATGAAAATTTGTTCATAACAAAACAGTGGCATTGGCATACCATTTTTTGGAAGCATAAACTTTATTGATAAACACGTTTTCTTGCGCAACGTTGCAGGTCAAATATCACGGCCTATATAGTCCATGAGCCAGCTAATCCAAACCCTCCCCCCCCCGGGGCGGAAGGTTTGAAAGTGGTTTCGAGAAGCTATTTATATTACATTTTGATTTTCACTTGTTAGCCATCATGACTTTGGTGGGTGTACCCACCAGGGGTGACCAAACATTTTTGTCCCAAAACTAAAACTGTTATTTAGAGCCAACTATACGCAAATGGTCTAGTTTTTCTTCATAATTTCATTTAAATTAAATATTTCGAATTTTAGAAATTAACTTTAGGGAGATATCATTACTATATCCGGAGATAGCACCCTATGCTGTTTTGGACAACATGAAAATTTTTCGTTCCCTTATGGGCATGTGACTATTCAAATGAAAGGTCTTGATGAGTAGATTAAAAATATGTAATTTTATGCATATGTTAATAATGCATTTTGGGTCAAATTTGTCAAAAAACACTCGAAAAACCTCGCTGTGGGAAGCCGCATGCCGTAATCTGAAATTATGGTCACACCGTTTGATGTTTTGTTTATATTTAGTTTGAATAAATATAATTAGCATAGTTTTTATGTATTTCGATCAAAAACTATGTATTTGTTTAATTTAATTGTTTAAAAGTTCCGAAAATTTTGTATTATTATGCAACTACAGAATAAATTGCATGTATACGACTTTTTTTTCGTTGAATATTCTATATAAGTGTTCTGTATAATAGGATAAATTATAATTTATTAACTGAATCATTTAGCCCTTAAAGAGGCAATCGGTATTGAAGCAAAGATAAACATATTAAGCTGGCTACCATGCAAAATAGGTACAATTTGCCTGTACAAATCCGTGCAATACAAATTATAATTTACAAAAATCTACAAAAGTTAATAGTTTCTATTACTTTTGAATATGTTATAAGTGAGATGCATATTTTTTATCATCAATAAATTTCAATTAATTGATGTATATAATAATACATATAACTCAAAGGACCAGTATATTATATACTACTTGGCATTATTTGTTGTGTAATTCGTAGCAACATTATAAAATGCTCATAAGCAGGTTATTATATACAAAATCTTTTACTGACAACATTTTAGTAACCGCGCTGTCCAAATAAATGATGTTATTATATTATTATTTACCATATTTTCTTGCTTAGTGTTAATTGGCCATAAAAACATTAGTAGTCCGTTGTATCGAATTATCATTTAACTCGGGTACTAGATTAACGCCCACTGCGACCCTGCATCAGAACTGATAATAATCACCTCAAAAAAGGAATAAGATGTGGGTTTTATTTATTTATTTAACGTCTCATATTCAGTTAAAAAACTGATTTACAATAATATTGTGCGTGTGTGCTTACGCACATTATGCAGATATCTAAGGAGAAATAGTTAGGCGAGCGACAGTAGACACAGATTGCTTCTATTGATAGTTAGCTTCGTTCATCATTCAAATTATCAAATTGTGCACATTTATATAATTTATCTATATATTTTTGTATAACATGTTTTTTATTTCGTTAAATATATTTTCCCGCTTTGGCTTCTATTATGGACACATAGTAGGGTTTCTCAACAAAACCCATTTAGGGTTATTCGGTTACAAGTTGACATCACAGAATACCATGCAATAAGCCGGCCCATTATGCATGTACCATTACATTGTTATTAAAAGTGTGGCATTAATGCTACCTACCACTGGTATTTAGCATTACAAGACTTGTAAACGACAAGTTTAATAAAGATAGGGTTGCATCTTAGTTGATCAACTAGTATAATTTAAACTTTATACAATATTTTAATGTCTAGTAACATGATTTACATAATTTCTCATGTTTTTTAATCTATACTCAATGCTAATATGCAGCATTTTAAACTATTTTAAAAATAAAAATAAATTCCATGTTTTATATTCAAATATAATCAACTTGAAATCCCATCGTGGGTGTACCCACCAACATATTGAAAGTAAACAAGCCACATCTAAAGCATAGCAGCTATAGTGATTATTATTATACATTTGTTCTTGTTACACCAACCAAAGTGGATCAATTCGGTCATAAATGGCATTCAATTTAATGCTGCTAGATTTAAAATATAGATTTGTTTGTCATCGTTTGTACAACCCTACAAAGTAAAATAATTAATTTAATTAGACCACAAGTCGATAGGGTACAACGCAAAATGACAATGTTTGGTTCATTTACAAGCAAAATTAGTAATTTATTATTGTTTACGGCTTACGCGGTGAAATTAATTTACTTCTGGTGGGTATACCCACCAAAGTTAAGGCAGCTTACAAGCTTAAATATAAACTCAATGTATAAAAGTATCTAAAATTACCTTTAGACCTTCCGCCCTGCGTACGGGGAGTTTTACGAAGACCGCTTACGATCGAAATTTAATATTTTTCACTTTTACAGTGGGTACTTTGGTCGCCCCTGGTGGTTACACCCACTAAAACCATGACGGATAACAAGTGGAAATCAAAAGTCAATACATCAAAGTACCTAAAACCACCCTCAGACCTTCTGGTCCAGTTGTAGGGAAGGTTTAGGAAATTTCATTTATGATATAAATCGACAGATATGTATTTTTACGGTGGGTACTTCAGTCATCCCTGGTGGGTACACCCATCTAAACCATTTTATTTTACAAGCATAAACTTACACTAATATATTAAAGTACCTAAAACGACCCTCATACCTTCCGCCCTGCGTAGGGGCAGGGAAAAGACCCCTTTGCAACCGAAATGTATTATTTTTCATTTTTAAAGTAAGTATTCTGGTCACCCCTGGTGGGTACACCCACCAAAACCGTGACGAATAACATGCAGAAATCAAAAGTCGATATATAGAAGTACCTTAAACCACCCTTAGACCTTCGGCCTAGGTGTGTGGGCAGGTTTAGGAAAGTCCATTTACGATAGAAATTGAAAATTCTTTATTTTTTCGGTAGGTACTTTGGTCATCCTTAGTAGGAACACCCACCCAAACCATGATATCTTGCAAACTAAACTCAAATTAAATATATTTAAGGGCGTCAAACCACCCTTAGACCTTCCGCTCTGCGTAGGGGGGAGGATTGTGTAGGCCCCATTACCACCGAAAATTATTATTTTTTTATTTTTACAGTGGGTACTTTGGTCACCCCTGGTGGGTACACCCACCAAAACCGTGATGGCTAACAAGCGGAAATCGAAAGTCAATATATAAAGTACCTAAAACCCCCCTTAGACCTTACGCCCTGCGTAGGGGGTGGTTTGTGAAGGCCCCATTACCACCGAAAATAATTATTTTTTATTTTTTACAGTGGGTACTTTGGTCACCCCTGGTGGGTACACCCACCAAAACCGTGATGGATTACAAGCGGAAATCGAAAGTCAATATAAGAAAGTACCTAAAACCACCCTTAGACCTTCCGCTCTGCATAGGGGGAGGTTTGTGTGAGTGCCCCATTACCACCGAAAATGATTATGTGTATTTTTACAGTGGGTACTTTGGGCACCCCGGGTGGTACACCCACCAAAACCGGATGGCTAACAAGCAGAAATCGAAAGTCAATATATAAAAGTACCTTAAACCACCCTCAGACCTTCCGCCCCCGGGGGGGGAGGTATACCTACAGTTGGCTCAAAGTCTAATAGGTTATCCACCATCATTTACCCACTAGAGGTACTCTTGACAGGAATTTAATCTTTGCTGTTAAAGCGCACCAAAACCAACACTATAACATTTCAGGAACTAAAATGTTCAGTTTTGTTTCAAGCAAGTGTAACTATTTTTTTGCGGGAACTTACTCAATACTGGCTTTGGTTGCCAGGTTGCCACTGACAATTCTCGAGGACACAAAGTATGTATAGCACTGACCCGTTCATTCTCTCTTTGAGGATCATATGCATCCGCATATCTGTGTGTGTATGTTTACTGAACGCAAACCGTACCCAAAGGAGACCCAAAGTTATAGATGCCTCAAAATGCTCGTTTGGTAGTTTGTCTCCAGTGACCAGAGTTATGCATGCAGCTTCGGGGGGGGGGGGGGGGGGGGTCAGAGAATCCGCGTCACAAACAACACTTTAATCCAAGGCTAACCACAATCACGCACTATCAATGCGTGCGCGAACATCGTTTGCATAACACGTCGTAAACGAGTTTATTTTTTATAAGACTGACAAACTCTTTTTTATAGTCACGTTGATGGACGAGCGAATCTGGCACATCTCCCAACATTCATAGATTTGAAATCAATCGAAGAAGCTATGATTTTCGTGAGAGATATCTCTTCGATTGTATAAAAAAATTGCATGTCTAAATTTAAGATGTTTTAACGTTTTTTTCTTTTACGTTTTTATCAAGATCGGTGTAGCCGCTGGTTCAGTAAAGAGCGAAATGACAAACAAAGACACAAAGTCAAAGACAAAGTCTAGTCAAATTGGATGGAAACTTCGCCACAATTCTCTCCACTCACTATGCTCATCGGTTTCCAAAATACTCGGCTCGATCCCCGCTGATCGGAGCTGACGCGCTCATTGAGATGGCTTCATCATTCCACCTCACCACAGTTTTAACCTGATTTTATTTTAAAAAATATGTTTGTAATTATTTCGACGTAATTATACTTACAAATTATCAAAATATGCCCAGTTTAAATCAATTTTGCACAATACCACCTCTATAGCGAAGTTTGCAACCCTACGTAAATTCATCTATTTTCAGTTTCATCTTCTTTCATACACCGTAAATGCATGAAAGCCTAAAATTGAACGCATTCAAAATAGGGTTGGTGCTTCAAATATATTTTGTCATTAGCCTTGGTATAAGACTGGTGAGTAAAAAGATGGTAGTATGATAATGTTGTGAAAGTAGATTTCTGTGGTGAATTGCTTGTTGTTTGTTCCTTATAAATAACTGAGTATAGTACTTGGACATTTTTTTCCGAAAATGGAAAATATGCTTATTGTGTAGTTTTAAATCTCACAGGTAGAGGGATTAAAAATATGTATGTATGTAATAGTTAGCAGCATATACGCCTGTTCTAAAAGAAAATCTTGGTAAAATTAATAGATTTCTACCAAAATTGCAAATTTTAAAACAATCCCGGAGCAAACCCTCGGACCCTTTCGTCCAAATTGTCAATAAAAGTCTGTTGCAGTGCCCTCTACCACAACAAAGAAGACAGCCATTTCTGGCTTTCAAATTCCTCCCCCCCCCCCCCCCCCCCCAGTGATACAAGCTGACGATGTTTTGCTGGACTTGGAATTCAAACCAAAGAAAGAAATTCCAATTCGACCACTGGACGAAGTGTTGTCCATATATCATTGCTAAACATTAATTATGTCCAGTTTAATATACAACTAATGCTTCCTGGTCGAACGAAAGCTTTTGTGAAAAATCAAATGTGCCCGGATCGCAATCGGTCTCCACTTTCCAGGCATGGCAGTCGAGGCCAAATCAGTACCTATATCCTGTCAGTAGACTAGACACCCAACGCTTATAGGCCTATAGGGCGGGCTCCCTGTTTAGTAGGGTGCTTGAGATTTGAAAGACTTGATATTGTGAATATGTTCCACAATGGATACCACCAAACCTCAGCGAATGCTAGAAATGACTAAGCTTGTATATAGTTGTAGAAAAAATGTCTTGATTTACAAGAACAAGATAGGCAAGTGTGATTCTATTGAACCGTTATAACAATCAGTGTTATCAGCGCGTGGGTGAAGAATCACTGTAGGCTATAAAACCCCATTCTGTACTTTGGTATAATATCAACAACCTGCTTTACACTAATTAGCATCAAATCAAAGTCTTTCGTTCTTATCATGAACTTTATCTTGTTGACGATGCCTCAACTGAGCAAAACAGCCAGGTGTACGACGTCAACAGAACATTCGAAACTGAAAGGATTTCGCACAGAAGTTGAGTTGAGTTGATGTTTTGTCTTTGTCGAACCAGTTATTGGTAGTTACTCGCTAAGGGCAAGGTCCTCTGTACTGTTATACATCTCCAGCAGATTACCAGAAAGTTTGCTTGGAGGATATAAGTGGACCATGGCTAAGAGATACTTCCTCTATTTAATCGACGCGTTCAGATCCGAATGATACCAAGTTTTGTACACGCGGTATATAGCACGAAATACAGATTTTGTGTACGCATTCGAACACGAATGACCGGTTTTGTGTAAGCGGTTGAGAACGAAATACAGGTTTTGTGTAATGTATTAAATGTGGCATTACATACCCATTCCATTTCGCGGTTCTCTGATACAAATTAAACACTGATCTTCGTGTTTCCAAGATAACGAAACCCGTCAAGTAGGACAAGAGCAAGGTAGCTACTTAAACTGCTTTACATCACTCCCTTTTGCAAAATGCAAAATGCAAAATCGGTTAAATAACAATACGGAACTGTTCTCCATGGAGGACATCGAAAGGCGAACTAGGCTGCATGTCCACCATATTGGTTTCGTCAGTTATTCAACAAGATGGAATTTTTTTTTTTTCTGTGGTAAGACAAGGAAAGAAGTGTGTATCGCATGGTGTGGGTGATATTGCGTAAATATTTCACTGTGTACGATATACAAGTATGTTTTTCTGTTGTTCCAATGCACTAATAAAAGCAGTTCCCTCGTTCCACTGGAAGGAAAGCGCTCCTATTTAGGGAACTTTAATGAGAACTTGTAAGTTGTAACTTGAATGTTTCTAGTTTAAGGCAACTTGAAACGAATTATAGTTCCTTTCACGACGAATTCTCGACTGATGCGTAAATATTAACATTTCGAACTCATTGCAAGTCTACTTATATTTTACTGCCTCGAATAGAAAACAAAAGTGTCTTGTTGATCGTGTCGTTTTTTTTTAGAATTTATAGGTAGCCCCTACAGATAGGCCTACCGTCGTAGATTTTATTTAGTATCGTATTTTTTTACCGATATTTCAAACATCGATAAAAATTGTAAGTTCATCTTTTCTAATAGTAATAGGTACTGGAGCGTGAGTGAATTTCTTGTTTGTCGATGTTTGAAGTCCTCCTATTTTGGAGAACTTATCCAAAATCGTAAATCGAATCGATAATTATCGTATTCCGAGAAGTGAGGAAGGAATATTCAATGTTTGTTTTTTGAACCCAATCTGAGCATCTGTCTAGCTGTGAGTGAGGAAGTGGCAGTCCGCCAGTGGTAGGTGTCGAATCGATGCCTCTCAGAATCATTGGATCGCCGTCGGTAGTAACAGCGAGTACGATAGTGAGTGAATTATAATTGACTTTTAAGTGAATTAAGATTGTTAGAAAATCAAGATAATGGTAAAAGATTACTGGCCTTAATCAGTAGTGTTTGATCATACTCACTTATAATAGCAGAACAAGATACGAAGTTATATGCATTTAATATTAGTTTTGAACGCAGATTTTGAAATGTTCAGTTGCAAAGCGTTTAGATGCAAGGCCTCTGCAAAAACAAAATAATATGAAAGTCCGCGTCAAGTAACGGAATGAGTTAACAAGATAACGGGATAGCTTGACCATAGTTGCATAGCGTATCATTATTTACACTTTTACAAAGTGTTATATAAACAATAATGATTAATAGACCTAGCTATAAGAGCTTGTTATCAGTTCTATAGGCCTACAACATAAAAAGATTGTAGCGAGAAACACAGATTGGATATTAAACAATGGGTTTGGGACTGCGACAAAGAATTTATAGGCCTAGGTATTTCAATTACACCGCTATCTAAGACAAATTTACGAAAATCAACCACCGGTTATTGAACTAGGGTATTCTGCTTGCCTGGCGGCAGATCTACCAGTAGAGCTTATAATGTAGATATCTGGTGTGTGATGATCAATGAAGACACTTATAGCAATGTAGTGTTATGAAGATGATCGATGAAGATTATGAATGTTGTGTGTCATGAACTCATAAATATGATCGATGAAGATATTTTATATGTAGTGTGTTATGAAGATGATCGATGAAGATATTATCCAACCAAATACAAAAATTTGTAAAAAAAAAAAACGGCAGCCAAGCTCTCCTTCAAAAGTCTTCGGCTGTGAATGCTGTGAGATATATAGAAGTTGAGCCAAGCTTTTTATTCTTTCTCCCTAGTTTCGCTTTGAAAATAAGTAAGATCATTTCGCCTGTTGACGAGCGCCAAGCCAACGATTTTTGTGGTAAAAAAGTAAAATTTTTAAACTCGAAATCATAAAAAAAATTCTTGGCCATGAACCAAATTCAATGGCCAAGCCATTTGTGTGTTGACGATGATGATAATACGTATGATAGTGATGTGTTTATGAAGTAGATTGATGAAGATAATGATATTTAGTGTGTAATGATAATCGTTACAGATACTAGGCCGCGTCGCGAACGCTTTTTCCAGTCGCGTTGATGGATGAGCTTTTTTGGAATATTTATGTCCAATGATTACGTTTTTAAGTGGAATCTCATTACTTTTTCTATAGTTACTTGATATTACTTGTTAATTATACACATGTAAAAGGCTTATATTAAAACCTTTATTTCTATGAATTTAGACCAACTTTTTCAAATTTTTTCTTTCAAGAGGCAATACAACACCATAAGCTTTAAGTCAATGTAAAATATGAACGTTGTAGCCCCACCCGTTTGGTCAGAATCGGCCCGAATATCACGAAAATATCGTATTAAAAACCGTGGAAAAAATCGTAAAAGTACGATTTCTATAAGAAATATTTTTTCAAATGTTCTAAAATAATAACATATATAATTTCAGTGGTTTTAAACGTTCCCATAAAGTTTCATCAATATCGGATTAGCCGTTTGCCAAATATCACGAAAATATCTCATTAAAAATGAAACAAATCGTAAAAGTACGAAAATCATAAGAAATATTTGATTGATTATACCCAAAAAACGTGGCAGGTTTCGCAGGCAGATTTCGAAGGTCCCCTCCAATTTTCATCAAGATCGCATATGCCGTTTGCCCGGTAGAGAGCGAACAAACAGACAAAAAACTAACAAAAACAAAACACCCAAGCTATTTTTCTTGGGGTTACGTAAGTGAAAATAAAAGTCAAATTGATGTCTTCGCTTCGCTCATCCAATGAATGTGTGTGTTATGAAAATTTGGAAAATGATTGAAAGTATAATATATTTGTTTAGTATGAAGATGATCGATGTAGAAGTATGTAAAGATATCGATATTTGGTTGGTAATCGTTCACTCGTCGATTGCGTCGGGGCCTGCAGGGTTGGCTTGGTCGCTTTGGTTAACTGTCCCCCACTGAAAATCAGTTGTATGCACTGAGTGGGTAGACTCTAAATACGGATTTATTTATTTTATGTATTTATTTATTTATTTATTTATTTATTTATTTATTTATTTATTTATTTATTCATATAGTGTATTAGAAGATGATCGATGAAGGTATGGTGTGTTGTGCAAATGATCGTTGAAGATATCACTTAGTGTTATGATAAGAATGGTCGGTGAAAATACCTGTGGTGTTGTGATGATGATCGATTAAGATTGTGAGTGATTTCACTGGTTTGATTCAAGTGGATATGAAAAAAATATTTTCGTTGATTAATAATACTCATTTTAACAGAATATAACTAACATCTTTAGGCTAACCCGGTGAAATTTTTTATCAGAGAGTGCAAGGCCCGTGACGTTCTGTTATATTTGCAGTCGGCGTGTACTTTGTCCAGACAATCTAATGCAAGTAGTGTCATAAGTGTGACTCATCATCTTGGGGACCTACATGAACGCATGGTCAGTGACCTCTCATATTTAATTGTCGAGTGTAATAATCTAGGTGCCCGTTAGGGCGCCGCAGCCAAGCCGCGGTGCGCTACACACTCAAGCACCTTATACACCAAGCAGAGTTGGGGTGATTTCGAGGTGTTACCCAGCCGTCATGTAACGTGATGTGAACTTGAAAACTATCACAATCGAGGGGATTTAGGTACCTGACAACACATGCCAAATTTTATTGGGGTACGATTATTCCTTCTTGGTGAAAAAATGGCTTGAAACATGCTCAAAATCACTTTAAGGATGTTAGCTACTGCTACTGCCTACTACTGCCTACTACTGCTAACATCTAATACGTCGGCCCGCGATTCTGACCAGACGGGTGGGGCTACAATGTTCATATTTTACATGGACATTAAGGTTATAGAATGATAGACTCTTTTGAAAAAAAAAGTTGAAAAAGTTTGTTGGAAGGCTTCCAAATAAAGGTTTTAAAATAAGCTTAAACACTTGGCATATAATCAACAAGTAACCATAGTTACTTGACACTTGTTGACGGTATAAGCAGAGTTAGGCGGGAAAGTGCGATACGTAAACAAATGGCGGACATTTAAAAATTTTCTTCTTTGTGTGGAACGAGAAAAGGTGTCATTATACTCTCATAAAACAAATCAGAAACCGTCCCTGGCCTAGGCCCAGATGTAGAAAATTATTTATAATACAACAGTGTAGGTCTAAAGTTCCATTTGGCTATAGGACTAGTAAAATTCATACTTACATTACATGTTTGACAAGCCTAGCCAACCCTATGCCAGCACAACATTGTTTTGATATGAACTTGCTCAACTGTTTGTTTACATAATTGCAACAATCAAATCATTTCATACAACTTGTCTTTCGATTGGCCTGCGTTTATGAAGGCACTGCCATCTAGAATAAATATAGAACTTTTTCGAGCTCTTTGCTATACGCAAATCTTTTTAAAGTGTTTGGATTTCGTGATACTCTTTCAACCATAGACATCCTATATAATTGGCTAGACCAGCAGTCGGTGGTCCACTTCCGGTACAATTAGAAGCCATCTTAAAATGACAGTTTACATGTTAATCAAATGGGAGCGATTTGTGGCCAAATAGTTCTCAAGATTGCCGCCAGGTTGACAGGTAAGCATACTAGCCTTTAACACCAAATGATTACTAAATTCCCTTATGCAATCACTTCGTATTGTTTCTTTTGTTTAATACCATGCTGCACAAGCTAAAACCATATCAAACAATCCAGTAAAATACTTTATTGCATTAAAAAAGCATAAATTAAAACACCAAATCGCCATCTTGAAATGGGGCCGGTTGAGTCTTCAATTTGCTACGCTCGCGCCTGTGCGGAGGTATAGGAGACTGCTAATCTAGCCTACTATAGGGGTTTAATATCAATGCTTTCAACTCACAACCCATGACGTTTTTCCACGATACCGTTCAAGAATACCAATTCCTTCGAAAACGAAAACGACTTCGTTTTCAAATTGCGTTTTCAACTCATCTCCCACGAACTCAAGAATTGGGGTCCAGTCCTTATACCGTCGTTATACCATGGTTATACCACCTATACCCAGGATGTACATGAATCCGGGTCTAGATATTTTACATCCTATATTGTTACTGCTAATACCATAGAATTTAAATCAACTTTGATAAAAATATTATATTTTAGCAAATAATTTGTAATGGAACTTGAAAAAGTAATGAGATCACACACATAACAAAAACTTTGTAGAAATACAGCCAAACCTTACACACTCAAAAGGAATGAGATCTAAAAAAAAGGGCCAAGCTCATCTACCCTTCCACATAAACGTACAGTGTCCCATAACAGCATCCTCGAAAAGCTTGGCAAAATAGAATTTGCATGTTTACGTTTAAATTAATTACAAAAAAAGAACTTTGATAAACTATTACGTTAAATTAATAATCGCAAATTCTATTTTGCCAAGCTTTTCGAGGATGCTGTTATGGGACACTGTACGTTTATGTGGAAGGGTAGATGAGCTTGGCCCTTTTTTTTAGATCTCATTCCTTTTGAGTGTGTAAGGTTTGGCTGTATTTCTACAAGTTTTTGTTATGTGTGTAATCTTATCTATAAGCCTAGAGCGCACGGTTATGCTTTTTCTCAATATCTCGTCAAGTATTTTCACCCACAACATAAAATGCTATACCACTTTTTTCATTTATTGAACATAATATTACTTCAACTTGATCTACAGATCAAGTAATGCACGAGATCAACAGATCAAGTAATGCACGAGATAGAGGCCAAGAACGACGCTTTCAGGTATCCCTGATCTCGTCTTAAAATCTTCGCGCGGTTTGAATTTGAGTATAGGTTCGTTCGCCTGCACTGCATTTTTTGCACAAATCTGATTTATTCACTTTTCACCGTTCGCCTGTAGTCGTGCAAGAAGATGGTCACCGTTCATCTGAAAAGTGCAGACTGAACTAGTGCAACAAGTTCATGAACTTCTGCACGCGCTCTGGAGCCGGTATACAGTGCGAAAATTTAACGCCAAGAATATAAGGGATAGATGTATTGAAGACCTATTTTGTTAACTAATATTACATTTTATTTTAGAGAGCTAAGGGAAGTCTTTTTGAGGGTACGTTTTAAGGAAAACAAATTGCCAGTGACAGCTTTTATTGTTCGCCAGTACGACTGCACTGTATGAACTACAGTATTGCACTAAACTGAACTGATAGCCGTGCAGTGCAAAGTGCAACGCAGGCGAACGAACCTAGTATTAGTAGTTTTAGGGCGGCGCGCCTCAGAGATCTATACGAACATTCGCGCGGTTTGAGGGTTTGAGTAATATAGTAGTTTTAGGGCGCTTTATACAAAGCAAAGATTAATCGCGCCTTAGAGTTCTATCATCTATAGCCCGTTTAAAATACGAAACATCTAACATAAAACACAAGGTGGGTGGCTATCATGAAAACATTGTCACGGTCGACACTCGACATATTTGGTAAAGCAATGACCTTGTCAGTAGGGGAGTAGGTTAATCGCCGGAGATCGAGGCTAGTTGGTTCTCAGTGGTTACAACATTATTTTTGGCATTAAAATGTAATGCAATACTTAGGCTCAATTAAAACATGATGGATATTTATGTTAATTTATTTCATGGTGACGTCAGAACGGTCAAGCGCCGGCGCCGCTTCATTGTGATTGGTCGAAGCAGCCACTTCCGGCGTTGAGCGTTTCAGTTAATGGATCATGCTTTACCGCTAGCGAACAATAGAGTACCGCTTTATAACAAATCAATTTTTTGTCCCGGAATCGTACCTATTATCTAATCCTGATCAGCCCCGGCAAGACTGGAGCGGCCAGCGGTTTAGCCGCGGTTCCAGGGGGAGAGTGGGTGAGAACGCTCTGCCCTGAGACACTATAGTATACCACTGGTTAGAGCAGACGGAGGGTTCGAGAGGTTCTCCTCGACGTCTGCTCGGCAGTTTGGGTTAGTGGAGGAACCTATAGACTGTGAAGGTTACACCGTCCTGTCGGATGGGACGTAAAGCCATTGGTCCCCTTGGTACTTTTCGAAAGGAGTAGGCTACGTGCCGGTACCAGGTTTCCCCTGCTCCCTTCTATTTACACTTCATCCTCATCTATCACCACTCATCGTCTCGAATAGCCTTAGTAGCGGTTGTAGCTTTTCTACACGACTAACGAATGTAAAATTAACCCGGTGAGCGTTTTCGGCGACTTAGGGTCGTCTTAGCAATAACATGCATAGTAGACTTGATTCCAGTTCCTTGAGGCTGTCCAGAAATCGCGGTGAAGATGGCTGCGATGGACTTTTCATCATTATTTTGCCTTCACCTAGTCCAACCGACAGTGTTGGCTGATTCGGGAGGTCGCGGGGGATCCCGTCGAGACCGGCAATCCTGACTGAAGATTTTTCCCGAGGTTTTACTCACGTCGTTAATGCGAATGCAGGGGATTAAGTCCTCTTAAACAACCCTCGGACATCCCTTCACAATTATCCAAACTCCAAAATACCTAGTTGGACACCTGAAGAACATGAATTGCACCCTGGGAAGGCTTCCCACGAAAAAATTATAAACATAAGATTATAGAACATCAGTCTATCAATAAAAAAGAATATTTTTGTTGTTTTCAGAAAAATGCGGTTGCTGGTCAACTACATGATCCTAGTGGGTCGCCTGGTCGTCCCCGTCTTCTTGGCTGCGTACTCAGCCTGGCTGCGCAATCAACGCTGCGTCCAACGCTGCGCTCAGGTTGTGGACGGTCTGCGCAGACAGCTGCTGACTCCGGGTCTTCTCGCAGTAGTCGCCAGCAGCATCTCGCTCTCCACGCTAGCCAGTAAGTTATCCGCTCAATCTTGCGCTTTCTTCGTCTTTACCTGAATTATATTCAGAAGAGTTGTTGCTAATATATTTTTCACTTCCAGAGGCAATCGCCATCCCGTGCGGTAAAATCGACCCGCTATTACGCACATTCCGCGTAATACGCAAAACCTCTGTTAAGATCCAAGGTCCAAGTTCCGAGTCTCAAGCCCCCGAGAAGAGTGTCAACTGTGACGTCCTCCACGACCCCGGCACAGCCAACGTTCGCGCCGATGTGATCTTCGTTCACGGCTTGCACGGGTCTCTGACGAAGACATGGAGGCAGGGCCTCTGGGACAAGAGCCACGCTCAGACTGTTCCGCTAAGGAGAAACAAGTGCCACTCGATCTCGAAGCGGGGGAACCCAGCCATGGTGAGTTTGCGGAAGCAGACTACTTTCATACACACATACGAGGGAGTGAACGACGTCCCGAGAAAGAACAGTGAATCAGAAGGCTCCACGACAGGGAGCCCAGACCAACTCTCCGATGCTGACGTCTGCAGGAACGCCATGCTATCAAAAGTGGACAACATAATTAATGGAATGATCGATAGGGAAGACGTCCCATCTGACAAGGAAGATTATTCTGCGTGCTGGCCGCGAGACTGGCTGCCTGTTGACTGTCCTGGGGTGCGCGTCATCGCCCTCAACTACACGACGGATCCATTCCTCTGGAGGCCTGTGTGGGTTCCCAAACGACTACGGTAGGTAAGACTACTATAGCTTAGTCGAGCAGCTATCTAGTGTTGTCCGTTCTAAGGTCGACCTTGTCGGTCGGCCTTTCACGTTTAGTTTATATAGGTACATGCCACATAGTTGCAGGACGGTGTAATAATTTTACAAACTTACAGAGCTGTTCGAGATGTGATGTGGAGAGCAACATACAAAATCTAGTTTGTTTTTACCTTCACAATCTAATAATGTACTTCAATCAAAGATTACATCGTTATTACATGCTACGGAGATCTACTTTTCTACTCCCGTTTAGCTAGCAAAGTTTCGTGAAATCTTGCCTGCGACGGGTGACTTTTCCTGCCAGCGGAAACGCGCCCAATAGTTTGAACAGTCCCTGGGCCCTAAGGGCGACTGATGTACTACGGTTGCCGGACGGCATGATTTATCGTATTGGCACAAGAATTTATACCAAGGACGAGAACACACGAGAAAAGAACATAGGAGACGGGAGAAAGAATACAAGTGTACAAGATAAAAACATCGAAATGTAAACTTGCCTTAATGAAGTGTATTTCTTGAGTTAGGCCTACTTCTTAGGAATGGCAAACTGTTATTTGTGTCATACGATTGTGATGCCCGTTCGGAGTTTCGTATCAGCCAGAAGTTTCGTCCCCAGTGCTCAGCAACACCTGCACAACATCGAAATTAGATTATTGGATGAGCGTAGCGAGCGAAGCGAAGATTCCATTTCACTACACTGGAGAAAAAAATCCGGAATGTTTTTCTTTTTTTCTTTTTTTCTTTTTTTCTGTTTGTATTTTTGTGTGTCTGTTACTGTTAACCGATACTCCAATTGCGATGAAATTTTCTGGAGGCCTTCGAAATCTCTGAACTAAGAACTGCCACGTTTATGAGCGAAATCGAAAAATTAAAATCGCAATTTTACGATTCTTTTTTCGATTTAAAAAAATTCTTCGACTTATAACACCTACAGTCATGTTTATCCGATAATGATTTTTTCACAGAACTCTTATTTTATGAATTAATATATTCGTGTGAAATTTCAGCACAATCGAAAAATTATTTCTCATGAAAATCACAATTTTACGATTTTTTTTAAAAATGCAGAATGTTTAAAAAAAAACTACGCTCATCCAACAACGCGCCTGAAAAAGCGTTTGAGAAGCTTCATAGTTTATAAAATAGGCCTACTATTTCAATTAATGATTTTCAGCATTATGATAACAAGGTGTTTGAGCCGCTTTGAGAACAATATTGATGGCAATGTCATAAAAGTGCTATAATATTATTATTATTTGACTATTTGAATTTGATTTAGTATCAACAATGACGTATCACTTGTGTAATATTGTGCTGTGTGATTTATAATATGAACAACTAATTATAAAAAAAAACACGTAAAACAAATTACCCGTGTCACAAACACATCAGAAAATTGAGAATTTTCGGACACACTTTTTGGTCCTACTGACAACGTCTTCGTCTTCACTGGTAACCCTGGTACTTGGTTTTACTTTACTTTTCTTTTCATTTTCTTTTTTTAACAAATGGTCACTTTACCGGTCAATAAACTTTAATTTCATTTTACACATTTTTCGAGAATTGCAACTGTACGATTCACATTTCCAACTCAGACTGGGAGTAGTGGAAAGCCTCAAAGTTCTGCGGCATAACAAGATGGTTCCTTTAAAAGCAGAAAGTTCTACCTCCCGCCCCCCCATCATTAACATGTAGAAATGATAATATATTTTCATTGATGCCTTGTTAAGCCTACTTCAGTGTGTTGAGCAGACGTATGCCTTATCAGTTATCACTAACAGAAGATTTAACTTTGAGTATGTTCTTCACAAAGATCAGTGAACTTAGATTAGATCACATTCTCACATAAGTATAAAAACTCTTCAATAATATTAATAGATAAATTTATGCCAATTCATTATCGACAGTGAAATATTTGTTTGACGTAAAAATACATTTCACGGTCCCGTACCATTACGAAACATTTTGCTCTTCCAGCCACATGCTACATACTAGGCGACGAAGATGAAGTATATAGTAGGCCTAGTAATGACTCGTACATAGATTGCTAGACGAGCAATCGTGCCAAGAGTAATTTGTAGCATGATGCATTTGACTTAGAAGATGTTTATGTTTAAACGAGTCAATTCCACGTTATTTTCAGTTTTCATTCATTTGGTCCCCAACCATTTAGTCATAACGCGCCACTCTAGCCTAGATGGTGTGGGGAGGACAGACCCGTGCTTGACAGATCCAGCCACAGGCAAGGGGATGGAAGACTAAACATATTCATATCTTTATTTTGAAGTGCGCCGCTTGCCAGTTGGGCTATGAGCGGTGATGTGAGGTATACACGTTCACATCTACTTTACAGAATACCGGGGACATACAAATTGCTATTTCAATGGACAGAGTTCACCACAGAGTTCATCACGCTTACCATTTGTTCCATGTTTCCTTCTCGCTCTTTGGTTTGATAAGATTAATATTTATGACGCCATTACTGAGACGCATCTAGGCCCTATCTTGGACTTGTCTTTTTCTTTTTTTTGATGCCTAATTAGCAGCATCATGTACATTGTGTGGTAGGAAGCGAAGCTTAACGTTGTTGTTGATCGTCAATATGTAATATACTAGGAAAACGCTCAAGTCCCGCCGCGTTGTTGGATGAGCGTAATTGGTGCATTGAGCTGCCATGTGTAATGCAAATTTTCTGTTGTTCTGTGGAAAAATCATTATTAAATTGAAATTTTTTAAATTAAATTAAATAAAATAAAAAAGAAACTTTATTTTTAAATTTTTTTAGTTAATCGTAATTGTTTAAAAAAGTTGTAAAATTGAAATTTTTATTAGAAATAATTTCTCGATTGCGCTCAAATTTAACAATAATATATTAATTCATAAAATTAAGGTTCTGCGAAAAAATCATTTCAATCGGATAAAGCATGTAGGTGTTATAAGTCAAAGAATTGTTTTAAAAAAGAAAAAAAACATAAAATTTCGATTTTTATGATAAATATTTTTTTAATTGCGCTCAAATTTCACAAGAATATCTAAATTCATAAAATAAAGATTCTGTGCAAAAATCATTAAAATCGGATAAAGCATGTAGGTGTTATAAGTCGATTTTTTTTAAATCGAAAAAAATCGTAAAATTGCGATTTTCATGAGAAAAAATTTTCCGATTGCGCTCAAAAACGTGGCAGTTCTAAGTTCAGAGATTTCGAATGCCTCCATAAAATTTCATCGTAATCGGAGTATCGGTTTAGCCGGAATCGTGTGGACAAACAGACAAAATACAAAAAAAAAAGAAAAAAAAAACATTCCGGATTTTTTTCTCCAGTGTAGTAGAATGGAATCTTCGCTTCGCTCGCTACGCTCATCCAAAAATGATCCGCGCTATGTTCCAGCATTAGAATCTCCTTTGTGGAGGTACCGGGATAAAAAATATCCCTCCTTTGGGAAAATCTAGTCCGGTTAAACCAAAACCATTATGTATCAATCATCTTTGTTGAAAGCAATATCAACTAACTAGGAAAAACGCTTAAGTCCCGCCGCGTTGTTGGATGAGCGTAATTGGTGCATTGAGCTGCCATGTGTTATGCGGATTTTCTGTTGTTCTGTGAAAAAATCATATTATCTAAGTTATTTTTTTTTTATTAAATCAAATTAAATAAAAAATAACTTTAAACATTTTTAAATTTTTAATCAATCGTAATTTTAAAAGAAAAAAATCGTAAAATTTCGATTTTCATAAGAAATAATTTTTCGATTGCGCTCAGATTCCACACGAATATATAAATTCATGAAATTAAGGTTCTGTGAAAAAATCATTACGATCGGATAAAGCATGTAGGTGCTATAAGCCAAAGAAATTTAAAAAATCGAAAAAAGTCGTAAAATTGCGATTTTTTAAAGAAATTTATCTTTCGAAAACGCTCAAAATTCACACGAATATAACAATTCATAAAATTAAGGTTGTGTGAAAAAATTATTACAATCGGACAAAGCATGTAGGTGTTATAAATCGAAGAATTTTGTTAAAAATCGAAAAAAATCGTAAAATTGCGATTTTCATGAGAAATAATTTTCCGATTGCGCTCAAAAACGTGGCAGTTCTAAGTTCAGAGATTTCGAAGGCCTCCATAAAATTTCATCGCAATCGGAGTATCGGTTTAGCCGGAATCGTGCGGACAAACAGACAAAAATACAAAAAAAAAGAAAAAAAGAAAAAAAAAACATTCCGGAATTTTTTCTCCAGTGTAGTAGAATGGAATCTTCGCTTCGCTCATCCAAAAATCAACTAAAACGCAAGTCAATCGTATGTCATGTTCGGTTTTTATCGTGAGACGTGGCCATGTACAGATGGATGGACGCGGACTTACAGAAAAGTTGCATTTAGGAGAGCTTCGATTTAAAAGGAATTTGGACACATTTGGCAGTTAGCAAATAGCTATTCGCTCGGCCAAGATATGCATCCGACTTATATGAAACTTTGCAAAGTTTCAATAAAGCATACACGGACAGCCCTGCAGTCATAGATTTCCATAATTTTGTCTCGGCCAGAAAAAAATCACGAATATGGAATGGAGTTTTTAACAAAATCAAAATTCGTGAAAACTAAATTTATTTTTTATAAATTATTTTAAAACAAATTTTAGAAATGTGTTACTGTAGAGCCATATATTCCCACTTTCGTGACAAATGTTCAAAATTACAAACACCTGGGGGCCAGTCGGCCGAGCGAACCGCAGTCTTCAGTTAGTGTTAAATATTGCAACTGAGTCTCGAACAACATAAGCACATCACCGTCACGTATAAGTACGAAGTAGACGGTATATGACGATTCGACGATGACACGTCCGCTGGAAGATAACAGAAGGAAACGTATTTCCTTCTCCTTATCTCACCTAATTGTTACGTTTTATCTTAAAACAAAGCTATACCTGCAGCGAGTGTAGGTAGACTGCATAAAACATTATAGTGTGTGTCAGTTTAGATTGCATTGCCTTGTTGGCTGACATAATGGCGTGCAACAAGGGATTGCCTTATCAATGCAGGCCACAGTCCCGTAAAAAGGCAATGTTGAAGACATGAAATTAATAATTGGATGGGCGTAGCGAGCGAAGCGAAGATTCCATTTCACTACACTGGAGAAAAAAATCCGGAATGTTTTTTTTCCTTTCTTTTTTCTCTGTATTTTTCTGTGTTTGTTAACACGATTCCGGCTAAACCGATACTCCAATTGCGATGAAATTTTGTGGAGGCCTTCGAAATCTTAGAACTGCCACGTTTTTGAGCGTAATCGAAAAATTATTTCTCATAAAAATCGCAATTTTACGATTTTTTTCGATTAAAAAAAACGACTTATAACACCTACATGCTTTATCCGATTGTAATGATTTTTTCACAGAACCTTTCTTTTATGAATTAATATATTCGTGTGAAATTTGAGCGTAATCGAAATATTATTTCTTATGATAATTGCAATTTTACATATTTTTCCGATAAAAAAAAAATCAACATATAACACCGACATGCTTTATCCGATTGTAATTATTTTTTCACAGAACCTTAATTTTAAGAATTAATATATTCGTGTGAAATTTGAGCGTACTCGAAAAATTATTTCTCATGAAAATCGCAATTTTACGCTTTTTTCGTTTTTAAACAATTACGCTCATCCAACAACGCGCCTGAAAAAGCGTTTGCGATGCTTCCTAGTGTAAACTTACATGCATATAAAGATAACGTGTGTTGTTTGTTGTATTTTGTTAACCGGTGGTAATAGAAATGACAGCAGTGCTGCTACGCCGCGGTGGCTCGTGTTTTGGTAGATGCTTCATTGTTTACGGTCAAGAAGTCGTAATATTTCTAATATTCTATACAGTCTTTCAATTTAATTAATCGGGAAATTCCCGTAGGTGTAATTGATTTCATGGAAAACAATTAAGAAATTAAAAAAATCCATCTCAGCGGGGTAGGTATCTCAGATCTATAATCACCAACAATCCATATGTCATTATAGTTAACCGTCTCGGTAGCTTAGGAGTAAAGCACCCGATCGCCAATCGGGAGACCGGAGTTCGATATCCCGCTGAGATGGATTTTATAATATGTGGATCAATTTCCATAAAACTCATATACTTGGCTTAGACGGGCGGACAGAAACATAAAGCATTCATTGACAAGCTTTGAGCAAAGACTGACCCCCCCCCCCATCCTTTCCAATAACTATACGCGGTTGTAACCAAACAGCAAGAGCTGTCACGTGTCATGAATCACGATAAAAACAAAGCATGACTTTCGATCGAGATGCGTATTTTGTTGAATTACCCGTCAACAAGGATGTACAGAATTTTGGAAGAGGCTAGCCCCCCAGAGAGTAGATATTCCTGGCATCTCTATCCCAAAGGGAGTTAAACGCTAGACCAAACTAGGTATGATAAACGGAAAGCTTTGGGATATTCTCGTACACGTGCTTTACTTGTTTACTTATCTAATTTATCCAACAATGTAGCGTACACGTTGCGCGAGACACATATTTCTGGACGTCCCCGTTTCGATCCAGCCACCAGTATAATACTTTTTCCAAGGTTACAACCTTTTGGCAATCGTTTTTCCCAATTACCACAGTTTTTAACAAACCTCTAAAATCACTGATGGGCGTCGAACCATTTTTTTTTCTTCCTGAACCGAAAACCGAACCGTGAACTGAAATTTCGGTTTATTTTCGGTTTATTTTGGTTCAAGGCAGTTTCCAGATCACAAAATCTCAAAATCGTCAAAATTGACAAATAAAGGGATCAATTTTCCCCTTAACAAGTTCGACCCATACTTGGTTTAATCCGACAACGTGTTGTCGATAATGGAATGGAAAGAGGTGCAAAAATGAAATAGTGTTTTTCATGTGCCTTATTGTGTTTGTCTCAGAAAACCTCTTGGAAAGTATAGATCAAGAACCGTGCAAATACAGATGATGACAGTAGAGTAGTGATCCAATAATAATTACTGTCAGTGGACCTTTAGAATTGTGGAGCACGTGCATGTAGACCTATTGGTTAATACTATGGAATAAAAATAATAATGATAAATTATAATAATATAAAAAAAGTAGAAGACAAGAGATAGTGGATAGAAAAATTAAACAAAAATAAAGAAGAGAGATATCTTGGGTAGATGTAAGAATTGGGAAGATGGTGGGAAGATCGGAAAAAATGAGAGACTTGGAAAATGCAGCAGGATATGGAAGAGTTGTCCGATAAGAGGAGGCTGAAGTAGTTGTGTCAGTTTGGCTACCGGCAGCTAAGAGCCAAAATAGCTTGAATAAATGGAGCAAACGCTCCCCCCAACCTGAACACTAGTTTGGAAATGGGAAGGATTAAAAAAAAAAAAAAAAATAATAATAATAATAATAATAATAAAAATAACAACAACAACAATCGTACCAAAATAATTGTCTTGAATCGAAAATAAAATACAAATAATAATTTATGTTTGATGTCCTACTGCTAAACATGAGCTGTACTATACGTCAAGATTCAAGATGATTTATTTTCACAAAACAGCATCAGCATTCACTGCACATAATCAAATACCTATCACCCACCAACACCTCACTATGAGCACGGAGCTCTCCCATTTGCATTATTTGTCTGCCTGCCCAACTGTATGTATGCTGTATGCCACTTCTCACAATGAAAACCAAACATCACTCTCTTTGAACCCGGCACCCTTTACCAAAAAGGTCATTGCTGGACAAAATTGTAGAAATTGATTGCACTTTGTCTGTTGATTAAGTAGCTTTGCTAACTATGTGTATTGTGTTTTGTGGTACTGTGCTCGTTAGCTATTGTCCTCCTTTGTAAGTCAGTTTTGATAACTGATTAGGATTGAATATTAATTCAAAAAGTAGATTCAATGCTTTACTATAACCTATTAAAACTAGGAAGTAGATTTCTCTTTTTGGATGACAATAATCATTGAGCTAGTCTGATACTCATGTAACTTTGCTTTTGCCAGATTAATGTAAATATTTATTGATATTGAAGAAGAGTATTGCCTTTTGTTCCAGGACTCGTATGTTAGAGCGGGGACGAGAGATGATGGAGCACTTACAAAAGCTGGGGGTGGGAAACAACCCCATAGTGTGGGTTGGCCACTCAAAGGGAGGGCTCTTCATCAAGCAGCTCATTGTGGATGGTAAGTGGATTGAATTGAATTTACAAGAATCTGACAAAAGTTAGTGAAGACTATCTGCAACTGTGATTTTAGCTTTAGTTTGGTCAATTTAAGAACACAGAGAACACTGTTGTGTGTGGGGGGGGGGGGGGGGGGAGCAATTTCCCTTGTCACAAAGGTCATATTTAGTTAAAATAATACACTGTTCAATACCAGTAATACTAGATTGCACATGTCCAGAATTTGGGACTGCATGTATATTAAGGTTGACAATTTTACAGTTTTACACAATATTAATAATCACTAATTTCAAAATGTCATTTTCATATTTCATATTGTACCGGTAGGCCTACCTATCAAAGGAAGTATTGAATGCCAAACAGTTGAAATTTTTCCACAACAATTTTTTTTTTAAATAAAAGTTTTTTGTTGTCTTGTTGGTAGTTCTATTTTTTAATTTGCTGCATTTTGTCATATTGTGGGGCTCGTTGATCTGGTGGATCCCTGCTTCTATTGCAGAATGTCCTGGGTTCGATTTGTGAACCCTGGTTCAAACAGGTTTTTTACTACTACTATAGACCATGCAACAATATTATATAAGGGCATTGTAGATGGTGACTTCGGAGCCATCAGCAACAAAGCTCGTAATAATAAAGTGTAAAGTTGCTCCAAACTATTCTTGTAGATGCTATAAGATCATGGGGTCAGTTTTAGAATTATCATATTATCATACAATATTATTATTATATAATTATTTTTTCTTCTAGCTTACGAGAGTGGCAACAAAGTTTTGTCAGGCATCTGTCACAATACAAAAGCCATTATGTTCTATAGTGTGCCTCATCACGGTTCCCCGTGTGCCGACATAAACCTACCGTTACTGAGAAAATCAGTAGAAGTGATTGAGGTGGAAAGAGGTAAGTTTTGATCTTCATCTAGTGTAGAAGAGGGACACGACCTAAATATATTGTTAACTTTAAATTATAACCTATTGCATTAATTAAATAAAGCAATGTGAAAGACACACCCCCACTAATTTACCTGGCTAGGATTGGCTACACGTTAATTACTTAGATTGATTTGACTAGCTCATGGTTTGCACAAAACACATTGATGGTCGGTGGTCCAGCAACCTTGAGTTTCATCAGTTGCCACAACTAATAATACTAATGAATATTTGTATTTAACTTCATCTTCCTCTGAGATACATGTTTTAATGACATTGATTGAACATTGATTGACTATAGACGAGTTAATTACTAGACACTTAATTTGTATGTACATGCAAATCTACACTATTCAAAAGTTTATAGCAGGGTGCACATTCGTACGTTGACAGAAACGAAGAATATTTTCACAAAACAAAACCATTTTGACATTGCTGTTAGGTAAACAACATCGGATACACAAATGAAGTGTTTGTTAAAAATCATTGAAATCTTATTTCATCAATGTTATAGTTGAATGTTTAAACTTTGCCTAAAATTACTCTATAACAATTTTGTTTTTATCTTCAGCTGTTTAGAAATAATTACGTAATGAGAAATGCATAACTTATAGTTTACTGCACAAGTCTAGCTACACAACTTAGAAATAACTGTTCAAGATTATTATAACTTTTAAGTGACCAAAATACTAAAATGTCCAAACTACCACCACTATACAATACTCGGGTGTTTAGCAGAGGCCGTCTCTCAATCAAACCACCACTATGTACAATACTCGGGTGTTTAGCAGAGGCCGTCTCTCAATCAAACCACCACTATAGTACAATACTCGGGTGTTTAGCAGAGGCCGTCTCTCAATCAAACCACCACTATAGTACAATACTCGGGTGTTTAGCAGAGGCCGTCTCTCAATCAAACCACCACTATAGTACAATACTCGGGTGTTTAGCAGAGGCCGTCTCTTGTCAAGGATCAATCCTCCACCACTACATGTGAAGTTGTCCAATATGCTTTAGTCGGCAGCTTTTTCCTTCAATGAATATTCTTCTAATATAAGATGCACCAATGTTTTTAAGAAACACCGGGAGTAACCTAAGGATCAATAGCTAACAATTTGTAAAATATAATATAATATAATATGATTATTTCCATATTGCATATTTATTTTAAAACAACTTTGTATCTCTTTCAGATTGTCCCACATTGATAGAACTTCATGAACAGTTTATTTCGCTGATCAACTCTAAGGTGTTAAAAGCTGATATTTTCAGCTTTATTGAGACAATACAAACTTTTATGTCCATTTTCTACCTTCAAGTCGTGGCCTTCGAAGCTGCAGGTACAGAACAGAAGATTGTAGTAATGTCTTCTTTTGCACCTATCACATTACTAAATTTAAGCAAAAAATATATTTTACACTTTCTCAAATATGCATCTAAGGAAATATTTGCTGAAAGGAATTCAAATGTGGTGCTATTTGACCATAACCTTTTTTTTTATTGGGCACATGTTGAATGTTTTCTCTTCAACATGAGGTTTTACTGAAAGTTCAGTTATACTTCAGTATCACCGTAAGTTCCACTCAACTTGGACGCTTGTGTTTCTGTGTAATTATTAATAGAATAGGTCTTCTTTCCAAGGCAAAGAGGGATTTTTCCATATCTTCTATGCAAATTTTTAGTTTACGATTGTGTTTCTGTGTGATTACCCATAGAGGTACGTGAAAATAGTGTTTTGTGAATAGATGCTACAAAGGGCTATATTTTCACTTAAAATTAAGGTTTTCAAGTCCTATTTTATTTTATTTTCCATAGTATCTATTATTTGTTTTTACACATCTTTATTCAAAATGATATTAATTCAACCTTGATGACCAAATAAAAAATAAAAAAATAAAAGTAAAAAGTACATACATCAGGTTTTGAAATTAGCCAAAAAATAGATGCTACAAAATGCTATAAAACGACACTTGAAAATGCTATATACACGCACTTCTAAAATAGGTCTTCTTTCCAAGGCAAAGAGGGATTTTTCAATATCTTGTCCTACGCAAATTTTTGGTGGAGGATTATTTTACCAATTTGTACTGCCAAACATTAAAAAACATAAGAGAATGCATTGAAAAAAATGGCTTAGAAAGAACACAGTTGTGTACATTTTTAGACAAAAGAAAACAAGAAAACCATTCATGCTCATGCTGCTCATGTAAAGTAAAACCTCAATTTAACATGTACAAATATTTGCCTTGCATCTGCTAAAAAAACTAATACAAAAATAAGTGTGATGTTCTAGGCTTAATGGTCACCACATTTCAATTCCATCCAGTAAAATTATTTCTTTGATCCAGTGAAATTATTTCGTTGATGTGTATTTGATAAAATGTAAAATACGATGCCAACCAATTGATTTTAAGCATAGGTGTTCATTGGTAAATAGGCTTTTAGCTTTTCAGCAAGATTTTTTTTGTATAGCATAGAGTAGTTTTATTCACTGATCGTTACATGACTATAAATACAGTATACAGTGTAATTAGTAATTACCTATAATTAAGTTCCATTATTAGGCCTAAGTACTACATGTTATAACTAACTTGTTTAATACTTGGGCATTTCATATTTGTCTTTATAACTACATTACAAAATTATTGGTTATGTGCAGTAGCATACAAATGTAGTGAATAAATTACCAATACCAAATAGTGTAATAAGAAGGTAAATTAATTTGTCCCCCCAACCCTCCCTACACACACAAATAGAATTTCAAAACCAAACATACAGTACATAATTATTATTGCATGCTAAATGCATTGGTTTGCCCCTTATTTTCTACTTGGCATCCTTCTCCCCTTTGAGCAAATTTAATTGTAACAAAGGGGGAGAGGAATTTAATGATATCCAGTATCCACCCCTACCCATTATTTGAATTAAGATTACAATATACACTTATTGCAGGCAAAATGCAAATATACGAGTTACTATAACCTTGTTTTTTTCACTCCTTCCTCAGATCCAGGTGTTGGAGAGATATGGGGCGTTACTTTGGACCATCGGGATATTTGTAAGCCAACAAGCAGGTAAGTACCGAAAGTAGTTGGTATTACATTCCACATTTTACTGTTCGCAAAAGAGTTATGTAAACAAGTGGCCTCCAAGTGCACAATTGCCAATTGGTAGGTGAATTAGGTAAGAGCCTGCCTGATTAGAATTATTGGCATTATCGGATCAGGAAAATAGATCCACTCTTGGTGATCAAAGAAGGATCGGGAAAGAAGAACCGGCGGTTGCATCTAATATTTTTCAACTATACTTTGAGAATACCTATATTAATTTTTATTATTTACATTATCCTTATTGCATAGGACATAGCAAAATGTATTTTTTGTGGAAAACAAGGCATAACCGATAATTAGTACCTTCTATGTGGTTGGCTACGTACAAATTTACAGCTATGGCCCTGCATTTCTGCTCCTATGCCACTAATGTATTTTGTAAAGTACCGGTACTTAGTATTTTCATCTAGGAGGCCAATGTCAACAAGCTTGATATATTGAATACACAAAACTTGTCTCAAGTGACAAAATGAAACCTGTCATACATATGCTCAGAGGGAGGTGTTAATATTTTACATAGTATTCAATTGCTCCAACATATTTTATTGGGCGAGTTTTAGGAAAAGTAACCGTACCGAAATAATGCTTGGGGCTACTCCACAAAGGTACTTTCAGAACGTGCAAGTTCTGCTGGTGCATTGAGACAATTGCCGTGGCGATGGTCTAGCAAGACTTTCTTGTTAGTTTGTTTTAGCAGTCCAATATTGTATATCTGGGAGATAGCAACTATGTATTAATCATCGTCCTTCTATCTTTCAGGGATTGCTTCTTGTACACGGAACTTGCCAATCTAATCAACCGAACGGTATAGTACCAAGCATTGGAAAAGCTTCATTTGAAATAGTGATACCCTATACTGTGATAGTATTGATTTTAAATTTTAATAATGATTAGCAAACCTAGCAAATAAAATAGTTTTTATCATAAATATGACTACCAGTACCTCAAGGTATCATTTGAAACTGTTAATGAGAAACTAATTGTTGTGTGCACTCATCATCGTGAATTGCTCGTTGGTCTTGTGGTTAGCGTCTCTGCTTCCAATGCAGAAGGTCCAGGGTTCAATTCTCGCTTAAGTCAGAAGTTTTAACTTCTGATTTGGACTTAAGTCCATCAATTCCTGTCTTAGGAATTTGTAAACGGTGACTTTGGAGCCGTCCTAGCAACAAGGCACATAATAAATTCAAAGTTGTTCTGAATCGGCCTTGTTGATTCTGGCGTTGATCCGCGGGTGTTCGCACTGTCCATACCACCGATTGCTAAATTTCCTATTAAAAAATATTGATCTTTGGTTGGTTATCGTTCACTTGTCGATTGCGTCGGGCCTACAGGGTTGGCTAGGTCGCTTTGGTTTACTGTCCCCAACTGAAAATCAGTTAGATGACTGACTGAGTAGACTCTAAATAGTAAATACAAATTAATTAATTAATTAATTAATTAATTTAAGCCATAAACAACAATGAAGTGTTATTGCATACAGCTTGGAAGATGGATTATTCTACCAAATTGACTATGCTAAGAAGCAAGTGAGTTGCTAATCGTCTTGTGGGTCTCAAATATATGAGAAATCACTCATATTAGCATTTAGTAATTTATATTTCAATATTTTCAACATTTTATTTTGAAACCCAACAACAATTATTAGTAACATACTGGTACACAAACAACCATAAGAAAATCAAGGGTTCTAGCCAAAGATGGGTTCTCTACTATACCCAGCCCTTAATTTACTTCTGGTTGAGGGTGTACATGTGTACTTTATGTACTTAAAATGAGGTAACGGCAACTTCGGAGTTAAATATTGACTTTAAATAGTTGGGATGGTAGAGGCTGTTTATTAATTGTAAGAAAACAAATCAGCACATAATTGCGTCTGTTCTGTAGGCAAATCTGATATTTTGGTCTAGTTTGCCATTGTGTTGTATCTGTCAGTCTTGAAGGGAACACGCTCATTTGTAAGGTAGGAACTTGGAACTAATTTGACGTTCTTTTAAAAGTTCTTAAGGTATGCTGTCTTTGTCTCATCGGATTTTACAAACTCTATTCTTGATCCACTTTTTATATTTTACTGCCCGATTAAACTTAAATAATTAGTCTGATTCTTACCCATGCTTCTGAGAATGTGTTAACTCAATGTTTATTTTAAAATGGAAATTTTTTAAGGAGCTTGAAGGAACTAAGTTTCTTTGATAAACTCATAAGTTTCTATTTTTAAACTTGCTCCAGACTGGTTACTGTGTAGACACAATCATCAGCTCTCAGTACCTGTCCCTAGTACACATCGCCATGCAAATAGTAAATACTCACAAGTACAAACACCAACACCATAAAAGCCCTGGGGCAGAACCAAACGAGTCCAAGTTGACTAAAATGCAGATGATTAGCATATGCATGTGATCACACATGTAATCTGTACAAAAAATAGAAGGCAAGGTAGCGAGGTCATATAGACCGTTTGGCCATAAGCCTGGACGTCAGCTTATTGGACACGCCCCTAAAACAGAGAATGAACCTTCCCCAGAGGCGTGCACATGTAAGGGCGTGAGCCACAATAGTGTTGGTACTAGGGATGGGAAAAGAGTTTAGTTTCCTCGTTTAACCCCTTGAAATTTTTGCGTTATGATAGCATACCAAAATATAATATGGTAAATCTAATAAAACTTATTGAAATATACCCTCCTAATGCCATTTAAACTTGATTTTGATGAAATGAATTCCCTGGGCTGAGCTGCGGGAGGCCGTGCACCCACCCCCTGGCGTTACGTTACGCCAATTCGATCGCCACCCCCGTACATAGATCCTGGATCCGCCCTTGAGGCAAATGATAGATAAAATTTGTTTTTTAAATTTAATAGACATATCAGTATGTTGTAATAATTAAGAATAGCCCCATTCTCACCTGACACCACCCATAGCTGTTCCTTTTTTACATAGCAAGTTTGTGCTGGTATTAAAAAAAAGTAAAATCTGAGGTATGGAATGATAAAAAGTAACAAAGGCAAATAAGTTGTTCCCAATGCTGATAACACAACTGAATGGGAAAATAATTACCATAATTATTTCTGACTTATTAAAAATAAAAAATAAAAATGTGTTTTAGAGTCTACCCACTCAGTCTGATTTTCAGTGGGGGTCTTTTATTTTAAAGCAGACCAAGTTGACCAAGACTTCTGCTGGAACCCACCATCTATTGGAAACCGGAATATTAGTGATACTTTAAGCACTAGTGTTAGCTTAAGAAATAACGGTGTATCTAAAAAGTAGGTGTGGGATAATGAAAAGTTCAAACATCCTCAGCTATCTCTTGGAAACGTTTAAGAAATTTCACATTTTTGTAAAACTAAAATTTTACCAAATAAATCTCTTGTTTACTCATAATAAACTGTAGGCCCATACAATACATGTAATAAAATGGATACTTCCAAGGGGCATTTTCTACTACATGACAAAATATTATTTTAACATTTACACAATTACGATTTTCCCACTCCTATTGAGAAGGCACCTTGACTCTATAAGGTTGTAAGATTGTAAGATGCACCGATAGTAGAAGTAATAAGGCAGCAACTTGCTTCCATTCAACCAATGTGTGTGTACATTAGATGTGCATAAATATGATAGTACAATATTTATTTCAATTATACCTCTAGCTCCAGAAATGTACATGAGAAACTCTGTCATCCCAATTACTTTTGATGCCAAGAATTTGTATGCAAGGAGATTATAGTTTTGCATTACATTGTGTATACTATTACCATTGAGTATAAAACCTCAAAGGTTCTATACTCAAAGCTATTACTAGTCAGGTAAATATATCCACATAACAATTGGTCTACGTATTACGGTATTAGTAATGATTAATGAATGAAAAGTGTAGGTTAACCCACATAAACTCTAAAAGTAAATGAAGGCAAGACTAGATGTGCTGGGAATTTGTTATCATTGTAACAACCACCATCTATATTTACTAGGGATGACATCGGGTAGTAACGTTCAAAACCGGTTCCAGCCCGTCTGGAAGATCCAGATCTTGAATTACTATAACAACACGCCCTGACCTTGTGGGGGAGTTGCTATTCGCTTCTCAACGCTCTTGACAATCATTCTAGTTCAATCTTATACACCGATACGTAATTGGCCTATGTAACCTGGATTAATCTAATGCTAAAAGTAGGCTGATTCCCATATGCTTTTTACAGTCGGATCGATGGTGCTTTATAATTGAGTTTATTTTTGCCATGGTTAACATTGAATTATTTTTTTGTAGTGCCAAATAATGATAATTGCTATGGATATACCAATCAACAACACAAGGCTGTAAAGAAATTGCTAATTTCATCCTCCTTTAAATGATTGTTTTGTTTTTCTTGGCAACGAAATCGTACGACTTTTATAATTGCATAAAAGTGTTATTGTCATGAGAAGTATCATTTTGATGTTACTAAAAATGACTTTACTATGTGGTATTTATTAATTTACAGATAGTAATGAAGGTTCCCTGAAAATTTAATTTAGATCCGAGTAGCTGACTAGAGAGCGAAGAAAAGTTCGTAAAATTGGAAAAATTTGAAAGGTTGATTTTCTAACAAATAATTTTCCAAAATAATTGCATTATAAAACTTGCCAGGTTCAAGTTCAGATATTTCACAGGGTGGACAGAAAATGTTACTAACATCGAAGTAGCGGTAGTAGCTACAATAACTTCTCGCGTGCTACGCTATTCCAATTATGTAAATATATATGTATGTACAAGCCTAGCAATATACAGAAATCTAATTTAGGACAATGCCTCAGCTGCCGGAGGTGAACTGTTTTGGACCTGAGATTATTTGGGAAAAGGCTTAAAAGTAAAACCCATTTCAAACTAATTATTGTTTGATCAAAGCAGCCATCTACCTAGGTATGCATTTGAAAAATGTATCTCAAGTCTCAACTCTTATTCTTACTTATTTTATGAAGGCATTTTATAAAATGAGTGCGTTTTTCGGAATTCCGGACATTTCACTACTTTTATTAAATTCCTGTAGGACATAATTTCAAGTTTTAAAAAATGAGGACATGTCCGAGATTTTTACACAGATCACAGGCTCTGTGGAAATTTATTGCTTGTAATAAGTAATAACAATGCATTGAATTAGTATTTGTGCATAAAATGGACATGAACAAAGAACCAAACCTTAAAAAACAGATCGGGTTAATTTCAGAATTCAGGTAACCACTTACCCAGATACTCGATGCCATCCCTTATTTATAAAGCATATGGTCATTTTCAATTTCTAAAATTTAGTAATATCAAAATTTAAAACCAATAAACCATCATTATACAAGTAATATGTGTTCTGCAATGGCCCATTCGTATTTTTAGAAACCATTTAGAAAGAGTATATAGTTAGAAGGTTACATTGTAGATGTTTGTTATATGTTAGTTTTTAATTTCAATGTATTTTTATCAATTGATTGTTATTCTGTATTGTAAGACAACAGTGCTGGCTGCAGAGATCAATCAAGGTTCATTATTATTAAAGAAGTTTTTTATATGCTTGTTTTCAATATTTGTTTTGCTGAAGTTTTCTCAATCTACAGTTTTACAAATCACATCTTGTAGGTCTACTTAAGGTACGATAAATATTTAAATTGTGGATGAAATTAGAATTAAGAAGGAAGGGATTTAGATGACCCAACATACCTAACAGACATTTGTGTTTGTTGCAATAATGGAAAAAGTATGCAATATTGAATCCAGACCAATCCCCACATAAGTGTACTAATCTAATTCTAATATTATTATCTGTGCCCAATCTAAACAATTTCATAAAGGCATAAACATAAAAAGCATTGCATAACAATAACATGTTATGTTTAACATAGCGATTATAAAACGTGATATATGTACAGCTAGTGTTAGATATTGTGTAACCCACACATTTGCAAGAAAATATTAATTTTAATCCTTAGTTTCATACTAGCAATATGAACTGTGTTTACATAAATAAATAACATTCCATATTGCAACCTTTCATGAGTGTGGGCCTCATTAGTACAATTAATTAGTCATTTAACTACTCCTTTAGTACTGTATAAATAAACTTATACTAATACGATGAGTATTTTAGAAAATATTATATAAAACAATTTTTGTTGTCTTTCACATTTATTACCTTGTTATAGATTACAAGAATTTATATTGAAAGAATGCAAAAATGCAACCATAATCAAGTGCTTTTGTTTTATAATAACATTCTTGCAGTTTATTATGCTTTTCTAAATTTATACAAGAGAATACAAGAGAAAAAGAAGAACTATCAAGAGGAGCATATGAGAAGTCTGGCAGTCAGATTTATTCACAAATAATACCCAGAAAAGGAGTTGCTACATATATACACGGATGGAACAGCGCAACACCAGGAGAGGGGAATGCAAGTGCAGGAATATACAGTAGAGATTTTGAGGAATTATTCCCAGCAGGATCAAATAGGACTAACTATGATGGGGAGATGAGAACAATAAGCAAAGTGTTGGAGAAGATTGAACACTAAAGAGAAAGGAAGGTGGTGATAACAGACTCAAGAGCATCTATCCAGACTACAGTGAGTAAAGAAGAAGTAGAAGTGGAAATTAGAAACTGCAAGATCAAAATCCTCAGGTTGATGAATGCTAGTAACACTGTAAAACTACAGTGGATACCAGTGCACTGCGGCATAAACGAAAAAGAGAAAGCTGATTTCCTTGCTAGAAGGGGTAAATAAAACCAAGCAATTCATTAATAACATTTCATACAGATCAGCTAAGGCACATCTGAAATCAACTCGGAAGTAAAGAAAACATGGAAGGAGAAAGGCACGAATAAAGTGTGGAGTGAGCTAGTTCATACAAGGAAAAGAAGAAATGATGAGACAAACCATTATAGAAGAAGTACTACAACAGCACAGTTCAGACTAGATACTGGCCATGACTTGCTGGCAATAAGCAAATCACCTACATAAAATAGGTATGATGGAGAGCAGCATATATGTAAACTCTGTGGTAATGGAACACAGGACAGACAACATCTATTTAGATGCACAGCACTGAAAGGACACTATGAAGAAATGCCAAGGGGTGGACAGGAAGGAACAGAACAGGAACAGGTCCTATCTTTAATGGCTATCAAGACACATGATGATGACATAGATAGTAATTAGTATGTCAATATGGGAATAAGAGAAGATGATCAAGTGTATAAATAAACACTGATTATTAATTGATAATCAATTAAATGGAATTTCCAATTATTGATTGTCAATGTTCATAATGTTAATTATAAGAATGTATGCGTGTATATAATATACGTTTTGGGCAGTTCTCCCTGACAATCTTTAAGGAAATTAAAACATAAAACAATATCAATAACAAACAAAACTGCCCGAAACATTGGAACAAATAAAATAAAACCACACGGACTACCCGAAAATACAATATTGCATATTCATGTGCATATTCAATCTGTGAAAGATATATATATATAGGTATTTTAAAAGTATCTTTGAATGGCAATCTTAGTGTAGGCATATTAATTACACCTATTACACAATGCCAATGCTTAATTAAAAATTACAAGTTTAAATAAGTTTAGTTTAGTATGGAATCAATTGCCAGCTGCAGCTGTTAAGGAATCCACAGTAAAAAGGTTCAGAAGATGTTTTGTTTAGAGAATATGGATTTGGATGACTAATGATTGTAATGAATAATGATTAATGATGAATAAAAGAGCCTACTACAAATTGTTAATTTTAGGTATACTGTTAGCAAAAATGTTTTGCCTGCTTGCTTTGTCATTAGGGCCTATATAAAGAAGTACATTGAAATTTCCTCAAACGGGCTACTTCCCATTCATACTTTACGAAAATTTTGTATTTAAAAAAAAAGTTTTTTGATGTCTTAATAGTTTGTGTGAATTTTTGTTATAGATTCCGGGTACAGAAAGTTCAGTTTAAGATTTTGAGCTATTCATAAAGTAAAAAATATTTCAAAACTGCTTCTATTATTGTGCATAACATACTTATACACTCTTGATGGTTTAGTTGACCTATCAAATCTAAATTTACGTCCAAAATCAACTAAGTATAGGCCTTTATCCTTCATAAACTAACACTCAAAACAGTAATCCCTTTAGTTGCCCTTTTAAGTCTAAACATGACGAAATAACTGTAGAATGGTGAAAAAAGTTTGCCATGCACAAAAGTGCCTCCGGCGGCTGGGTCTTCGCACAATCCCCCCCCCCCCAGGCTCAAAATTATTCCTAGTTACGCCAGCCCAGCATATTATGCATATGTATGATACAATCACAGATAACAGAGTACACGTAGTGTACTCTATTATCTGTGATACAATTAATCTTGAGGCCCCAATAGATAGGATACAATTTTTTTAAAGATCAAGCGAGTAAGACCATAGGGCCTATCCCATGTCACACCATCGGCTAAAAATAAAGTAGGCCCTAACCATAAAACTCTAATCGTCTAAGTGTTTCTTTTATCCAAGTTGCAATTGGTCTTATTCAGCTAAAAATATCAAGGTCGTACTGTATATAAAATATAAATCTAAAATAAACCACCAAAACTTAAATGTTATATATTGTAGAGAGGAAAAACCTACTGCGGAATACATACTATGTGTTATTATAATACAGATGACAATCACAACTTTTCAAAGATAATTTATATCAAAATACATAGTAATAACTAATAAGTACTTCCAAAAATTAATAAAGATAGTATTACTAGCACAATAGATGTTTCATAGATCTTAAATGGGTAAATAAATAATTGGTAGCAAAACTCTTAAACTAGCCCTGTTCAGTGTTCATAAAACATTTTTCTTTGGTTTTAGCTTCTAGTTCAAACTGGTTTTTTATATGAATAGGCCTATATTGTTTTCCGATTTCTGTAATGCATTAAATACTGTGGGGTCTACCTATCATATATTATGGGAGTGTCCAAATACTACTAGTACAGCGGCTTATTTCTGGTATATTAACTAGGAAATGTTTGAACTGTGCAGAGTGAACTGACAAAACAAACAATACCCTCTCACACACAGAGGAAGAGCCATCTGAGTTCCATTGATAATAATATAAATTCCATCATAGTAGTACCCCCTACATAGTTCTAAGAAAATTAGAAAATAGGATTGACATTAAATAAATTGTGACAGACGGGTGCAAGAACTACAACTCCATTGACGAGTGCACACTACTTTTATGTTTTAAAAATAAAATAATATCCTTTGAACTTGTGGTTACATGTGTACCAACACACTATAGATATGTTTACATGAAGGATTCAATGTGTATTGGTCTTGGATTCTGAGGTGAGCGTTTACACTTTACATGTCATGAATTGAACAAAGGATTCAATCAGTTTTCAATACCAAACTAATGCAATCTAGCAGTAGCTTTGAAAACTTCTTCATCCCCTCATTCTTTAACCCTGCTTTACCTGCTAGCTACCTGCTATGCACTCGATACAATATTAGAAACTGTTTACATGCTTATTTTTTATCCAATCTTTCAATCCGATCCCAACTTGTGGGGGATTAATCCTAGTTGTAAGTGGTTACATGGAGGATTGAGAGGGCGGTTCATATTCAATACCATATTGAATCCTCCTTGTAAACATAGCTGCATAACTATTGTATGGTACTGTTAAAAACATAAGCAGCAGGTATTCTGCATGATTGTGTCAATTCAGAATACTTATGCGTGTCTCTGTGGGTTTGCTAAAGAACTAGTAACACTACCTTAATTAATTAGCACCAAGAATATCTTTCGGACACGTCCTAAGAATTGACACCAAAGGGACAACTAATAATTAATATGTACACTGAAGATTATAGTGTGCCATGATAAAGATCATTCCAATCTTTTAATTAGTAGAACAGTTACAGTCATGGAAAAAAATAACTGGTTTCAAGTCAATAGGCCTACTTAATATTGGTTCTAACTTCTAAATTAGATAAATTAATTAAAGTTCATCTAGAATACCATTGTACCTGAAGGGATCATTGTAATGAACAAGTTCAATATGTAGTACTGTATCAAATATGTGAAGTGGTGCTTAAAATGGTTGTGCAGTACTTTATATTATGAGAAAATACTACGTAGTAATTATGTACTACCCATGGCAAGCTTATTTGCAAGAACCAAGAATATGAATTGTAAAGAATAATAAACTTTCTCGAGTCTTAGCCTTAGCCAATATTTATTCTAGCATGTTACCTTGTGCAATTCGATAGCATGCTCCTTTATAAAAGTAGCTTTACATTGCTGCATAATAATACTGTATGGTTGTATGCTATCAATTACAGTTGTATCTCAGGTGAATTACAGTTCTACACCTGCTCTCAAATCTCAACTAGTATATTTGATTCTACCATTATACACCAAATACATACAAAAATATATAAATTGCATCACTATTTTATTTTACTGTAAAAACACGTTTACCAACTACCACAAAGGAAAACACTTTTCATGGGCGAGAAGATGGAGAGCATTCATGTATAAATTGAAGTACCTTTTGATAAAGGAATGACTGGCGACTAGCAGGCTTGCATATATTCATGTGATCTTGAGGAATAGAAAAGAACTCGCCGACACCAAGATCTACCAGAAAAATAATAGAAATGCTTAAGTAGATAGATGCATATAAAACCAGTTAATACTACATTCAATTATACAAAACAAAAGCTACTAGTCTCATACAATAGGTTTTACTTTTAGAAACTTACCTGCAGAAGAGAGCGGTACAAAGTTATATTGCAGAGGAGGCAATGTAGATATTCTAGTTGGCTTTGTTTCGGCAAAACTGACAACTTGTACTGGGACATTTTCAATCATTCTTAAGAAACGCTCATGAAGTGAAGAAAGTGTATGCGAATCTGTAATCAATAAACATTTCAAAAAAAGAAAAGATACATACTAAGTATATTGTAGTGTATTAGTGATTACTGAGTGATTAGTGATTACTAGGTGATCAGAAATCGCACACGTACAACTTAAGAAACACTACCGGTGGTATGCTTGTGGGTTTAACCAAATATTGTTGTAAGGATGCACACAATAATCGATAATTGAAATATTATTGAATCGCATGCTTTCTAAAAAAAAAATGAAAATATACAACTTGGTCTAAGTTCTGGGTTCGATCCCCAGTCGGGGCATACTTTTATTACAACTGCTATCATTTACTAATAATGTCCTCAAAGCGGGCTTATGCTTAAAAACTGTATACTAATAATAATAATAACAATAATAATAAATAAATAACCAATAACATTAAGTTATCAGTTCGAAATCAAGTATCAAAAAATGTTCGCATGTATAGTAAAAGAAATTATGCAACCTTTTATCACATGCTAGCAAATGAATCTTGGTTGGATGTAATGAATGATAAATGTCTGGAGTCACAGGCCAAAAAACTAGTAACAACATTTACTTATTTCTTAAATCAAGCATTTCCGCTAAAACTAAATAAACCAACGAAAAAGCATGACTCGAAATGGATAACTCAAGGTATCATTAATTCTAGCCAAACTTTGAAAAGATTGTATAAAATTGCAAAATATGCACCAACCGACGAAAATACTAAACATTTTTACAGTTATAAACAAATATTTCAAAGGGTAAAAAGGCAAGCCAAAAAAATGTACTTGGATGAGCAAATCCAAAAATCTCATAATAAAGTAAGGACTGCATGGAATATAATTCGTAAAGAATCTGGGAAAGAACCTGCCCCTAAGCGTAACATAAATGTTTTCTCAGAGGGCCGTTTACTTGATACGCCATACGAGGTAGCAAATATTTTAAATAAGTCATACATAGAAGTCGCAAAAAACAATCATTTATTGACAAGTGCAAAAAACACAGAACTCGCGTTAAATAAATTAAATGCTTCTTCTACTCGTTGTAGCAAATCTATGTTTGTAGAACCGACGACATCGAAAGAAGTAGTAGATATAATCAAAGAAATGAAATGCACAAGCACAGTAGATATTTTTGGAATAAACTCAATGGTAGTTAAACGTGTAGCTAAGTTTGTTGCTCTTCCGCTAGCAGAAATATGCAACAATTCTTTACAGACAGGACAATTTCCTAAATGGTTTAAATACACCAGGACTATTCCAATTTTTAAAAAAGGTGACAAAACATGTGCCAAAAATTATAGACCTATATCGCTCTTGCCAATATTTTCAAAGTGCTAGAAAAAATTATGGATAGAAGACTAGAAAGTTTTCTAAACAAAAATAAAATAATAAACCCCAATCAGAATGGCTTCAGGAAAGGTAGATCTACACTTACAGCGGCATTTTCTTTGACGGACATGATCTTAAAATCATTAGATAAAGGCGAAAAAGTTTTAGGGCTGTTTTTTGACTTATCGAAAGCCTTCGATACAATTAATCATTCAACTCTCCTTCAGAAAATGGAATTTTATGGTATACGCGGTATTCCTCTGAAATGGTTCCAATCTTATCTCGAAAATAGACAGCAGTGTGTTGATATCACCTACTATAATAAGGAAGCAAATAGAGAAGAAATAGTTAGATCAGATTGGAGGACAATTGAAACGGGAGTTCCACAGGGGTCCATCTTAGGTCCTTCCATGTTTAATTTGCATACTAACGATTTGCCACTGAATGTGTCTTTGGGATTATTAATTCAATTTGCGGATGATAGTAATCAAATCTTAACTCATGCTGAAACGAATGAACTGGAACTGTCGGCAAATTATTCTATCAAGGAAAATAACGAATGGTTTCAAGTAAATGACCTTTCTATCAATAATACAAAAACAGTACTAGTTAACTTCCATACGAGTAAGGGTGAGATTATAGAAAATTTGAATGTATATAGTAGTGGAAATGATGACACGGATAATATCCCTATATCAAAGGATGCTAACTTTTTAGGATTGTTCTTAGACAGCAGCTTAAACTGGAAACTACATGTACAAAAACTAGCATCCAAGCTAGCAACTGCATGCTTTGTGTTGAAGAAAATGACTCGTCTGGTTAATGACACAACTTTAAGATCTATATACTTCTCATACTTTCATGCTATTATGTCCTACGGAATTGCACTTTGGGGAGACTCAACCGACAGTAACAAGATATTTATTCTACAGAAAAAGGCAATAAGAGCAATAACGAAATCTGGGAATAGGGATAGCTGTAGGCCACTTTTCAAAAAACTGAAAATTCTACCCAAGCCATGTGTATACATTTATGAAGTTATAACATTTATTCACAAAAATCTTAATTTATTCACCTGTAATTCAGATGTCCATAATATTAATACTAGGAATAAGAATAATTTAAGATCATTAAAATGCAATCTGTCGATGCGACAGAAAGGGCTTGCAGTATCAGGCATTAACCTTTATAACTCCATTCCATCAGAATATAAAAAGCTTAATGATCATATTAAATTTAAGAAAATAATTAAATTGTTTCTCATGGAAAGATGTTTTTATTCAGTGGAGGAGTTTAAATTGGATTCTCAAAATCAAATCTAAATTAAACAAAGGTTACTGATGGAATTTTAATGTTACTCCCAATTTTTAAAATTTAAATTATGTTATTATGTTATTATGTCATATTATGTTTATATGGTTTAAGTTTATCTCATTATTATAAATATTAATAATCTGACAACTCAAATGTTCAACTCATTTATATATTATGTGAATGTATATGAACCAAAAGAGGCTAATAAATATACTATACTATATATACTATACTAATAATAATAATAATAATAATAATAATAATAATAATAATATCAGACCCCTATTCCAACATGCGTCGGGTCGGGGGGTGACGAGTCACCATTTTCTCGGGCTACAGTTTATCAGTGCTTGCTAGCCAGGCTCAGCACCTCATCTTCTTTGCTGTGTTAAGACCGGCATTTCCACTAGTTCTCTCCATTTCTTTCTGTCTTCCTAGGGTTTTCCTTCATTTGCTCTTTCTCATGTCTTCCCTCTTTTTTCTATACTCAATATATAGTGTATAATAATAATCATCATCATCATTATCTGTTGCCACGTCCAACTCTACGTTGGGTCGGCATTGAAGACAGGCCTCTCCATCTTCTTCTGTCCTGCCACCACTCCTCTTCTTCCACCACATTCCACTCTCCTCCCCGCTGTTCTACATCTTTTCTTACACTATTCTGCCATTGTTGTCGTGGTCTGCCCCTTGGTCTCCTACCTGGAATTTCCAATTCCATCATCCTTCTCGGTAATCTTGATCTTTCCATTCTCTTGACATGTCCGAACCACTTTAATCTTCTCTCTCCAATTCGCTCCATTAAATTCCTCACGCCTACTTGATCTCGGATATCCTCATTCCGTATTCGGTCCCATCTAGTCTTCCCTACAATGCTTCTCAAAAACTTCATATCTACAGCCTGCACAAGACTCTCCTCCACTGCTGTCATATTCCAAGTCTCTGCTGCATATGTCAGTATTGGAACAAAGTAGGTCTGGTAGATGGTAACCTTGCACTTCTTTGGTACTTCTCTGTTCCATATGAGATCTCGGATAGATTGGAATAACCCAACAGCTTGCTGTGTCCTTCTTCCTATCTCTGGTTGAATCCTTCCATCGCATGCTACTATACTCCCCACGTACTTGAAATTTTCCACTTGCTTCAAAATCTGTCCTAGTAGAATCCTGACATTCTTCGCTTTATCTCGTGTCATCAGCATTGTTTCACTCTTGCCACTTCCAAACACCAGTCCATATAATAAAAATAATAATAATAATAATAATAATAATAATAATAATAATAATAGTAATAATAATAATAATAATAATAATAATAAGTACGAAATGGGAAAAGCGACTAGTTGGGAGAATCGTTGAGTTTAGGAGAGATATCGGTCGACTGGAACAATACCGAATGGTGGGTAATCGATCTAAAAATGTGATAAGATACTGCCAAAATATATTTGAAAGATTCAAGGTTCACACAAAGCATGAAACACTTAACGAATTCATTCACGAATATTTGGATACACTTAAACAAAAAGTAAGTGCTCTAGCTAAGAGATTAAAAAGATATAAAAAATGTAGTATTAGAAAAGAACAAAACCGAATGTTTAAAGAAAAGGAAAAAAACAGTTATACCAAAAACTATCTAGTTCCGAAGAAATAATAGGAAATGGAACACCAAATAAGACAGAGATAGAAGAGTTTTGGACAGGAATATGGGGTAACCCGGTAGCACACAACCAGGATGCACAATGGATTCAAGACGAAATAGCTAGGATGAGCGTCATTAATGAGATGAGATTCGAAGGTTTAACTATTGATGAATTAAAGTCAACAATCAGTGCTACACATAGCTGGAAAGCACCAGGTAATGATAATATTAAAAAAATTTGGTATAAGAAGTTCAATACTACTCACAATCAAATTAGAAAATGTCTCAACGAGTTTATAAATGGAGTTAAAGAAATACCCGAATTCTTTACTGAAGGAGTAACCTTTCTCAAACCGAAGGATAATGACACGAAGAACCCAAGTAAATATCGGCCAATTACATGTCTATTAACTATATATAAAATATTGACTTCATGCATAACAAATAAAGTATATAATCATTGCGAAGAACACAATATCATGGCTGAGGAACAAAAAGGATGCTGTAAGAACTCACAGGGATGTAAAGAACAACTTATTACAACCCCTTACTGGTTGTGCTGACGGTGTGACTCAATGAAAAAGGAGTCGCTATGCTATGCGATCAAGATACGATAAATGGCGGCCGTAGCGACTATTTTACAGAATCAGGTCGATAACGATAATTTATAACGATTGATATTTCATATCAACCGTGATCGCTATCGCTATCATAGCGACTATTTTACAGAATCGCACTGCAGGCCTCTCACACACTGGAAGAAGTAACTTGCCTTTTGTATTCTGATGTTGTGTGTTGTTCCTTTTTAATTTTCCCACTAGATAGCTAAAACTATCAATCACTTTCAGGATTTCTCATCCAATGTTTATCTGTTCTTGATAATTCCCTGTGTCCCCTTCTCCTGGCGTAGATACAACCTCACTCTTTACCACGCTTATTTTCATACCGGCTTCTTCTATATTTCTATTCCACAAGACCGTATATCTCTGGAGTACCTCCTCATACTTGGACCATACCACAAAGTCATTGGCAAACAACATTACCTCCACATCTTCCATTGCCTCCATCTTAACCTTGTTGTGAATGTCATCCATCATGATTATGAATAACAGTGGTGCAACACACTTCCCTGCCATACCCCTTTTGTTATTTGGAACCACCCAAACAATCCAAATTGTGTTTTTGCACAGCTTTCACATTCTTCATACATACTTTTAACCCTGTCTATCAGTCCATTATCCACTTCTTTTCTTTCCAGACTCTCCCATACCACTTTCCTTGGCACAAAAGAGGATCTATTGTGAATCTTTCCCATATAAATCTGTATTGTTCCTCATTCAACATGTGGTCAACCTCTCTTCTTATTCTTCTGTCAATAATCTTTTTGTAAATCTTTGCTGTGTGGCATAGTAAAGTGTTCCGTCTGTAATTACTACATTTTTTGATCACCTTTCTTATAAATTGGCACAATTACTTCTTTTCTCCAGTCTTCCGGTATCTTCTTTTCTTTCCACACAACTCGAATAACTCTATACAGCCACTGCATGGTAACTGGGCCGCCCCCCTTTATCATCTCTGCCACCAGTTCATTAACTTCTGCCGCCTTTCCATTCTTCATTCTTTTTAGTGCCATCTCCACTTCTTGCCAGTTTGGACCATTCTCATCCTAACTTCCAACTCTTCATCCCTGTCCTCTCCTTCTGATCCTGCATTTAACAATTGGTTGAAGTACTCTTTCCATTTTTCCTTTATCACATCTGCATCATAAATGAGTCTCTCCGAGTCATCCGTTACGTATCTTTGTGCCCCCCCCCCCCTTTCTTTTCTCTTACTCTTCACTATGCCATACAGCATCCTCTCGTTTCCTTTTGCATTTTTTTCAGCAACGTTATTGTTTGATATTATTGATAGTGATCGGTAATGCATTCACCTTTTTTATTGTCGACAATTCTAATTTTGTTGTTGTGTAATTCTAAGTACTAATTGGTGATTAAGGATACCATAGATTTTGGATTTTTAGAGCAGTGATGGTAAGGGTTACAATATAATCTGGATTTTTAGAGTAGTGGGGGTTCTTGGCACTGTCCCAGCCATCCAAAAATAATTTTTGGGGTGCCCTCAAGTTCCTTGTTTGACCTGATTTCCACAAGCTCATCCAACAGTCTTAAACTTTCAGGAGACCTTCAAGATCTGCAAACTTAGACCTGAAGATCTTTTCAGTAAAATAACAATTCTCATGAAACGTGCACTCAAGGTTTTATTTCTCGATTTAGTCGGTAAACACTCATAACAGGCGAAATTAAAAACATTAAATACAATCCAGAAAACACAAAATCCGGCTCCTCCTAAAGGGAGAATTTCCCGACTAACCAAATCTGAAATGGGTACCGACATTACTAATCATGTTTGGTTGATCAGTAAAAGGGAAGCAGATTAGTTGCAGTACTGTTTTTATCCATTCAGGTCTAATCCAGAAATTATTCTGGTTCGATGGTCGAATGGTTAAGGCGCCTGCCCGGCAAGGGAGAGAGCCGAGTTCAGTCCTTGGTCGAGCAAGATTATTAATTTCTGGATTGTATTTTAATATTACCATAATATTAAGTTTTATACGTACGTTGAAATAATTTTTTAAATGTTGCATTCAAAACTCTCAAATGGAGAAATATTTACAAATGATTCACAATAGGTTGGTATTTGGAGAAGTGTTAAGTGGTCACTATAAAGTTTCTTGCAGAATTGGACATTACTGATTTCTTGACAGCCTTGTATAAGGCTAGTTTGGTTGAGATATCCATAGAGATTAACACCAGTTGGTGCTACTTTAAAAAATGATAATATCCACGTTAAAAATGGTAACTCAAAACAAAATAAAAAACCATAGCAAGGGTCATATGGGTCAATTTACCAAACATGCTCATCCATCCTTGCCTCTGTAAACAGCAAATGCACAGCTGCCTCATAAATGAAAAAGGTGGCAACCAATACGTACCTTCCCTTAGTTCTTGGACCTCGACTGTTGGTGACAACACAAGAGTGGTGGCCTGTCTGATAGCAGCCATTGGCGAGCCCAGGTGAGGCACGCTGTAGAACACAATCCCCTTCGTCTGGGTGCACATTCGCTTCATGGCCTCGTCACCACTCTCCCAAGCTGAAACACAGTCATTTCAACTGGTGTGTCTTACATGATGAATGATGATTATTAAATTAATAAACTAGGAAACGCTCAGTTGGACGCGTTGATAAGCGAGCACGTGCTATAGCTAGACCCACATTGCACATTTTTTTAAATTTTAAAATTTGCGAAGTTTGCTGTCCACAGGGCCATGTTTTCAATATTATTTATTATTGCCAAGGTGTTTGGGTAAACCCGTGTGTAAACCTTTACCACGGTCCAATTGACCTTTACTTTGTGGATAAAATCCACCGCCATCTAGAGGACCTTGACTCCTTGGGAAAACTATTTAACTTCTTTGGTGACAAATAATACACTGCTCCCTCGAAAGTATTTTGATTACTTCTAGGTGGCAGTGCATTAGAAACTTTGCGCGTCTTTTCGTTGCCATGGCAACGTTACTTTTGTTAAAATGTAATTTCCATCTACACTACTTATCGGATCAAAATAAAATTAACATATTCGTGACCGGACGGACATTCTAAATGATTTGGCTATCTCAGATTTTGTCGCCGTTTAGTTTGAAAAAAAAACTTTCGATTAACTTTAATGTAACTTTTTAACTTTTTGAACGATTTTGCCACAAAACTAATGGCATTCAATCGAGAACGAAGCTTGCGGATGGTCAAAATTTCAACTCGATCCGAGCCTCCGTTCGAACGTTATGGCGAGACATACAAACAAAAAAAAACAAAACAAAACAAAACAAAACCAGTGACTAATTTTTCCGGCAGAGTCAAATGGAAACGCTCGCTTCGCTCGCTTAATAAATTCATATTATTGTGAACTCATTCAGTCACATAAGCCAGACTAATTGTAAGAGGAAGACTTTAATTTTAGATCTAACGGTAATCATGTCACCCCTCTTGGCCAACATACCTAGATCAGTATTTTAAATTAAATAGAAAATAGGGACCAACTAAATGGTTGGAGGGTCACACTAAAGTGACGACAGAAACAACACGGCTAGTTCAGAACAACTTGAATCTGTAATCAGATAAAATCTTACCTTTTACAAGAATGTTCTTGACCAAAAGACCCCCCATTGAGTGGCTGACCCACACCACCGGCCTCGAGCCTATGCCGGCCAGCTTGAGCTTTTTCAGAAGCTCATCACTGCGCTCTTCTAGGCTTCGCCTGCAACGTAATGCAACTATTAGGTGTTGCTCGGTATCTCGGCTCCATGCAAATTATAAATTGCCATGAAAAAACATACAGATACCACTGCTTGTGCATAGCCATACACTGTTTGACACATGAGGGCAATTCAATTTTAGATGATACTTTACTAAGTTTGTCTAGTCAGTTGTAACTTGTAAGTATGTAGAACTATAGGGATAAATAAATTTGTATTTCGAGTGTACCTTCTAGGTGGCAGGTCACATAACTGAGTTTCAGTGGGGGATTTAGATTTTTTCAAGGCTTAGCCTGCCACATCGGTACAAATGCCATCCACGTCAGAACAACAATTTTGAAACAAAACAACAAATGGCCAACCAGATACCGATATTTCAAAAAGGTAACACTAACTTTACCAAACTCTAGATTTTAGCAAGTTAGACATATTTTGCATATTTTATATGCTATAACTTACCTATATTAATTTTTTAGTATTAGTTGTAACTTGTAAATAATATGATCCTCATATTGATATGTATTGATATGTGATATGTACGATGATATGTAGACTGTCACTGCAAGATGGTATTTATGTAAAATTATCTTTTGTTGTACATGTACTGGTAAACCTACTATATCCCAGATACTAAATTACTTATTCCTATTTGTAAACTCATACCTTTTTATTCGAATCTGTTACTTGCAGTGTATGGTTAAGTTGAAAAAAAGCGATGAGCTTAACTTCGCCAATAAAGACCTATTCTATTCTATTCTATCAAACTAGCCAAGTAAGATCCACCCAAAGGCAATGCTAGAATTAACCAGACTAATTCGGAAAATTTCAGAATTTGTTAGAGCTTCGTTGCTAGGACGGCTCCAAAACCATACAAAATCTTCTGCCCGAGGAGCATTCAAACCCAGGACCTTGTGCATTGGAAGCACTGTCTCTAGCCAGTAGCCACTGAACCAACGAGCCACACAATAGGGAACCTAAGTGGGCGTTGTCCGGTTCTCTCCGGTCAGCGTGGTATAGGCGATTAACCCGTGCTAAATGTTTCGTAAGCGATAGCGCGAGAACCCGACCACGGACCGGAATTATATTCATACTGTAAGAAACTATAATCTTTCCTCTTTGCGTGTATATACAGAACTCTGCTCTATCACAAATATTAATGACATTTGTTTTGAGTTGAAGTGAACTCTACATTTACACTGTTGCCAAACCTTCCAAACTGCTCATGAAAAAGCAAGTAAAAACATTTTGTCTGTGGCATCAGCATAACATTTGGTATCCGACTTGCTTTGTGGCTACTGTGAGGTCACTGGGTTGTACTAGATTATACATTACTTATAAAATATCTAGGGTTGCACAATGTCAATTGACCGGTCAAATGACTGGTCAAATACTTTTGGTCAATTGACCAGTCAATTGACTTAAAGATAACATGTGTATATTGCATTTAATTTTTTTTTTTTTTTCCCGTATTTCACGGATTGCCATATTTCCATATCAAACCGATTCAATTTGTCTTGTGAGAGTAATAATAATATTAATTTGACATTCCACGATTACAGAGGCTCAGAGATTTCACATTATTTCCAACCGAAAAATGCAGGGCTTGTTTTAGTTGGTATTCAAATGGTTTGACTACTGCTTTCTACGACTAGGTAACACAAGGTATCTTCAAGAAAAGGTCTTATTGTGCTATCTACGAAGCAGAAGGTTCAACTTCTGAATGTACTTTTATGCCAGGTTAACAGTTGAGCAGCCAAACAAAATGCAAAGTTTACATTGCCCTGTTTTCAGTGTTGCTAAAGCTACTTTTAAAAAGTAGCACTGCTACAGCTGCTTGACCTTTGAAAGTAGCTTAGCTACTTTTTATGCTACTTTCATTTTTAAGTAGCTTGATACTTGTGCAGCTACTTTATAATAGTAGTGACGCTGCTTTACAGCTACTTTCGTGTTTTGTTGTTGTTCATGTTCATTAGGATGTAGGCTCCGGCCTGTTGCAAGCAATCCAATAATGCAACTTATGCCTTAGAGGCTTGGAGAATAAACTGCCATCTTTATTACCGGTAGGTCTACATGCTAATTTCTCAGAAGCAGTCATTAGTTTTTTCAGATAACTTTTATTAGAGGAGATAATTTAAAATGAAAACTCAATACCGATAATGTTGTAAAATAGGTAATCAATCAGCTAAAACGTTTCCTCCATAGGCGTTTTCCTGCACAAAATGTCTGAATTTTTTTTTTATTATATACCTATTATTATGTTAACGCAGAGTTGGACGTGGCAACAGATAATGATGATGTTAACCAATAGGGACTATAAAATTTATTGCCTAGAATGTTCATATTTTATACGTTATTTTCCACCAATACTTACAAAAATCAGATAAGAAGTGTAGGCCTAGGCCTATTTTCACTACAAAAGATACGTTTTTAGATTTTAGCAGCCACGCTCGCGCATTTTTGTATCAGCCTTCGGTCCGTCTGTCCCTCGGCAAGTAGCGCCCGTGCCTATGAGTGCGAGAGAGACGGACGCGGAGATCAGCGCGAACAAGGTGCTCGTTCCATCCAACTCACGGTCACAGCTGGCCTAGCCAGCCAGTACGTGTTGGAACAGAATTTGCGATGTACTTATTAGTTATTATTAGGCGGCGAGGCGGGTTTGGCCTAATTATGATTGATTTTTGCAACGGTAATAGTTTAATTGCATTATTACAAAATAAGAGTAGCGCCGATTTTACGCTACAGTTACCTGTTAATAGTAGCTTGCTACTCGCTATTCTACTACATTTTCAATTGTAGAGTGCTACCGTCCTCGCTACTCAAAAAAGTTACAATGTTACAAGTAGCGCACTACTTAACACTGCTCGTTTTCTGTGAATGAAGGACTGATCTTACGTGAAGAAAATACAATGGCAGCTTAATTTAAATTGAAATATATTATATTAAGCCTATTGTACAGCATAAAAAATTACACAAGGCTATATTATAGCAACTATTATGGTATTTTCCAAAACCTGTTAAAAATGCTAATAGCGTGTGCTTAGCCCATTCCGAAAGCAGTTGGAAACAATTGACTCAGCATTTCATGAATGGATTCTCAAGCGTTTTCAGCACGCTGAATATGCCAGAGGTTTTCGTTCAAGCATCTTGAGCATTCGGTTGTTACGGTGGCTGTTGTTGAAAAGATTGTAATATCCATTCAGATGCTTTCTAGATTCAAGAATTTTGCATTTAGCAAGAATGTTTCATCTTACATTTCACACCTTTATTTCTAGACAAATAACAACCCAACGATCATCCAGAACTCAACAAAAAAGGTTTTTACACAGAGAAACAAACAAACAGAGAAAAAGAGGGAGGCCCAGACTGAGATCGGAAGAAGTTATAGCAATGGATTTGAAAAGGAGCAATGCAGCTCAGGAAAGGGTTAGGTAACCAGGAAAGAAGTTGGGAAGAATGAAAAATATGGCAAAAAGTGGTGGAGGTCCCTGAGGAAGAAGACAGTGAAGAGGAAGAAAGTGAAGTAGATAATGCAGAGGAAGAAAAAGCTAATGTGGGAGAAGCATCAGACATGGCTAGCCGGCTTTGATAAGCTCGGGGAGCCAAGAATGTGGTGGGAACCTCCCACCCCCTACCCGACTTAATTAGAAATAGGGCTTGATATTGATTGATTACAAAATGTTGCCTGTTGTTTAGTACTTTAGCTTGACCAGCTTCGAAAACCTCAGTCACTTTACAATGCTTTGCAATGCACTTTGCAATGCTGGATAGTGGATAATGCTAGAACCCAAGTCTTTTCAACAGCATTTGGAATGTAACCCTAGATAGCTAGAAAAGTAGAAAACATGTAAATACTATTCAAACCAAGAGAAAAGCTTTCTCATAGTGACAATGATTATGAGTATGATAGAGATAGACACATAAAATCATGCGTGCTTAGTAAGTAGCAATTAAGTTAGGGGAGTTATTTACTTTATTGAAAGACAATCCTATTCAGTTGTAAAAACTATGTACAACAAACAAAAAATTAGGTTAACTTAAGTAAACTAGTTTTGTTATAAGTATGACTTACTTCAATTTCTGAGATGGACACATTACAGTCCATTCTGAAATATTTGTATCATAATTAACCCCAATAATACGCAGATATCGGCAGTCGTTAGGCAGCCAATCCTTGGGCCAACATTGCGTGTAGCAAGCTTTGTCGAAATGGGCTTGGAGGCACACCCTGTGATCTCTGTTGGCATACATAAGTGGTAAATTCATTAATTTAACCTTCAATCACCATTACTACCTACTAAAGTTAAGAAGGTTAGCAGATAAGACTACTTCGTACCAATAATTAAGATCCATGCACAAAATTGTCCTTGACATGGTGCGTGCTTCAACTTTATTATTATTTTTGATAACACAAAATTTTCAGACATTAAGCATTCATGCACCTTTATCTTGTAAAAGGATAATCTTTTATTCACAGCATTAAAAAACAACAACTTTGCAGACCTTCACTGAAGTAGATCTCATTTGAAGATACTTATTATACAGCTATACTTATTTGACATTTTTGGGGAACTTTTCCTACATCCAATTTGTCATCTGTTTGATGTAATTTTAAGTGGTTGTCAAGCAAGGATAGCAAGGGTTTTCTATAGTCAAAGATTAGTAGGCTACATATTATTGCAAATGAACCACAAATAAATTACTATATTTACCAATTTGTATTATTTTACAAGAATACAAAATCCCAAAAATCAATTTAATTTATTTAGAATTGTTGTGATTGTTTTAACGAAGTCGAACTCAAGACAAACATTCATAATTCAACTGACTACCTATTTTTCATTTTCGAAATAAGTAAAGAACATTTTATAAACCCAATTAATTATTGTATTGCTAGTAATGGGGGTTAATAAACACAAGTAATATCAGGATATAATTAAAATTAAAATGTTTTTTTTTCTTGCAGAAAATTTGCCATATGTGACCATGCAATTACATGGCCTTCAGGTGTCAAAGAAGGTATTTTGGGGCTAGGACAATAATTGTGAAGTGAATGTCCAAAAGCTGTTTAAGAGTACTCATGCATTTTCATTCATGGAAAAACTAACAGTCAGGACTGCCGGTGGCGGGTATCTATCCCATGACCTCCCGAATCAGAGTCTCGCGCTTAATCCTTGAGCTACATCTGTCTACATTAAAAAATAACTTTGTAAACAAGTCTAAACAAAACTACCCACTAAATTTTCAGTAATTTGCATTTGACACACACTATGATGTATTTATTTTGGCATGGAGACTGTTGTTTGAGCTCGGGCCAATTTTTTTTACAATGTTAAATAAAAATCTTCTGTTTTGGGGAATGGTCGTGGGGCTCGAAGCCTCTCCCCTGGTAGTTTTAGTGCCTGGTGCAAAGCACCTATAACTAAAAATCTGATGTGTGCCAGAGTTGGGCGATGGACAGTGTCCTTGCGCTGCATGGTAATTGGTGACAGGCACCGTTGATTTCGGTAAAATACCGCCGGAACTTGAAAATGGCAACAAACTTCTAATGATGTCCATTTAAAAATTTGCATGATTGGCAAATCCAGCTAATTTCCCATAAATTCTAGATCACGTTTTGACATCCAATTTTCACCCCAAAAATCTGAATTTTTTAGAAGTTGTTTGTAAAAGATGAGTGTAATGCACTATCAGAGTACATTTCAAGATTTTAAATAGGCCCTTATTGTCTCTTACAAGCTTGGGAAATTACTACAAATTACCCGTTTGGTGGCATATTTACTGTCCGTTACTGAAAATAGTAAGCACTATTTGGTAAATGTGCTCTGATCTCACAATACACATATTCTTTAAACTTAACACTTTGGTGCAAACCACAACCCTAGGACAAACGATAGAGCTTCCAAGTGATCCAGACTATACCTTTGCATTCTGCATCAAAGCCTGATTTGCTCGAGCTCATAGCATGCAAGGGTTGAAAATACCAAACTACATTTATAAGGTATTGATGCAAAAGATTCATTAAGGGGGATCCATGGACCCAATTAAAATTTTCCTAAATATTAGTTAAACAAAACATTGGACATAGTTTATCAATTATGATCATCTGACATTGCCAAAACTATTTTTGATTTATTTTTCGGTTGAGCGGTACGCCCAATATAGACGATTATAGTGAAATTTTTTACGTATACACGGTACAGCTTTCTGCTCATAATTTTTGTGTTAGAAGGCTAATTTTTGTTTCTATTTGTAACACATACTCCTGGCTATAAACTCCATATGTTGGAATTTGTTTCCCGTTAATATCTTGCACGGTACGAATTTTTACTTCCGCCGGTACAAAGTTAGTGTTTGTGCTGGTTCTGTGCAGCATAACCCTATCCCCAATCCCCTAAATAGAGTGGTGCAATGGACTAAACTTAAATCAACTGAACTAAAAAAAAAAAAAACTAACTAGTTTGAGCTAAAGAAATAGAAATATTGTGGAACATCCAAAACATAATAATGTAATCTTTACAACTTCCCAAGTCATTTCAGCGATCGTTAAATCACAATGCATGACTGCACACTATTGTTGTGTGGTTGCATCGTATTATTAACGTAACGTCCCCAATGTTCTCATTGGCGTGTGTGAAACCCAGTACCAGAGTCTCCGCGACTCAGTGCTGGGCCGCAATCCGAACTTTGGAAATCACTGATGTATATACTGCCCTACTAAGCAAGAAGGCCCCCTATCTACAAAAAAAAACATAGTTTTTACTTTTTAGTAAATTGAAAATTAGTGAATTAATTTGCGCTGCAAAGGGTATTTAATATTTATTTATTATAATTTGAACACAATTGTAATAATGAAGTTCTAAAATCAAATGAAATTTATTTACAGGGATCATAATATGGTATAATTGATATATTCAATTAATTACGATAGTTAGGGCTTTTTGCGATGAAAAAATCACAACCTTTGAAAACAATTCACATCCACCGTTTGTTATTGCCTTACAATACTAGGTCAAAAGCCCTATCTCCATGGCAAAAAAGTAAACATAGGGCCTTCTTCCTTAGTAAATGCTCATAATTTTGTAGTTAAGGCAAAGTGACAAAGTACTCCTATTTATCGCGGAGTTAGGACTTTCTAGCTTAGCACATTAGATGGAGAATGTTACTCCACATCTAATGGTAGGCCTACATCTAACTCAAAATAAACCAAAAGTGTAGTTAGGGCCTTTTTGCTTAGTAGGGCTGTATAGGCATACACATGCATGTATTTGTTTACAGAATGTAAAAATATAGTTCGTTCCAGATAAGAATGCCACGGCCAAACAATCGCGCACTGTCCCCTTCGCACTGCGGCCACCGGTAAGGAAAAAACACATGACACCTCTCTAAAACCAACAATATTTTGGCATTACTACGTAACTACTTCCGAATGTGGAAACAATTTATTTTAAGAAAAGACTTGGATGACCTGAAATATTACAAGAGTCGTGCGATAATTACGTCACATTAAGGAAATGTATGATCACCCAAACACTAGAATCAAGGTTGGCAACAATTGCCAGGGAAAATTTAAATAATCAATAACAAAAACAGCTAGAGAACAAAAATTACACTTTGAAGTGTATTTAACACATTTTGTTTCAATATATTGAAAGTCAAATGACTGCAAATATGTCTTTCTTCATCTTTTGATAACAGCTTTTAACATTAAACCAGATAATAAGGAAACAAAATAAGTTATTATTATTGTATCTGTGTAAATTGTCAAAGTTGGCATAAGTGCTCGCAATTCCTACATCATGTGGTATTCTTATCTGTTACAAACATACTAAACTATAAAATAAATATAGCACGCTTAAAATAAATGTAACTCACCGCATGTTGAATGGAATCCTTTGCAATGTACATGAAATAATACATACAATATAAAATAGGATGTTTCAATAATGATGTACCCGGCAGAGAAAGCCTTTCAAGCGTCTCATAAATAATGTTGTAACATTCTGGGTCACAACTTTTGTCTGGGAGACTATTGAAATGATGACTTGAACTTTACTTCAAGAGGAAATATATTTCTTATACAGATAGATGAACTAAATATTATTGATTGAACAAGCTTGGACAAAATGACAGGCTTAAGAGGCCTCGGGAGTCGCAGACTTCTGCTTCTTCTGCAATAAAATCGTAACCGTTAAAGATAATTACATGAAATCTTTTGTAACATATTAAGGAATATTTTGTTTACGGTTTGCTCTATTCGTTTATTTTTTCCCGTGCGTAAAAAAAGAGTTAATTAGTAAAATGTAAATGAGATTGTGGTAATCACAAAAATAAAAACAGGGATCTATTCATAATATTATATTTAAGAACGTCCCAAAATATCATCGAAATCGGATGTATACTTTGGACGCAAATGCGATGGTAGTTATTGTCAATTTTGTTGCGGGTAGTCTAGCTCCAGGGGCATTTGCTTTCATTTCTCAAAGTTGTCTCGTAGTTCGGTGTAGGAGACTCGCTCTGGGTTCGTCACTAATCGCCGCTCGCGTGATGTGTGTGTGTTGGTGCGATGAGTCATTGATACACCGATACACCATCTAGCATTGCAATACGGACAATCTGTGTGGTGAAGGCCACGCATACCATTCGACTCCAAAACCCAGAGCTTTCATTTCACTATCGATTTGAAAATTTGATATTTTAATATTGCTGTTCCAGGGAACGAATTCCTACTTAGAAAACGCCTAAAGGAGCACGCAACCTCAGGATCTTGCAAATTATAGTAATCATATGCGAACTTATAAATAATTAAAAATGTATTTTACTTTGTGTTTCTAACGCAATCGAAACCTGCTCAAATTTAGAAGTAAACATAAATATCATAAACGTATTGCATCCCTAAAGCCCTGCTGTTAACATTTTACCGTTTGTGACTTCCGCGTCTTAGGAACCCATTTCAACTTGTTAAATTTTGGTTAATTTCTATGAATTTGTATAGGTAACTTTGACAGGAACTTTAAAAAATGAGAATTTGTTTAGAAAGCTGTATTTTCTTATTTTTTAATATGAGAGGTAGTGTGACTAAGTTCCCTTTACGAAGCTCTTTATTTTGTGGAACTTGCCCGTACTGGCCATCAAAGCGTATACTTTGTGCCGTTGTGCGGATACCTTTTTGATTCCTTGTTTTTACTCTAAATAGTTACTTGTTGCGGAAATGATCTAATTATTGATCTGGGTAACACTGCATGAATGGAGGAAACTTCAAAACTATGTACCCTATATAAAACATTAGCTGGAGAACCGCGGCACAGAAAGGGAGACACGATAGCGGTCAGAACCAGTTTTCAAATTTGTAAAATACGGATGTTGGGAACCACTTATTTCTGGTTCGACAATAGAAGTTGGAATGACATGGGAAAACGTATATTCAACCCTCCACCAAACAATGCTGTGTTCAAGTAAATAATTAATTGTGATAAGTTATGAACACATGTATTTTATTTTAATAAGAAATGTATGTTTGTAACCAGGTACACAATTGGAAATAGAATATAATAAAACATAATGGATTATATACTGTACTTCAATTTTACCTATCCGAGCAAAAGAGATCTAAACTTGAATAAACAAAGACAACAGTCAACAATACAATCGGTTGACTGTAGTTCATTGTTGTGTCTGCATTTATATAATTAGATTTATTTAGTTGTCCTCCTTTGTAAATCAGTTTGCTAAGTGAATAGGATAGATATTAAATAAATATAATAAATAAAATAACCTATGAATATATTTTTCTCGTTTGTATTCTTTTTGTGTTTGTTTGCGCCATGCCTTACAAATAACTACCGGTACTTTCATTTTGTGTTTTTCAGGGAACCCTAGAAATATCTCAAATGCAGACCTCATACGTTTTTAAGTACCTTTAAAAATTATTTCTTGTTATAGTGTAATAGTGTTGTTATAGTGGCACGCATAATATTAAAATATTTAATATTTTACTAGGAAAACGCTTAAGTCCCGCCGCGTTGTTGGATGAGCGTAATTCATTGAGCTACCATGTGTTATGTGGATTTTCTGTTGTTCTGTGAAAAAATCATTTCAGTTGAAGATTTTTTTAAAAATTAATTTAAATTAAATAAAGAAATAAACTTTAATCTTTAATTTTTTTAATTAATTGTAATTTTAAAAAAGAAAAAAATCGTAAATTTTCGATTTTCATAAGAAATAAATATTCGATTGTGCTCAAATTTCACACGAATATGTAATTCATAAAATTAAGGTTCTGTGAAAAAATTATTACAATCGGATAAAGCATGTAGGTGTTATAAGTCAAAAAATTGTTTTGAAAAAGAAAAAAAACGTAAAATTTCGATTTTCATAAGAAATAATTTTTCGATTGCGCTAAAATTTGACACGAATATCGGGAGTCATAAAATTAAGGTCCTGTGAAAAAATCATGAAATTCGGATAAAGCATGTAGGTGTTGTAAGTCGAAGAAATTTTTAAAAAATTGAAAAAAATCGTAAAATTGAAATTTTCATGATAAATAATTTTCCGATTGTGCTCAAAAACGTGGCAGTTCTAAGTTCAGAGATTTCGAAGACCTCCATAAAATTTCATCGCAATCGGAGTATCGGTTTAGCAAGAATCGTGGTTAACAAACACACAAAAATACATAAAAAAAAAAAAAAAGAAAAAAAAAAAGAAAACATTCCGGATTTTTTTCTCCGGTGTAGTGAAATGGAATCTTCGCTTCGCTCGCTTCGCTCGCTACGCTCATCCAATAAATTATCTGTTTGTACGTTTTAAAAAAAGAAACTAGACGTATCAAATTACTCTCATACGTGTACAAGACTGTAAATCTCGTTTGCGAGACCCCTACAGTACATGTGAATTTCCGCTGAAAATCAGGTATTTACCACAAAAAGCAACTAATATTGAAACATGGTTGAACGCCAAAAAAATGTGGTCTATATAGTTTTATCATTTAATTTGCAGCTAGTCTACCTGTCAGGGGCAGTGGAGTAACTATCCCTTGTTTTTTTTTTTTTTTTTTTTTTGGGGGGGGGGGGGGGGAAATGTTTGTAACCTCAAAATGATAAATGGTCAGCATGGCTAGTGAAAAGGGGTATATAGGTATGGTCAGTGTGTCATCCAAAAATATTTTGTGGGCATTATGCTCTTTGCTGGGTAAAGTACATGATTGTGTATAATGGGGGGGGGGGGGGGTTTATGGGCATAGACCCAGAAAATAGTTCAATTCTTAGTGTGTACTGTGTATAGAGGGTATTTTAACAATTGTTGGTGACAAACCCTTATAATAGAAGTACAAAACAATTGCAACAATATGAAAATTTCTCAATATCTACATAATACGTCAATAAATACTTCATAAAATTAAAAAAGTGTGCCCCCCTCGACCCAGCCCCCGCAGTTATGTCGCTGGCCAGGGGCTTTTTTTCCTGCGCATGTGACCTTGGCTAGATCGTGTGCTACAAGACTTGGGACTGGGAGAATATGTCTCCAGCCGTCGCCGACCATCTCTGTCGTGCTGCTTTAAAAATTCAGTCAATCAGTCAGCTAGTAGTGCGGTATTCGAAATTATAATGGAGAGCTCTGACAAGCAACGTTCGAAATCTAAATTATATCTATATGCAAGACGGAATAAGAGTACTGGGGCTAACTTGGCGGTATGGAGAGCTAAAAAACGGTAAGCTATTATGCTAACAAATAATAAATTTGATATTTACATTTTATAATAAATCGGTTCGGTTTGACAGAATTGTTTAAATTGTATACAAAGTTACCCCAGCAACCAAGAATACAAGATGTATGAAAATAATTAATTATTAAAACAACAATTTTTTAATTGCTTATACTTCAAAGTTTCTACACTCCAGTCAGCATGTATTATTTCACGATTATTAGCTCTGAGGTCGGCTGCTAAATGATAATACGTGAGTTACAGTTGCTGGTGATTGTCTTCCGATACCGTGGTGGTACGACAAAACTGATGAACGAACATTTTGTCCTTTGTTCATGGTGTGGGGTGGGGTGGAATGGCGACTAACTTGACAGTCATGCTTTACAATTTTCATGTGACACTGTTTTCTAATAAGAATTCACGCCAAATCTATAATATTCTATTAATTCCATAGTATTTTTTTTATGTTCCTCTAACATTTTGAACAATCAACTTTTGCGACGGAGGGGAGGGGGTCTAGAAGTATAATACATTACATTATAATGTATACCTCGTTGTTATGAAGGCTTGGAATAAATTTGTGTGGCTCGTTGGTCTTGTTGTTAGCGTATCTGCTTCCAATGCAGAATGTCCAGGGTTCGATTCCCGCCAAAGTCAGAAGTTTTTTAACTTCTGATTTGGACTTAAGTCCATCAGTTCGTGTCTTAGGAGTTTGTAAACGGTGACTTTGGAGCCGTCCTAGCAACGAAGCACATAATAAATTCAGAGTTGTTCTGAATCGGCCTTGTTGATTCTGGCGTTGATCCGCGGGTGTTCGCACTGTCCATATTTCCTATTAAAAATGTTGATCTTTGGTTGGTTATCGCTCACTCGTCGATTGCGTCGGGGCCTATGGTAGGCTTAGTCGCTTTGATTTACTGTCCCCCACTGAAAATCAGTTATATAACTGAGTGGGTACTCTAAATACAATTTATTTATTTATGTATTTATTTACTCAAACGAAATTGACTACTACAAAAAAGCTCGTGTTTTGCACGCAATAAACAGGTGTGAAAAATGAAGACTCGAGTTGGTAGGGTGGGTGGGAAGGGGATGGGGGGACAGGGGAGATATAACACATCACAATTTCCAGTTCTACATTATAGTGTACCTCTTTGTTAAGATGGCCTGAACATAATTTAACTTTTAGCATTACAAATAAGTAGTCGTTTCTTTACTGTTCTGCGTAGAGTTCTACAATATATTATTTGATGATGAATGAATGATGATGAATGATATTCAGGCACTGGTATATTATAGCTGACCGCCTATGTCAGAGTCCGCCCCGACTGTCAAAATAAAAAAGACAGGGCGTCGTCATGGGTCAAGACAATGTGAATTCCTTGCAGTTTTGTAATTTAATGTTTAAATGACCCTGACCTACCGCTATGTAGTTAGATAGCTCGGATATCGCGGCTCACACAGCAGCTATTCGCATCCACTCTCCTGTCTCGCTGGGACTGGCTGGCGAGTCTGTCACAGCCATCGAGACCAGGTGACTAATACGAGTCGGAGCGCGATCTCTGGAGAGAAGCATGCATTACGCGGGACTCCCCAACGCTGTTAAAGATTGTCCTTGAAGTATGTACGATCGCCGTCTCAAACCTTACCAATTCAACAAAAAACAAGGTCTAAATTATTTTGAGTGTAGTGTAGAAAAGATTACAAAAGCACGTACCCCGTGTAGGAGTAGGGTCCCCTTGCCGATCCACTTGCAGCTTCGGGGCAGTCGTCCATGACCAGCTCATATTCGTGCAACATCTCTTCCCACTCTTGCCGCTTCAGCTCCGTCATGTTGAGCAGATACTCTTTGGTCTTCTCGTCGCTGACATCTCGTGCCAGGGCCGCGCCGTCAAATGGCTCGCAGTTTGGGTCGCACTTGGGGTCCCGCTGGCGCCACGTCACAAACACTCCTCCCAGCAGGCCGTGCACAAACACCACGTCCACCTTGGGCGTCTTGGTCTTGCGGCCGGTCGGGTGCAACAGGTAGACGCGGCGAGAGTAAGTACCGTTCACGTTGTCGTCAACGTCCAAGTTCGCGAGTGCACGGGCTGCTGGAGCTGACAGTCGCACGTCGGGATGCCGGGCCCACTGCGCCAGTACGCCCACCCATCCTGCACACAGTTTTAGCTTAGCACAACCCATCCTCTTCAGCATGAGTATAGCACAACCCGTCATGCACAGACAATTTCAGTTTAGTACTACTGTACAACCCATCTACCAGTTTCTGGTTTTGACCTGGATTCAAAGGCAAGGAGAGTGATGTATGAATGATGATGATTGATTAGTAGGGATAGGATAGTTAGCCCTATATTGGTACTATGTGTAGATAATGCATATATTATGAATACAAGTGCATATCGTATTTGATAGCAAAAATTGCACTACTCTCACACTCGTACCGCCACCTTAGTGCAAGCCCAGTCTAGATGATCCACAATGCTGTATATCCAAAGAACTAAGGTGAGAAAGTCTTTCAGTCACGGCCTACAATGTAAGTGGTTAGGGCCCGTACTACCGTGGCGCAACTTTCAGAAAGCTTTGCGTGCAAAGCCCAATTGGGAGCAATGGGCAAGGGCCTCTGGAGGGGTTCTATCAATAACCATCATATCAATATCATAGGAGGAACCAGTAGGAACAGGTCAAGACTTCGAGGTGAAATGAGGTGAAATGAGGTGAGATGGTGGCAATTGATGCTCCTTGTGCAAGAACTGAAGCTTACAGGCTGTCATTTTATCCTCATGCTACAAGACTGTGGAGGGAACCTCCTCTGGATCTGAAAGCTCTCAACATGAAGGCACTGGATTTTAAGATACTTTTTTGGGAATCAATAAAGTAGGAGTTCACACTTTCATTTTATTGTCACCTTCTAATTCTATTATTTTAAAAAAGAAGAGATTTGTACTAGGGATGACATCAATTAAGGTTTTAGTTAACCGATTGTAAAAAACAGTTTTTAATCGGTTATTTTAAAAAGCACTTAAAATCATGAATTACGAGCGCCAGTGCTCTAGCGGGCCAACTGGCACTGCAGTAGAATCTCAGTCACGCTCAGTGTTGCCCATCGCAGGCGTCACCAGCGCGTATCAGCCGACATCGTCATCCACGTCCAAACAGCTGGGAGCAAGCTGTGAGCACAGATAATAGAGTACACTACGTGGGTAGTGTACTCTATTATCTGTGCTGTGAGCCTATAAACTTTAGGCCTAGGTCTAGCGCGTAGACAAAGAAACTAGATCGAATTATTTTCTCCGGAATGAACAAAAACAAATGTGCCAACAACTTTTGTGAAGACGTGAACTACAAAGAATAATAATGAATCCTCCGACAATAAAATATTCATAAATATCTCGCAAATAGGGCCGATCGGCGTGACAGCAATAAAAACATTCCAGTGGAGCGAGAGATAGCGAGTGACGTGCTGCGCACAGGCTCTGTGCATGCTCTCCTCCAGGCATATGAGTGGCGGCTGACGTCACGATGTTGCCAGCTGAGAAATAACGAAAAAACAACTCTCGTGCAACGTAGCGACTAGTAGCGGCGACTCGTGGCCCGGACAGAGGGGTGGGAGACAGCGCGGTAAATACAAATGAATACAATAGCCACATAATATTGCTGTTTAAATAATCGGTTATTGCCAGTGTAACCGGTTACAAAAATTAATCGGTTATCAATCGGTTAACGATAATAATATTAGTTATTTGATTGTTTGTGTTGTAGGTTCTATTACTCCTATTGTGTTTGAATGTTGAGTTTTTATATAGGTACGTATAGGCCGCCCTAAAGTAATGGCCGCACATCGATTTTGACCACTCAAAGTTTCAATTGTTGGATATAATTACTGTTTACAAATAACTCCGCACAATGGCTGCAAACCCACCTTTTAAACTTGATATTTTAAAATATACCAGAGGCCTATATTTTGTATAAATTGGTTTTTATTATCTATTTTTGTTTAAGCTTATGCCAAGCACATAATTATTGTTAATTTGAATTATCTACTTTATTATTATTATTATTATTATTATTATTATTATTATTATTATTATTGATTCATAGCAGTTGTCGAAAAAATTTTAATTGGAAGAGCTATGGCACGTTAAGCCGGAGGTTCTGGGTTCGAACCCCAGTCATGGCAAACTTTTTCGACAACTGCTATGAATCAATAACTATGTCCTTAAAGCGGGCTTATGCTTAAAAACCAATTATTATTATTATTATTATTATTATTATTATTTTATTTTATTATTATTTTTTTATTATTATTATTATTATTATTATTAATTATTATTATTATTATTATGAGAGTTTCAATTTAGAAAATATCTCATTGGAGTCATTGCAAATTTAATTAGTTAATAATTCCTTGGACCAGTCCAATACCAATTATTTTTAGGCGGTCAACTTCACTTGTTTGTAGCTCTAGTACCTACTTTTATTGGCATTAATATTAAGCTTATTTAATTTGATTATTTTTGATAAATTTGATGCTTATTTGATTATACACAAATCAAATACTTATCAGCAAATACTTTCAAGGTTAATACAGGAAAGATGGGCAATTTGGTGGCAAGTGCTGGAGTAGTAGTTTCCGCCCAACCGGTCTAGGCGAGCCACTATCTCTTTACCACCACTTTCAAATCCATGCATTGTGTAATACGCTGAATAAATTACGTAGGCATACAGAACAATTCCCAAAGATCCCCAGGTCTGCACAATCACAACTCCAATACACGTGTGAAATGTGAATTTATTTATTTTAACAAATATTTCAGCATTAAGTGCGATAAATTCTAAAAATATAACTACATAACTTTTTAACGTAAGAAAGCTGCTAAGGGACAATTGCATGCCCTTCTATAGGGAGTAAATAAATAAATACTATTTAGAGACCTTTCAAGTGTATTAATGCTTGTAATGTCTGTGTACCTTCAACACGAGCAATTAGGCCCTACTCAATTTAGATATTTTATTCTGCGTGGATTCAAAAGTCGTGGTAGCCAAAAGAGTGGTGCTCCTACACAGTTCAGGCAGAGTCTACAGCTCTCTGTGTTCGTCTCTCTCCTAATGCTAAATCGACAAGCCTTTGTGTATTCACCTGCTATGCAAGTGTCTACTATCTTTGTTATTAGTTATTCCTTATTAGACGAGTGAGCGAAGCAAATGAGGATTTTATAACGCTACTCGATCGGGCCTTGTCGTGATTAATTCTGTCTGTTTGTCTGTTTGTTTGGGCTTATACGGCCGAACGGTCAAATTTTCATTTCATTGTCTTGTTTTGTATACCTAATACTAGCATATAATGTCACAATGTTATGACAAGAAAGACAAGTTAAACAATACATTATATTATAAGCTAGCTAGCTATTAAACACGTCTTTTCAAAAGACTAAGAATTGAATTAGGATGTATAGAAAATACTAAAACTAATTTACATTAATTACAAAATACACTTTTACAACAATACAATAATACACAATAAAAATATATACTTTTACACTAATATAAGATAGGCTACTAGATAATATAAATCTAGGCATCTATAATATGCAAAATAAATTGTATTTTCAAGACATATTATTATTGTCCGCCAAGAAATCCTCAATATCGTAGTATTCTTTTTCAACAAGAAATGTCCTAAGATCCTTTTTAAATGTATCAGTTGGTTTGTTTTTAATAATGGCAGGTAGCTTATTAAAAAGGATTATTCCTGCATATGTGGGGCTTTTCTCATAGCCAGCCTATGGGATGTCACAAATATATCATTTTTCCTCCTAGTATTGTAATTATGAATATTGATGTTTTTTTTATATCTTCCCTATGATTAATTAAAAATAATATTACTTTGTAAATATAGAGGCATGCAAGAGTAAGAATATTCAATGTTTTGAAATGTCCCCTACATGATCCCTTTCTTAATTTTTCTAGTACACTAATCTGGCAAGCTAGTACTACAGTTTCATGCCCTTGATAATGGTGGAAAACCCTATCACCGACATAGTTGGAACTGAGTTATGATGATTATTATTATTAGTATAGTAACGGAATGAAGTGTGGGAGCATGTGGCAAGAGTAAAGCTGTGGGAGGACAGAAGAGAGTGGAGTAAATTGGTGGAGAGGAAGGAGTTAGATGATGTGGAAGAAACACTGAGTCTGGCAAGCTTAGTATCTACAGTTTCATGCCCTTGATAATGGTGGAAAACCACCACTCAACCCGACATAGTTGGAACTGAGTTATGATGGTTATTATTATTATTCTTAAAGCTTTTTTTTGCATGACAAAGATCTTATGAAAATTGTTTTTTGATGTATTACCCCACGCTATTAACCCATAGCTCAAATGTGACTCAATCAGGGCATAGTACACTACTAACAGCAAACTTCTATCTGCATATATTTTCATTTTACGTAAGACATATATATTAGAGCTTAGTTTATTTGCTACATAATCAGTGTGGATGTCCCACGATAAGCACTTTTTTTTAAAAATTTTAAACAGACATCCATGACCAGGTAACTTAGAACTGCTAACAAAATGAGCATAAACTGTTGCGATTTAAACCTACAAGAAATAATAAACTGAAAAAAAGGTTTACCATGTTTAGGAATTCTGTCAACGGCAATGGTTTTGCATTGGAAAAAATCACTGCCTCCTATGCTACTCGGTTGCAATGGAGGCAGCGGAAATAATATTTGTAATGCAGTATGCAGTGATCAAGGTGCAAACATCAGCTCGTAAGCATGGAAGATTTTAACTCCCCGTAACTGGAGGCGAGCCCTGGCAGTTGTTTTGGGGACCTTTCCTCCTTACCTTGACCAACACCCCAACAACAGCAGCCAAGACAACACGATGATGATAACAACCGATCATGACCATGACATGATAACCCCCCTTTCCTCCACCTACCTGTGGCTGGTTCTGACCAGCATTGACCTTTCCTCCCACATCCCCTAAACTAGAGTGGTGCATTAGGACCTAATGGTTAGCCTTAGATAGGGGGAAGAAGGGGAATGTTACCGGGTACTCAACACATGGCTCACTCACTCATCTAACAACGACTTTGGCATTTCCCTAGTAGTTATAAACTATACCACATACCTACCAGATATGTAGATTTCATGGAGCGTTTCTCTGTGCAGAGATATATATGACATCATCTTCCCCAACATGATCAGTATATCGATATTATTGCTAAAATATTTGTAAGTATTCATCAAAATGGGTAGACCACCAAGCCTTACAATATCTGCAAAATACCAACAGTTCATAAAATGTAATGAAAGTAGGCAATCAAATTATTTCAGAATTTGATTGATAGACAATATTTTGTGCTTTACTGTGTAAAGTTGTTTCTGACATAGGGCCTACATTAACATTACATAATAAAATGGTATCCTTTTTCTGGCCTTTGACCTCTATAGTTTGTAATTACCAATGAACTAGTTTGTTACGTATTTATGATTAATAAAATATAAGGGTGTTTGATTACTCAGAATTTCAAGAAGAGTTGAGTATTTGCTAAGCCTACTCAATATATCATACAATTTTTTTTTTACCCGACATAGTTAGAACTGAGTTATGGTTATTATTATATTATCAATATAAATAAATATATGTATTGGTAGTGCAGTGCATGAGTACATGATCATATAAACTTCAGAAATTTATCTATGTTAATTTGTTAAATTACAACCGGAAATTGGAGAAAACCGCAACTTTACAGTTTCTCGATTTGGATAGTTGGAAAACACTCCTGTAGGTGAAATTCACAATAATTAATATGATTCAGAAATTAATTAAGTCTGTCCTGACCAGGGTTCAAACCTGGGTCTCCCACATTCCAGGTAGGCACCTTAGCCAACTAAATCACCGTTACGGTAACCTTTTAACTTCTGAATTGTAGTTGCATTATAGATATCTGAATAGATGAATTTACAGTTAATGAAATAATAGGCCAAAACATTGTGTAATTGAGTAATCCAATACTGACCTTTTGCATTGCTGTCGATACAGCTGTGATGCAAGAGGTTTTCTATGCACAATGGTAAAATGTCTTCATCTCTGATTGGACGTTTATGAACTTCTGTAGAGGTGAGATCATCCAAGAAGTTCAAATGTTTTTGCTACAAGTAGAGAAAAAGAAAACTGTAATTTATAAAATATAAAGTCTTTGATTGAACACTTACAGAAGCGGTACCAGTACAAAAGACAAAGAGATGACATGTTATGAATTAAATATTGGCTTGAGAATCCACAGAATTTCTAACTATGTGACATAAGAAAGTTTTACTTCTACTGTGAAACAGACAGACAGGTATTAAAAATGAAAATCCATTTTTATTTTTATGCTTAAGGCTATTTGACCGTGTTTTTCTACTTTCCAAAATATGCTATCAATTCAAAATAAAGTGAATGGCTTTGAAACGGCTCTTTTAGAAAATCAAAACTATTTTTTTTTCAAATTTTTCTGATCCGGTACATAGCCATTATCGCCACATCAAAATAATTTCAAACTTCAATTCGCCAAGGCACACCATTCAACGTAGGGTGTTGTGTTTTTGTGACATTAATTATCAACTGGTTTTCTATAGGCTGACTGAGAGAAACAAGATTTCTGGATGATCGAAGCAAAGATTCCATTTCACTACACTGGAGAAAAAAATCCGGAATGTTTTTTTTTTTTTGTATTATTGTGTGTCTGTTAGCACGATTCCGGCTAAACCAATACTCCAATTGCGATGAAATTTTATGGAGGCCTTCGAAATCTCTGAACCAAGAACTGCCACGTTTTTGAGCGCAATCGAAAAATTATTTCTCATTAAAATCGCAATTTTACGATTTTTTTTTATTTTTTAAAAATTTCTTCAGCTTATAACACCTACATGCTTTATCCGATTTTAATGATTTTTTCACAGAACCTTAATTTTATGAATTTAGGTATTCGTGTGAAATTTGAGCGCAATCGAAAAACTATTTCTCATGAAAATCAAAATTTTACGTTTTTTTCTTTTTTAAAACAATTCTTTGACTTATAACACCTACATGCTTTATCCTATTGTAATGATTTTTTCACAGAACCTTAATTTTATGAATTAATATATTCATGTAAAATTTGTGCTCAATCGAATAATTATTTCTTATGAAAATTTCAATATTACGATTTTTTCCTTTTTTAAAATTACATTAATTAAAAAAAAAAAAAATTAAGTTAATTTTTTAAATAATTTAATTTAATTTTAAAAAAATCTTCAACTTAGTAATGATTTTTTCACAGAACAACAGAAAATCCCCATAACACGTGGCAACTCAATGCACCAATTACGCTCATCCAACAACGCGGCGGGACTTAAGCGTTTTTTTAAACAATTATTGTCTTTCCTGCGAATTTTTTCGTTTGGCAGTATTTTGTACTGATTTGTACTGCCAAACGAAAAAAATTTCAGGAAAGACATTTGTTAAAAAAATCTTGTTTCTCTCAGTCAGCCTATAGAAAACCGGTTGAAAATTAATGTCACAAAAACACAACACCCTACATTGAATGGTGTGCCTTGGCGAATTGAAGTTTGAAATTATTTTGATGTGGCGATATTGGCCATGTACTGGATCAGAAAAATTTTTGAAAAAAATAGTTTTGATTTCCTAAAAGAGCCAGGTTTCAAAGCCATTCACTATATTTTGACTTGGTAGCATTATTTTGGAAAATAGAAAAACTCGGTCGAATAGCCTTAAAAGCGGTGAATTGATGGTAAACATAATTCAAAATTAAGTTGAAAGCTCTATATTATCTCTCTTCACCATTTTTTTTTTTTTAATTTTGGGTGTGAGATCTTGTAAAGGACTTTTCATTTCATTTCATTTTATTGTCTTGTTTTGTATACCTAATACTAGCATATAATGTTACAATGTTATGACAAGATAAACAAGTTAAACAATACATTATAAGCTAGCTAGTTATTAAACACGTCTTTTCAAAAGACTAAGACTTGAATTAGGATGTATAGAAAATACTAAAACTAATTTACATTAATTACAAAATACACTTTTACAACAATACAATAATACACAACAAAAATGTATACTTTTACACTAATATAAGATAGGCTACTAGATAATATAAGTCTGGACATCTATAATATGTAAAATAAATTGTATTTTCAAGACATACTAGGAAAACGCTTAAGTCCCGCCGCGTTGTTGGATGAGCGTAATTTGTGCATTGAGCTGCCATGTGTTATGCAGATTTTCTGTTCTGTGGAAAAATCATTACTAAGTTGATTTTTTTTAAATTAAATTAAATTAAATAAAAAATTAACTTTTTTTTTTTTTAATTAATTGTAATTGTTAAAAAAAGAAAAAAATCGTAAAATTGCGATTTTTATAAGAAATAATTTCTCGATTGCGCTCAAATTTAACACTTATCTATTAATTCATAAAATTAAGGTTCTGTGAAAAAATCATTACAATCGGATAAAGCATTTAGGTGTTATAAGTCAAAGAATTGTTTTAAAAAAGAAAAAACCCGTAAAATTTCGATTTTCACAGAGAAATAATTTTCCGATTGCGCTCAAAAACGTGGCAGTTCTAAGTTCAGAGATTTCGAAGGCCTCCATAAAATTTCATCTCAATCGGAGTATCGGTTTAGCCGGAATCGTGCGGACAAACAGACAAAAATACAAAAAGAAAGAAAGAAGAAAGAAAGAAAAAAAAAAAACATTCCGGATTTTTTTCTCCAGTGTAGTGAAATGGAATCTTCGCTTCGCTCGCTACGCTCATCCAATTATGATTGTCCGCCAAGAAATCCTCAATATCGTAGTATTCTTTTTTTTTTCAACAAGAAATGTCCTAAGATCCTTTTTAAATGTATCAGTTGGTTTGTTTTTGATAATGGCAGGTAGCTTATTAAAAAGGATTATTCCTGCATATGTGGGGCTTTTCTCATATACAGCCAGCCTATGGGATGTCACAAATATATCATTTTTCCTCCTAGTATTGTAATTATGAATCAGAATATTTATGTGTTTTTTTATATCTTCCATATGATTAATTAAAAATAATATTACTTTGTAAATATAGAGGCATGCAAAAGTAAGAATATTCAATGTTTTGAAATGTCCCCTACATGTATCACCTTTCTTAATTTTATCTATTATTCTTAAAGCTTTTTTTTGCATGACAAAGATCTTATGAAAATCGTTTTTTGATGTATTCCCCCACGCTATTAACCCATAGCTCAAATGTGACTCAATCAGGGCATAGTACACTACTAACAGCAAACTTCTATCTGCATATATTTTCATTTTACGTAAGACATATACATTAGAGCTCAGTTTATTTGCTACATAATCAGTGTGGATGTCCCACGATAAGCACTTGTCAATATACAGTCCTAAGAACTTTGCTGTGTCTATTTGTTCAATAGGAAGGTCTTCATCACATAACCTGATACAAATATTTTGATCTTACATATTTTTCCTTGGGAATATCATACATTTAGTTTTCTTATTATTCATTATTAGGTTATTTGGTTGCAGCCACTGCGCCATTTCGTTAAAACTGATAAAAGCGGTCTTTTCTAATGTTTCTATAAGTGCATGAGCAAGGGTGGTGGTTGCGTCATCTGCATACAGAAGCACATCCCCTTCATTTATTGCACATGGCATGTCATTTATTAATATATTGAAAAACAAAGGCCCTAGTATTGATCCTTGTGGTACTCCCAGTTTAATATATTTCCTCTCAGATTTAGTTTTTATGTTCAAATGGTCAGAAATTTCTACATATTGCGTCCTTCCATGTAGATACGAAAATATCCATTGCAGGGCATTTCCCTTAATTCCATATGAAAACAGTTTACTTATTAATGTATTATACTCCACACAGTCAAAAGCTTTTGAAAGATCCATATAAATGGCTACTGGTGTTTTTTTCTGATCAAGCGCTGTTACAACATTGTCAATGAAGGCAGCAAGAGCTGTTTCAGTTGATCTCAGATTGCAATAAAATGTAGTTATGAGAATTCAAAGGCAGGTATATGTGGTGCAACTTAATTGTATCTTTGTTTGGTAAAAGTGAAGGGTTACTCAGCGATGTTTATAATCCTTTTTTTAAATTTTTTTAGAAATAAATTTGTTGAAAAAACACCAGAAGAACCATAACAGAGCAATTTTAAATCATTTTTAAACAGGCGCACACAAGTGTTTACAAAATAAAACACAAAACAACAGACACTAACAACACTTAACAAACAACCACCATCACTTCCAGACGCAGCCATCTTTGAACTCAAATCCAGATAAACCAGTGCTATCAACTAGTACAACGAATTCCAAAATAAAACTCGATGCACAACTAACTGGGAGGCGTTGCCCCCCAAACCCCGGGAAAGGCTTTAGTTGCCAGCACTACAAAACATAACTCCCCACACCCCGCCGTCGCTCTAGCCGACATACAACATACTCACTCACAATGTAAACATCAACATAATGTCAATCAACACAAAACTTTCAAATGACCTAAAAACATATACAAATGAACGTGCGCCAACTTAAAACACTCCACAAACCATGTAAGTAACACCGCTCAATCATTTTAATTACCTTTCAAAGTAATTCTGGGCCGCTGAGTGATTCTTCACAATTGCCATTTGTTTTTGTTCTGTCCAAAAGTGGTGAATTGGTGTTGAAAATTATTTGTGATTTTCAGTTTTTGCAGTGATTTTTTTAAACCAAAAAATACCCGTCTGATTATAATATGGAACTGACTAGTGTTGCAAGGTTAGTGTTATGCCCTTTGATATACATATTTTACAGATGGAAATCTCGTCCAATGTCAGTGAAAGTGACCGCTTCCTACTAGTGCTGCTAACTATATAGGACTAATACTTTCCACTTGCACAGTGTGTGTTTGCCGATTCTTATTCTTGTTTGTGGAAGCATATTATGAAATTTTCAAGTCAAGTTTATTGTTTGCATAATATTTATCATTCATTACCCTACTTAAGAGCCCGTATCCGGGAGCCATTTAAGAACAAGAAAAAATGCCAACTTTGGCCAAATGTTTAAAGAAAACCATTCACAATATTTGAATCGGGTAAGTTGCATTGTTCATGTTGGACTTTAACTTAAACCTTTGCGCAATCACATTTTTCATTTTAATGGTCAATTATATGTAAAACAAAGCACAAACTAATGCTTCATTATCTTGAAAACTAAAAGAGATAGAACGATCTGACTTGCGGAAAGGTTTAAGTTTTTGATTTACACATTTTGAAAGTTCTTATCTAAGAGGTCGAATTATATATAGATTACTCAAAATATGTGGCTGAAATTTGATTGATTGTGCTACTATCTATCGGCGATCCATTAAATTTCTTGTACGGACGACAGTTTTTTATAAGCCTTTCCCAAGTCTACCTACCTGGAAATTATAATTGACCATTTCAAAGACTGGCATTGTCGAGAAACTGAAAGGACGCGCCATAAAGAGGCTGGTCGGTCCGCTTGGGTTGCAGCGATGTATTTGATTGATAAGTTTATCCAACACAAAAATGATATCTTACAATTATTAGCAAAAATAATAATATAATGCTATTAATAAAACGTGCGATACACTGTGTGTTTAATAAAATTTGAATGATCAAAATCGGACTTTGGAGTTGGTTTTTAAGTTGTTTATTGGTATAATAAAAAATCGCTTAAAAACCGTCCATGAAGTCCGATTTTGTTCATTCAAATCTTATAAAACGTACATTTTATCATACTTTTTATTAATAGTATTTAATTTTTATATTCTAATAACTATAAGATTTAATTTTTTATTGTGTAACTTCTTGTACAGGTGACAGTTTTTATAAGTCTTTCCCAAAGTCTAGCTACCTGGAAACGATAATTGACTATTTCAAAGAGAGGTATTGTGGAGCTGAAAGGGGACACCATAAAGAGACTGGTCGATCCACTTGGGTTATGTGATTGACAAAGTTACCCAAAATAAAAATTATATATTTTATCATTAGCGAAATAATAATATACTATTAATAAAACGTATGACACGCTGTGTGTTTTATAAAATTTGAATGAACATAATCGGACTTTGTGGAGTCTGTTTAAGTTGTTCCGACTTTGTTCATTCAAATTTTATAAAACGTACATGTTATCATACTTTTTAGTTTTTATTAATAGTATTTTATTTGTATATTGCTAATAATTCTAAGATTTAATTTTTATTGGGTAACCTGAAATTGTATAGATTGTTACTATAAATTACAAAGCATTATGTAGCGATAGCAAGCTACAATTTGTGTAGTTGTAGCGAGAAAAGTAGCGTGACATTTACGCCCCCCCCCCCCCTAGAAAACTCAAAAGTCGGCACTGCAAAGTATCTGTTTTTGTCCGCGGCTTGAACATTCTGAGTAGTATAAACTGCCAGTGCCCAACAGCCTACACACACATCGTTCGTTTTCTCTCGCTCACTCGTCCGCTCCCCCACCCCCCCACCCCCTCTCTCACTATATCAAAAGTGTTCACCTGCGATGTGACTCATCGAGAGTTTGTAATGTGCATCATCCGCCAAAAACTTAATTTAATAAAAACAAAATTACTATAGTAAGGTGTTGACCAATAAAATTTACGAAGAAATTACAACAATGACATGCCAGTTATTGACGACATTAGACAATAGGCCTACTATTATGATTAGTAATCGACGTAATTATTACGCGGAATTGACTATTGCACAAATGCAATATTATGACCGTGTATCTCCGTGGACATACGGTTAGCTCGCTCGTAATTGTTCAGTGTTTTAATACTGACCTGACCCTAACAGGCTTGCTGCATTCTCCCGTCTATATTCAGTCCCGGAATGAAATGCTTTGTTCACAAGAATTAGATTGTTCCTGGCCTCCTAGTGAGTACATCGTGAAGAAAATTAGTGTTGTGCAACAAAAACGACGTGTTTTTGTCGATTTGTTACGCCCGAATCTGTGTAAATCGAGCTAAGTAAAGGTCGTGAAATCAAGTAGGCCTACTCGCACGCACGTCCATCACGAACATGTAGCGGAAAAATAGCGCTACTTTTACCAAGGCAAGAAGCGTCCCCAAACCCCAAGAATGTTTTAATAATATGTAGATAAATAAAACACTGTTAAAATATGCAAATAAATACATGTATAAGACTTTAAAAAAAAATTGTTTGCCCTATTTGTATATTATTTGTATATTTATAATTCCTGATTACTTTATTAATTATTGCATGATTATTTCATACAAAAACACGAATGCGTAAAAATGTTGAGAATATATTATTATTATTATTATTATTATTATTATTATTATTATTATTATTATTATTATTATTATTATGCTCCTAAACAAAATCGCCCATGAAAGAGAGGTTGTCATCAATGTCTTCTTAGATATGTATTATTATGAAATGAGCTATGTTTGGCGGCAATAATACTGATCAAGCAGATTTGCGTGAATCTGTTCTAAATAAGAAGCCATGAGTTTATCAAAGATATTATTTAACTATTTATAGTCATGCATGGATTTATTCATGTCACACACAGCTTAGGCCTACTGCCAAGAGGTATCATAGAATATTGCTTCACATGCGTAATTCACATTTGTATACAAAATAAATAAGAAACTAACTGAAAATTTTCAAAGCACTGATGTCAATGTTACCCTATTGTTATACTCATCCATTCATACTCCAGCCCTCAGAATGGGCAAAAAACTTAGTATGCCGACCCAAACAAGCTCTGCAACCTTGTGGTCAGCACAGACAGGTATTGTCGTGAAACTGAAAGGTCGCACTATAAAGAGGCTGGTGGATCCACTTGGGATGCATTGATGTATTTCATTGATAAGTTTACCCAATCCCAATACAAAAATTGTATCGTACAATCATTAGCGAAATAATAATATAATACTATTAATAAAACGTATGATACACTGTGTGTTTTAATAAAATTTGAATTAACAAAATCGGACTCTGGAGTCAGGTTTTGAGTTGTTAATTGGTCTAATGATAAGTGGCTTAAAAACTGTCCATGAAGTCCGATTTTGTCATTCAAATTTTATAAAACGTACATTTTATTATACTTTTTATTAATAGTATTTTATTTTTATATTGCTAATAATTATAAGATTCACTGTTGTCAACGTAACCCTATTGTTAATACTCCAACCTCAGAGCAGGCAAAAAAATTACAATGTCGAACAAAACAAACACGGCGACTACCCACAGTCAGTAATGTTCCCGCCTCTTACTGCGTTCTCAACTCGTTTTTTTCGCCGAACACGAAATATTCCAGCTAAGATACGGGCTCTTAAAGATTATCATTTAAGAGTCTACCGGAGTTTGGCCTGTAGGCCTAAGTTGGTGATAATGGGAGCTTGAAAGAGGCACTGGAGGTGGGATTTCGCAAATGTCACTCAGAATATTCGAAAAATAGCCGTCCAATAGACGGCCGTAGTTGCAATGTACGTCTGTGGCTGCACGATGTACTGCAGAAGCACCGCGATACGGTGCGGCGCCGTTTGTCCGGTCTACGGCCCGCGAGGCGCGAATCACTATTATTTCACATCGTTCGCAGTCTCGCTTTGTGGACGAGTTACAACAGAGGGTGCTAGATCTAGGGTGATTGAGTGAATTTTATGATCAGGAAATTCCAAATTGGTAATTAATGTATGTGATGAATGAAAAAAAGTGTATAAATCTTACCGACTGAAAACTGTGGAATCGAAACACGCCCGCAAGAATTATATGTATATACGAAACGCTGTTAAGACCACAAGACATACTTGAGGCATGATTGGTACATATTTTAATCTACTTATTATTACAATTTATTATGCGTGCGTACGTGTAACGTGCCGTTTATTGCGCTATAACTACGTACCGACGTACATACGTATACGTAAGTACTACCATAATATTAATATGGATAGGAATATATTTAATTTTTGTGTGAATTGTTAATTGTTAATAAATATATGTGTACCTCATCTCAAGCAGCTACCTACATCCTTTAAGGTAACTGTTGGTCTCCTCTCGCCTTTCCCCAAACACAAACACCAAAATATGATTTTTATATGATTGGAGAAGGGTTGACAGGTTGGGAAAGCATAGAGAACATAAAGAACATAAAACCCAGCCTGAAGGGCTGGGGGCGACAAAACTTTTTACCTGCTGATGACAACTGAAGCTAATTTAAAGTTGTTTGTTACTTTAATCCACAACGCGTTTCGTCCTTCTGGGACTCATCAGTTAATCAGGTTTGGTCACTAAAAATCAGCTAACTACATGCAAACAAAACTCACAACACATAACCAAACCTGTGGTAGGGCCACGCAAGAAGTAAATTCTGCATGCATGTTGTCATCATCAGCAAGGTATGATATGAACAAAGTAGGTATGATTTTCATAATATAATCAAAAACTATTGTTCTATGGCATGTAAATAATTTTCTATCATCAGGGAGTAAAAATATATCAAAAGGAATGGCTAATAGGTTAGTTTAAAAAGTTGATTTTTGCTCTATTGTTGGTATCATTATTAAATTTTCCCGCACAATTGCTGCCAACGTCGCCGCTAGTGTTTGGTGAGTATATATTTCCGTAATGTGTCACAATCCTTACACAACTATTTTAATCTTCCAGTTCATCTAAGTAGGCCTTTTTACTTAAAATAAGTGGTTTCCACTTTAGGAAGCAGTTTAAAATGTTGAATATCGATAGTTTTAGAGTTGTTATTGTTGTTGCTGTTATGTGATGTTATTTCCTAACCACAGTGGGAAGGCAGACGGAAGACAACAGTGCTGCGATCCCTCGACAGTGGTATTCTTAACTGCTGAAACCAACTCTCATGTCTAACATTTTTTGGCAGCCCTGTCTAGAAGTGTGTATGACTTAAATATGACCAAACATGCAAAGCAGAGCAATTGTTTTAATTCTTTAGTTCTTAGCCCCCCCCCCCCCCCCCCCCCCCCCCCCACAAACACACAATAGAGTGAAGTTTTATAGGGAAAGTAATTCAATTCTTACGTACATGTAAGTTGGGAAATGCTTTTCTAAGGAAATATTGGACGCATTTATGTTCATGTGCTTTGTTGGCTTCCTCCAGAAACATATGTAAGCTCACTGTGAGTTGTTGCTTGCTAGGAATTATGTGGCTGTACGGTGGAGGAAGAAAGAATCTCAGGTCGACTCCTTCTGTTCGTGCCAACCCCACGGCGGTTCGGTCATCACATACCTGAGCCAGTTGTCTAAGATCAGAATCTGTGGGTTGGTAAAACCTTATTAGTTCCAACGTCTTGGTAGATTTTGTATATTTGCAACAAAGGAAGATGCTCAAGAGTAGGCATACCACCACTTAACTGGGTATTTACTGGGAACAAAGTGGCACTGGCAGTGGTGCATTAATTTTGCATGCTAGATGCAATTGCCAACAATAATAACAGCCTATACTCAATACGGTACTTCAATGCCAAAGTGGGAATGGACAAACAAGGATATATGAAGAGATAATTGGAGCACATGATTATGGGATGAGAGATCAGATAATGATGGGACCAACCTACTGAATATGTGTGCCAGAATCAGACTGACTGAATGTAACGCGCTATTTGAAAAGGAGAAGCAAAAGATCACAAGATATAGCTGGGGCGGGAATTTAGAGACAGTCATATACTATATAGGCCTAATAATTTGCAGCCAGGTAAGAGGCAAGTTAGAGATGCACATGTGTTCCCAAATGTTGCCTTGGACAGTGACCACTGATTAGTAGCTGCATTTATAAATGAACAAACCCTGCCGGAGACAGAAAGCAAGCCACAATCAGAGGAAACGCGGAAGAAAATTAAACTGTGGAAATTACAAGATAAAACACTACAGGAAAGATATGAGGAGAGGCTAAAGCAGGTTATGTCAGAGGAGGGCAAGATGATGGATGTAGAAGAAGAATGGTGGTGTATGAGAGAACATAGAGTACGGATAGCAAAAGATGTGTGTAGAACACAACATGAGAGGAGGAGGAGAAAAGAGACACCGTGGTGGAATACAGAAGTGAAGATGGCAGTCAAGAGGAAAAACGTAGCATTGAAGACAAAAGAAAGTTTAATAGGTCAGAACAAAACATCAGGGCCCCGATTCATGTACATTTATCCCGGGTATAAGTGGTATAAGGACGGTATAATGAAGGACATGGCAGGATAAGGCTGGTTAAGTCTGAGCAACTCTCATCCAATCAGAAATTTTCAATCCAACAACAAGTACAACAAATGTTTTTTCCACTGCATTCCACAGCCATGTAAATCAGCAGATTTGCAAAAGAACACTAAAAATTTGCACCATCTTTTTTTTTTACATTTTATTTATTGACAGAAGATTGCGTGAGATCATTAAAAGAAAAGAAAAGGCGTATTATTGCCGTAAATTTTGGAATAGCCTAGGACTATCATACTATTGTTCATCTGCATAAGGCTTTAATAATCAAAACTAGTTATTTGTGCGGGATGTGTGTCAAAACATGGTCGTGCAGGCTAGGGTTGCCCTAGAGAGGCCAAGGGCTGTCAACGTGTTATGTTAGTATTAATTGTATCTAGTCCTATAGCCTAATCGAACTTTAGGCCTACACTGTTGTATTATGAATAATTTTCTACATCTGGGCCTAGGCCCGAGACGGTTTCTGATTTGTTTTATGAGAGTAATGACAACTTTTCTCGTTTGACACATAGACGCAAAATTTAAAATGTCCGCCATCTGTTTACATATTTTCTTATCCCGTGCGAGGCGGATAAGTCTTCATGAATTGGATTCGGAGTTATACCGCACTTATAACACCTAACTCTGCTTATACCGGGAAAAAAAATGTACATGAATCAGAAAAACAGGGAATACAGAAGACAAAAAAGTAATGTGATGAAAGTAGTAAAGACAGAAAAGATCAGAACAATGATGAAAATGGCTGACTGACTGGAAGAGGACTTTGGTGGCAATAAGAAAATGATTTATGGCATGAAGTAGAAGCAAATGTTATTACTAGGAAAACGCTTAAGTCCCACCGCGTTGTTGGATGAGCGTAATTGGTGTATTGAGCTGCCATGTGTTATGCGGATTTTCTGTTGTTCTGTGAAAAAATCATTACTAAGTTGAAGATTTTTTTAAAAATTAATTTAAATTAAATAAAAAATAAACTTTAATTTTTAATTTTTTTAATTAAAAAAAAAAAATCGTAAAATTGCGATTTTCATAAGAAATAATTATTTGATTGCGCTTAAATTTCACACGAATATATTAATTCATAAAATTAAGGTTCTGTGAAAAAATCATTACAATCGGATAAAGCATGTAGGTGTTAGGCCTATAAGTCAAAGAATTGTTTTAAAAAAGAAAAAAAAACGTAAAATTTTGATTTTCATGAGAAATAATTTTTCGATTGCGCTCAAAGTTCACACGAATATCTTAATTCACAAAATTATGGTTCTGTGAAAAAATCATAACAATCGGATAAAGCATGTAGGTGTTATAAGTAGAAGAAATTTTTCAAAAATCGAAAAAAATCATAAAATTGCGATTTTAATGAGAAATAATTTTTTGATTGCGCTCAAAAACGTGGCAGTTCTAAGTTCAGAGATTTCGAAGGCCTCCTTAAAATTTCATCGCAATTGGAGTATCGGTTTAGCCGTAATCGTGCGGACAAACACACAAAAATACAAAAAAAAAAAAAACATTCCGGATTTTTTTCTCCAGTGTAGTGAAATGGAATCTTCCCTTCGCTCGCTACGCTCATCCAACTACTGTACAAGGGAATCACCCTATACAAAGACAGGGAGCAAAAATTGATTTAGTGATTGAAAGAAGTGTGTAAAATAGTGGAGCCAAAACTGAGGAACTGAGGAAAAGTGGAAGATCCACAATTGGTCCAGAACGCTGAGCGCCTAAACTCGTCTCCGCGCCAGCCTCAGCGAATCCTCTTAATGTGTCACGACGCAACAGCCCAAGGACCATACAGAAGTCATGTCTCTTCTTGTTTTATGTTTGTATTAATGTATATAAATAATAATTTTAGAGGGGTGACAAGGATTCCCAAAAGTGAGCCCCGATAGTAAATGTATGTTGTCACCCTTTGCCGCTTGCGGAGAATAATGTTATTTAACAAGTTCTGGTGCTATTAAAAAAAAAAGTGATCTGGATGCCCTCTCTGATTCTCTTCAACAAGTTAATTGTACTTTGTATCTTGATTTGTTGAGATAAATAATAATAATAAATTTACAAAAATTGGGGATAAGTAAATAACTGCCTATCTATGTGGAGTTTTAAATCCACATTCCCCAAAAAAGGCCAATTTTCAAAGATTCTGCCCATCGAGAGGCTATTTGATTGCATTTAATTTCTAGTAGCCTCTTTAATTATTATTTATTTTCCCATAGACTTTCTCCGAGTAGGATGGTTTGCAGAAAAGGGCAGTATGCACATAATACATGATACTCAAAGGCAATAAATATAATACATAGTGGTATAGAGGTGACGGTTTCTTTCAGGGTGAAGCAAAACGAGTCAAACAGTGCCATCTTTATTAAAATATCATATAAGTACATATAAGCCTAGCCCCTGAAAGTGATTTTACTACTATTTGATGAATTTCGGTACCTACGTAAATTGTATATTTTAGTTTTAATGAGTCAATCTTGCATTTTGGCGGTTTTATCTTCAAGCAAAAATTACATGGGCCTATGCCTACACTTGGGTCGATCAGTTTTGATTTGTGGATAAAGTTACATACCAAAATGTCAAAATTAAAGCATTTTCCACTTATTTTTTTATTTAATTTAACATTTTTTGTGTATTTAATATTTATTGGTCAGTTTGCAGTGTTCCAGCAGAAGAATTTTGGTTTTATACATACCGGTAGCAAATTTCGGTGTTTGGCGGCAATTCAATAAAATGTTGATATTTTCTGGTTCAAAATGTTTTAAAATTTGTAAAATAACCAAAATCTGGGTCCTTTAGTCTTTGGAGTTGTTAGCAAATTTCACTGGCCTTTACATAAAATCCATGTTTTCTTACCTGAAAGACTTTTGAGCTTAGCAAGTGTGTCCACAGCTTTCAAGCGATCATGACTGTTTCCATTGCAAGCCATGTATAACAATCGCCAGGCATATGAGTTTTTCCATGATTTCCACCACCTCATTGGTACATTAAACACATTGTAAGATGATTGTTGCGCCTCATTCTCGCTTTCGGTGTGCATCAAAGTTTTACGATCTAAAAAGTGAGACCACAAACTAGAATTATAAATTAAATGGAATTGTTTTACACAATTTTAGACATTAATTGGGACACATGATGAAATAAAAATTAGCGATAGGGCTAATCGAGAAGGTGAGTGCATAATCAGCTTCTATGACTCCACAATTACAGCTGCAGTGTTTAGGCGTCCGCGTACACTATCGACTAAGAAGTAAATCAAGGGAGACTAGTTGTATACTAATTACTATACCCATGCAGCCCTTGATTTACTTCTGGTCAAGGGTGCAATAGGGAACTAGCCTTGGTACCAAATTTATGTTTTACATTTACACAGTTAAACATTCTTCACAACTAAAAGTAATTTTAAAAAAAAAATTGGTTACTACGGGTGTACCCCTACAAAGTTATAGGGTTTTGAATTCCCACATCAAGTATGGAGTATGGTCGCTGATGGCCCGTGACGTATGAGATGAGTAGCTTTTACATAATTCACAACATGCTCACCAATGGCCGCTTCAAAATGGCCGCCTTGTTGCTCATTTTATCTTGACTGGTAAGCCTGGGCTAAGTAGTCTACAAAAATGACTGAACAGGGTTTTGACAAGGACATAATTTTCTTATACTTTATTCATGAAATGACATTGCTCGCTAGAACAGCATTTGAAATACATCAAATACAATAGAAAACACAGCCCATACAAATAACGAGAAAAGATTGGCCTAGGTGCTGAATATAAAAGAAGATTTTTATGGAACCTTGGTCATAAAGATTTGGTGCACCTAGGTCACTACTCACTGCTGTGCGAGTTAATTGTCTGACATTTAAAACATGATTTGATGAAAATGAAGGACAAACGCCATTGCTGTTAGACCTAAATTAAATGTTAACATATCTTCAGACAATTTTCAATTCATTATTGCTTGAAAGTTTGAATTGTTGGCTAACAGATTTTATTGAAAATGTTAGCAGAACCCACATAACTGTTCCGGTGGTCCCAAATGTGTTTAAAATTTCAGGTCAGTCGGTTTATTGGTCCGACAGTTCTTGAACAAACACAGTCACTCACTCACACACATAAAACATTGGCTGGACTGTTTGAGTTCTGTCGTAAGTCGTAAGACTCACTAAGTTGCTATCACTCCCATGTCTAATAACATTTTCATAGGCCTATATAATTTATAGTTGGCCTACAAATTTTTTTTTTTTACAAATTCATGTTCATTAATTGGATGAGCGTAGCGAGCGACGCGAAGATTCCATTTCACTAAACTAGAGAAAAAAATCCGGAATATTTTTTTTTCTTTTTTTTTGTATTTTTGTGTGTCTGTTAACACGATTCCGGCTAAACCGATACTCCGATTGCGATGAAATTTTATGGAGGCCTTCGAAATCTCTGAACTTAGAACTGCCACGTTTTTGAGCGCAATCGGGAAATTTTTTCTCATAAAAAACGCAATTTTACGATTTTTTTGATTTTTAAAAAATGTCTTCGACTTATAACACCTGGGCCTACATGCTTTATCCAATTGTAATGATTTTTTCACAGAAGCCTAATTTTATGAATAAAGAAATTCGTGTGAAATTTGAGCGTAATCGAAAAATTATTTCTCATGAAAATCAAAATTTTACGGGTTTTTTCTTTTTGGATGAGCGTAGCGAGCGAAGCGAAGATTCCATTTCACTACACTGGAGAAAAAAATCCGGAATGTTTTTTTTTCTTTTTTTTTGTATTTTTGTGTGAACTTGTTAACACGATTCCGGCTAAACCGATACTCCGATTGCGATGAAATTTTATGGAGGCCTTCAAAATCTCTGAACTTAGAACTGCCATTAACAAAAAAAAAACATCCCGATCGGGATGGATTTTTTAATTTCTGGATTGTATTAAATATTAGGCCTAATTATTCCACCTACGGGAGTGTTTCCCGACTATCCAAATCGAGAAATAGAACTGCCACGTTTTTGAGCGCAATCGGGAAATTTTTTCTTATAAAAAACGCAATTTTACGATTTTTTTCTATTTTTTAAAAATTTCTTCGACTTATAACACCTACACGCTTTATCCGATTGTAATGATTTTTTCACAGAACCTTAATTTTATGAATTAAGATATTCGTGTGAAATTTGAGCGTAATCGAAAAAATATTTTCTCATGAAAATGGAAATTTTATGTTTTTTTTCTTTTTTAAAACAATTCTTTGACTTATAACACCTATGCTTTATCCTATTGTAATGATTTTTTCACAGAACCTTAATTTCATGAATTTATATACTCGTGTTAAATTTGAGCGCAATCGAATAATTATTTCTTATGAAAATTGCAATTTTACGTTTTTTTTTTTTTTTAAATTACAATTTATTAAAAAAATTAAGTTAATTTTTTTTTTTTTAATTTAATTTAAAAAAATCTTCGACTAAGCAATAATTTTTTCACAGAACAACAGAAAATCCGCATAACACATGGCAGCTCAATGCACCAATTACGCTCATCCAACAACGCGGCGGGACTTAAGCGTTTTCCTAGTTTAAAACAATTCTTTGACTTATAACACCCTACATGCTTTATCCTATTGTAATAATTTTTTCACAGAACCTTAATTTCATGAATTAATATATTCGTGTAAAATTTGAGCGCAATCGAATAATTATTTCTTATTAAAATTGCAATTTTACGATTTTTTTCTTTTTTAAAAATTACGATTAATTAAAAAAATTAAGTTTATTTTTTAATTTAATTTAATTTAATTTTAAAAAAATCTTCTACTAAGTAATGATTTTTCACAGAACAACAGAAAATCCGCGTAACACATGACAGCTCAATGCACCAATTACGCTCATCCAACAACGCGGCGGGACTTAAGCGTTTTCCTAGTTTAAAAAAAGAGGTAGATCATTGAAAAGATCACAAAAAATAACATTTTCTTACTCCAACACTCTTTACCAGCCTAGATCAACAAAATATATACGTAGGCCTACTAACCCATACAATTTTTATTTATTAATGTCTATAGCCCTAAATACAAACATAATTTTTACAGCTAGCCTACAAATGTAGGCCTACAAACCGAGAAATGGAATTTACTTTACCTTTAAAATGTGGATCGTGAATGTAAATGTATTCTGCTCTTCTCCTTTCAAGCTTCAAGACATCAACTTTTACCAATTGTTTGAGATTCTGGTTGATCTGGAGAAATTGAAACCAAACCCATATTCCACTATAAAAAAAAATACATTAAAGTTTAATAAACTAGAGCCCACAGTGTAGGGCCTAGGCTAGAAATATCCAGGCCCTAGCCAATTCTTTTCAATAGGTACAAAATAATTAATTAGTGTCTGCACCGATAATTTTTGTATAGTTTGTCGCTTTGTTTAGTACCTACTATTTTCATTTGTATTTGTCGTTTCTGATTTTGGTTTTGGTTCTGACTAGAGTCGTAGTCATGTGATTTGGTCTAGCCAATTACGTTTATTTGGACTGTTTGTTTCCGTTTCGTAATTGTATACTGTTCATTCCTAGTTTAGTACGCGACGGTTTGTTGTTCAAGTAGTATGTTGCTGATGGGTAATTCCATGTCAAATCAACCAGGCCATTTCATGACCATCTCCGATTTTGATGAAATTTTGCAAATCTCTTACTCTTACTAACATGTAGATTGATCGTGGAAAATTTGTATTCCTGACGCACTTAGTTTTTTAGTAACGCCCCGCTCAAAAAATCAAATTTGGCGACGCCGAGCGGCGCACCGTAATTGGTAAGTTTTAAACCGTTGGACTTCAAAGGCTAATTGTTTTAAAATTTAAGTTTTTTATTGGCAACTTAATTTACATGTAGGCCTATTTGAATGCATTCCTGAATGTGAAACCCATGTAAAAAAATCCAAATTTGTTTTGAAACCTACCCTACAAGAAAAAGTATCTTTTAGGGCCCAACTTGAAAAAAAAAGTTTTTGTTTAGATGCTTTTTACATATGTAGGCCTACATAAAATTTTGGGATGGAATGGCATTGGGATCATGATATTATATCACAGGGTCAAGCACCAAATGTGTATAATGTGTCAGTTTTTACCTTCCATTTGTAGTGAAATTCAAATTTGCCGCAGTTAATTTCTTTGAAAAATAAAAACAGAAGGTAAAAACTGACACATAACACACATTTGGTGCATGACCCTGTGATCATGAATCATGATCCAAATGCCATCCCATCTTAATTTTTTTGTGCATGTAAAAAACATCTAGGCTAGCCTAGGCCAAAACAAAAACACATTTTTTTTTTAATTTTAAAGATAGGCCGACTTTTTCTTGTAGGGTAGGTTTAAAAACAAATTTAATTTTGTAGGCCTACATGGTTTCACAATTAGAAATGCATTTAAATACATATAAATTAAATTGCCAATAAAAATCTCTATAATTTTTTTTTTTAATTAGCCTTTTCATCCAACGGTTTAAAACTTACCAATTCAGGTAGGCCTACGCCCCTCAGCGTCGCCAAATTTGAGTTTTTGAGCGGGGCATTACTCGAAAACTAAGCGCGTCAGGAATACAAAATTTTCCACGATCAATCTACATGTTAGTAACAGTAGATTTGCCAAGTTTCATCAAAATCGGAGATGGTCAAGTTTTATTTCAGGCTTGGCTTGGTTGATTTGACATGGAATGACCCTGATCACTTATTATTTGTCTCTGGCTCATATGGGCAAAGTCAGTTCACTTGCTCTCTCTCTCTCTCTGAATGCTCTGCTAGTGCGTGGGTGGTTCGGCTCTCGGAGTTTAATAGAAAAGTAGGTGTTTTAGAAAGTGGGTGCGTAAGAAAACTGTCGAGCAGTGTCAGTAGGCAGCGTATTATACATATATCAAGAGTAATTCGAGATCGAGGAAGAATCTGGTGAGTTATTTAATAAAATATTATCCGTCTATACTCAGTCAGTGCAATGGGAAGGAAGGAGCCTGTAAACCGCTCTGGCGCGGCGAGCAATGCCAACCCCCGTGCGTCCAAATCCCCCAGCACGGAGGAGACGGTACGTCAACTGCTGCAGGACCCGGAAGTGTTGTCGGCGATAGTTGCTGCTGTCACCGAGTCTGTGGAGGTCAAGCTGCAACAGCATCTTGACCAACACACATACGCAATGTCGCAGTTGTTGGAAGAGGTAAAGAAGAAGGACGAGGAGATCGCCCAGCTGAAAGTAGAATCAGCCAAGCTCAGGGAGGACCTCATGGGCGAGATAGAATCAAAAACCGACGACCTGGAGCAATACCAGCGTCGGGAAAACCTTCGAATCTTCGGCGTACCCGAGTCTGACGGAGAGCGTACCGACCAACTGGTACTACAGACGGCCCAGACAGGTAGGCGCTGAATCCAGCCGCGGGACATCGCGCGGACCCACCGTGTGGCCCCTATTCGGACACAAAACCCACGACCCATCATCGTGCGCTTCGTGTCGTACAGGGACCGAGACGAGCTCTTCATGAAGAAAAAACCCACCTGAAGGGGACAGGAACGACCATCCGTGAAGACCTCCCCCAATGTCGCCTGGCGGCTGCGGAAAGCTATCGAGCGCCACGGCTTAAAAACCTTTTGGACCCAAGATGGGGTGGTCATCATACGTCGACCTGACGGGACCAGGGTTCGGGCTACACGTCAGGACCATGTTAACTTTTAGGCTAGACTCCTGCACTTCCATTGTCAACGTTTAATACCTGTATATATATATATATATATATATATATATACTAGAAATTGCTCATGACTCTCTTACTCATCTATATAATGTGACGACGCACCCCATCAAATCAACATATTATTTAACTCTGAGATCAGCTGAACTATTTAATCTACTCACTAACCTATTGTTTTTCCTCTTATTTCTAGATAGTATTTCTGGTTGTAATTTGCAACTACTGAAACTTGTTTTACTTTATTTTTAAATTTGTGAATACATTTTATTTTTAGCTATATTCCATCGCCATAAGTTGGCAACAAAATGCCACCCACATGTAAACACGTCTCTGGCGAGGTAGGGGTTGCGTCTCCACACCCTGCTCGCGTCACTCAGGCGGCAACCCCCGCGACCCCTCTAGCTGCCAATACGCCCACTACAGCGGACATAATGAGTAGTTTTGTCTCTTTTCCATCCTCGAGCGTTACAAGTGGCCCATGTGAATCCCCAGAGCATTGTCGCTGCAGACGTATAGACGAATTTAGGGCGATTTTTTGCTTCTCTTAGTTTCGATGTTGTCCTTGTCTCAGAGTCTTGGCTCAACCCCTCTCACTCTTCTGACAACGTTCTATAGATGGCTACTCGCTTCTTAGAACTGACAGAACCGGCAAGGGGGTGGTGGAGTTGCCGCCTATATTCGTTCGAGTTTTAAACCAAAAAATTGTGTGTCATTCACCAACAAATACGAACGCAACCCGGAGTACATGTTTATTGAGATATCTGTAAAAAAAAATTAAATGTCTAGTTTGCGTCGTGTAAACCCCCGAAAGCGGGACATTTGTGTAAAAATTGAGGATCAGTTATTAAAATTATTACCTGATTACCCACACACTATTATAATGGTGACTTTTAACACTAATCTTCTACACCCCGAACATTTTCGAGAGCCCCCCAGCTAAACACAACTGTTCAGGCGTGTAAAAATGACCATTCTCCCCCTATCGCCTACGCATCACACTAGTACATCGCATACTTTAATAGATTAATAATCACCAATAACCCAGACAAAGTACTTAATCATGGACAAACTTCAGCCCCGGGGACTATCGGGACACGACATTATATACTTATCATACAACAAAAAATGCCCCAAACCCCTGCAAAATACATAACATATAGAGACCTAAAAAAAATTAAAAAAGACGAGCTATTTCAAGACGCATTAAATACACCTTGGCACGACATTTCATCTCATAATAATATCGGCGACATGACAGACCACTTTAACTCCTTAGTAATAGGACTTTATGACAGACATGCCCCTAAGAGGAAAGCAAAAATCACAAAACCACCCGCACCTTGGATGACGGAAGACATTCACGAAACTCATGGCGCAGAGAGTTTGCCGCCCACAGACACTTTAAACGTAACCCTAACGATAACACTTTTTCCGACTTTAAAAAATATACGTAATAAAACACACAGGTATTAGAAATGCAAAAAATTAGACATGCCCATGAATTAATTAAACCAAAAACTGCCCCTGCAAACCATGGGAAATCCGTGCGGCTTTTGGTTTAGCCAAGTCAAAGCCGAAAATAGCATTTCATTAGATCTTGCCCAAAACTAAATAAATACTTTACAACTATACCTTCAACTGTAGATAAGGAAGCTAAAGCCGCTTTATCACTGAAAACGACAATCGTCCACCCCTGACAGAGAAAAATTCTTTTTTAACGACATTACCCCGACGCAATACTAGAAACTTTACGTAAAATCAAGACGAAGGCAAAAGGAGACGACGACATCGGTTTTAAAAATGATTAAACTCATTATTCATCACTTATTACCTGCGCTGACTCACATTCTTAATTATTCGTTGCTATATTTAGTGTATCCATCCGCATGGAAGAAGGCGTTAGTTCGACCACTACCTAAAAAAACCCAACCAAAGAAGGAAGACTACCGGCCTATCAGTATTTTTGCCTGCATTATCAAAAGTACTCGAAACTATTTGGCATAGACAAATTACAAATTATCTCAATGAACACGGCTTATTTAATGTATATCAATCGGGTTTTTTGACGTGGGCACAGTACTAGTACAGCTCTACTCCAAGCCACAGACGATACCCGAGAAGCTATGGATTAAGCGACAAGCAAAAATGTCCTAGTTTTTTTTAGATTTCAGTAAAGCTTTTGATTCTGTAGACTTGATATCCTTTATCTAAACTCAAAACACTTCATTTCTCAGACAGTTTCATTGCTCTGGATGGAGTCATATCTTCGTGGCCGTCGTCAATGTGTGTTGGGTGACGGTGATTCGGTCTCTTCTTTGGGTTGTTGTAGAGTGTGGTGTCCCCCAGGGATTGGTTCTTGGCCCACTTCTTTTTTCTCTTTTTATAAATGACGTATCCCTAATGCTATCACATTGTAAAAATCATATATATGCTGATGATCTACAACTGTACTTACATTTGACACCTGACAGACTTAACGAATCAATTCAACTTTTAAATGCAGACTTAAACGCTATTTTTAAGTGGGCTATAAGGCACGGTCTGATTTTAAAACCCACTAAAACTCAAGCTATCGTCATAGGCTATCCAAAACTCATGACTAAAATAAGTCTTTCTACTCTTCCTCACATAAAACTTAATAACATTTCTATAGCCCTCAGTACTACAGTAAAAAATCTGGGATTAATAATAGATGAGCACATGTCTTGGACAAACCATATACAATCAGTTTGTAAAAAAGAATTTGGTGCCCTTCACTCACTTAATAGATTTAAATATGTTTTCCCAATTAAACTTAAAAAGACACTCGTTGAGGCGCTAGTAATACCACATTTTGATACTGCGACGTGGTATACAATGACCGGGCCCTGATCTGATTAGAAGCTGCAGAGAGCACATAAGCATGTGTTAGATTATATATGTAATTTAAAATTCGCTGACCACGTATCCCCCATCATTCTCATATATCTCTTGGCCTCGTCTCAAAGATAGACGCACTCTTCACTCCCTTTGCCTACTACATCGAATTCTTCACTCTTTATCACCGGGTTATCTCTTCTCCCGTTTCAACTATTTATCTAAATCATCATAGTCGAGAAACTCGGCATACTTCCCAAAACAACTTGTCCTTCCTATCACCCGAACTGCAATCTACGATAATTCATTCACAGTGTCAGCTGCGCGGGAATGGAACCGTACCCCTAGTAGTGTCAGAGACTTGACAAAGTTACGATCTTTTCGCCAGGCTGTCAAAAATTATTCTAGAACATTGGGTTTTTTCTATTGTATTTAATTATTCGTGTATACGCCATTTCACTTTTCGATAGAAAAGATTTTATTTTTTAAATGAATTGTAGTTTAGTTGTATTTAAAGGTAATCAAAAAATGAAAAATGTCTGTATCATCATATGAATTAATTATAATTTCCGTATATTATATGTTGTTCTATCAATTAATTTAATCAAACAATTTGCAATCGTAATGTATTAAAAAGAGGGCAAATTACGTAATTCCTATTTAATTTATAATGTATTATTATCATATTAGTTTTATTATTATATTTTATTATGATTTTTAGTATTATTATCATGTTGAATATCTTCTTGTAAAATTTTTTACTTTTCACCAGAGAGTGCATCAAAGTGCATCTAAAAATTGGTTTAGTTTAAATAATTTATAATTTTATGAAGTAGTTTCATGGTTCAAAAGATTTTTAGTGTAATATTTGATAAATATTTTATTATTTATGTATTTTTGTGAAACATATTGTATTTTGAAGGATGTATTACTATTATGAAACTGGTTAGATGTAAGAAAAGGCCTCATGGCCTTAATCTTGCCAGCAAAAATAAAACCTCAATCTCTCTCTCTCTCTCGAATTACTGTACTGTAAGTGCAGTGTTTGCGGAGTGGACCTTGTATCCATAGTTAGGCCTACATACCCACAACCCCACGGACAAAAGCATTGAGAAAAGGGAACTTTTTCGGTTGGGGGGGCGGGGGGGCTAAAATAAAATCTGTTTTTTTCTGTTTTAGTAACAAAAACCTTCAAAACCTTTAGGCTTAATGTTGCTATTTTATACAAAAGTCCTATTGGTTGAAACTTGAAAGTCCTTTAGGCCTAGGTACGGTACCCACTTAAAATAGCAACGTTAAAGGTTTTGTAGGCTTTTATTTGTTTTTGTTTTCACAAAAAATATGATGATGTTATTTTGGACCCCCCCCCCCCCGAACAAGTTCCGAGGCGGCGGCTAGGCCTCCCTGCCCCTGGGAACTTCTTCCGTACCTACATGGGGACCCCAAAAAAAAAACTTGTTTTTGACGTGAAAAAACTACAAAACCTTTCAACGTTTCTATTTTAAATAGAGGCTAGGACTTTCAACCAAAAAGGAGTTTTGCCAAAAATAGCAACGTTAAAGGTTTTGTAGGTAAAATAGGCCTAATAGGAAAAGGCCCTACGCAATACCGGTACTAAAAAGCATGAAAAAACTAGTTGTTTTTTGGGGGCCCATGAACTGAAGAAGTTTCGGCACTCTTTCGGTTAAGAATGGCCAACTTTTCACCACTTGTAAACTGTGTTGTGGGTGTTAAAGGTTTTGAAGTTTTTTTTTGTTTAAAATAGCGACGTTAAAGGTTTTGAAGGTATTTTTTGTGTTTAGGATTTTTTTATTATGTTTTGTACGGTTACTTACAGTGAGTGTACGGCTCGGTGGCAGTGCTCAGTTCTCAGCATGAGTGGCCTAAAGGCGCGTCACTCCTCGCTACTTATAACTTACTATTGTTTATAAAACAGCATGAAATGAAACTTGCGAGTGCATTTTTTCATTACATAGGCCTACAACTAGAAATATAAAATATAAATCATTTACAGTGGCTTTGCGACGTTTTTGAGAGAAAAAACAGTGGGGAAAAGTTGGGAACTCTTTCGGTTGGTATGGACAGTTTTTGATCAGTAGGTACTTTAGATTTAAAATAGCGACGTTTAAGGTTTTGTAGGTACTTTAGATTTAAAATAGCGACGTTCAAGGCTTTGTAGGTCCTTTCGATTTAAATAGTGACGTTAAAGGTTTTGTAGGGGTAGGTACACATAAAAAAACTGTCCATACCAACCGAAAGAGTACCAAAAGTTGGCCATTCTTAAGGCCGGTGCACAATTGCCCGGGAACGACAACGGGAACGACAACGAGAACGGGAAGAAAGTTGAATCACATGTTAACTTACGACACGATGCACAATAAAGCTTCTCGTTGCCGGTCGTTCCCGTATCCCGGCAACGACAACGGGAACATCACCAAGTTTTAACTTTCCGTAACGTTCCCGTTCCGTACGTTACCGGAACCAATGGGAATCAAGATGTGCACGTCCTAAAACTATTTTATCAGCTGATTGATGGTTTATACGCGAGTAATATGCAAAATAAATTAAATAAACATGCGCGGAATAACAAAATAACAAAATATAATCAACACACTTATTATTTGATGTGTTCCCGTCGGCTTGCTTCACGGGCTGTTGTGCATCGAAGCCCTTATCGTTAGCGTCTTCCCGTTCTCGTTCTCGTTCCCGTTCTCGTTACCGGGCAATTGTGCATCGGCCTTTAACCGAAAGAGTACCGAAGTTTCTGCCCCTAGGGGCCTACCCCTCAAAACCCTAGGCCTAGGCCTCCTACCCACCTCAGTTTACAGAAAGTTGCAAAATAATAAGATACATATTATGATAGCCGTAGCCCTAGGGGCCTTATAAATATTTTTTGTGGCTTTGTGGTAAGGGGCCTAGGCCTAACCTAGACCTCTAGGCCGGGCCTAGCCCCTACTATACCTACCCTCGCCTAGGCCTAGGCCTAGGTCTACGCCTGCTAGGCCTAGGCCTAGGCATAAGCCTAGGCCATAAGTCCTTCCCTAAGTAGACATAGGAGCTAGCTTGGCCTCTAGGGCCTAGGATGGTTCAAACAACTTACCCAGTAAAAACGGCACAACCAGTAGCCTTCAGCAAACGAATGGAAGTCTTTGAAACTACCATAATTTATCTATCCGCCGAGACTAAACCAGCTACCAAACTAAAAATGTAAGCTTGCATCACTGACCTACTACGCCTAACCGCCTGTCGACGGAAATAATAATTAAAAGTTAGGTTAGTTCGTCATTTACCGCCCAACATTCAATTTAATTCACAGCCCATTAGATTCGTTTGCCCACGTGGTTTGTTCGTTTGATATGCTTTCCAATTCTAGAGCAGCTTCGAGTGTAAGAGAGTAAACAGTGGCGCAATGTTCAAAAATTGATAGAGCCCATTGCATTGACCAACAAAATCCCAAAAATAGCTTCCATCCATACAGGTGAAATTAGGTTAGTTTATGGGTGTCCGCGGTATTTAATTATTTACTAGGAAAACGCTTAAGTCCCGCCGCGTTGATGGATGAGCGTAATTTTTTTAAACGAAAAAAGCGTAAAATTGTGATTTTTTTAATAGATCATTTTTCGATAACGCTCAAATTTCACACGAATATATTAACTCATTAAATTAAAGTTCTGTGAAAAAATCATTACAATCGGATAAAGCATGTAGGTTTTATTCGTCGAAGAATTTTTTTAAAAATCGAAAAAAATCGTAAAATTGCGATTTTCATGAGAAATAATTTTTTGATCGATTTTTCCCCTCGTGCAGTTCTTCGTTCAGAGATTTCACAGACCCCCATAAAATTTCATCGCAATTGGAGTATTGGTTTAGCCGGAATCGTGTTCACAGACACACAAAAATACAAAAAAAAGAAAAAAAAAAAAAAAAAAAAACATTCCGGATTTTTTTCTCCAGTGTAGTGAAATGGAATCTTCGCTTCGCTCGCTACGCTCATCCAATAACTGGTGAAGCTGACGCGGCGGCCCTGTCACGTAGCGGAGTCAACCGTGAGCACACACCACACCACGGGCACATACTTCAACTTGAATTTGAAAAGGAAAAGTGTGAAGTCGGGTCGAGCACTGTGCGCTCCAAGCCTCCACTTGGTTATTAAAACACGAGGACGTGGGTTTGAACCTCTCATAAGGCCTGTTTTTTTGTAATTGTCCTTCAGCTTCACCCCCATCTATAATTAGTTACAGGTGCATAGAGTCTTAAATAACTAGAAAGCTTCGCAAACGCTTTTTCAGGCGCGTTGTTGGATGGGCGTATATGTTTAAAAACGAAAAAAGCGTAAAATTGCGATTTTCATAAAAAAATGATTATTCGATTACGCTCAAATTTCACACGAATAATATAAATTCATAAAATTAAGGTTATGTGAAAAAATTATTACAATCGGATAAAGTATGTTGGTGTTACAAGTCGAAGAAATTTAAAAAATCTAAAAATTGCGATTATCATGAGAAATAATTTTTCGATTGCACTCAAAAACGTGGCAGTTCTAAGTTCAGAGATTTTGAAGGCCTCCACAAAATTTCATCGCAATTGGAGTATCGATTTAGCCGAAATCGTGTTAACAAACAGTCAAAAAAAAAACATTCCGGATTTTTTCCTCCAGTGTAGTGAAATAGAATCTTCCCTTCGCTTGCAACGCTCATCCAACAAACTAATACTAGGAAAACGCTTAAGTCCCGCCGCGTTGTTGGATGAGCGTAATTGGTGCATTGAGCTGCCATGTGTTATGCGGATTTTCTGTTGTTCTGTGAAAAAATCATTACTAAGTTGAAATTTTTTTAAATTAAATTAAATTAAATAAAAAATTAACTAAAATTTTAAATTTTTTTAATTAATCGTATTTTTTAAAAATTAAAAAATCGTAAAATAGCGATTTTTATAAGAAATAATTATTCGATTGTGCTCAAATTTCACACGAATATATTAATTCATAAAATTAAGGTTCTGTGAAAAAATCATTACAATAGCATAAAGCATGTAGGTGTTATAAGTCAAAGAAATGTTTTAAAAAAGAAAAGAAAAAACATAAAATTTCAATTTCATGAGAAATAATTTTTCGATTACGTTCAAATTTCACACGAATATCTTAATTCATCATCAAAATCGGATAAAGCATGGGTGTTATAAGTCGAAGAAATTTTTTAAAAATCGAAAAAAATCGTAAAAATGCGATTTTCACGAGAAATAATTTTCCGGTTGCGCTCAAAACGTGGCAGTTCTAAGTTCAGAGATTTCGAAGGCATCCATAAAATTTCATCGAAATTGGAGTATCGGTTTAGCCGGAATCGTGCTAACAAACAGACAAAAATACAAAAAGAAAGAACGAAAAAAACATTCCGAATTTTTTTCTCCGGTGAAGTGAAATGAAATCTTCGCTTCGCTCGCTACGCTCATTCAAAAAATAAAACAAGTATATTACTAGGAAAACGCTTAAGTCCCGCCGCGTTGATGGATGAGCGTAGATTTTTAAAAACGAAAAAAGCGTAAAATTGCGATTTTTTAACAAATAATTTTTCGATTACGCTCAAATTTCACACGAATATATTAATTCATAAAATTAAAGTTCTGTGAAAAAATCATTACAATCGGATAAAGCATGTAGGTGTTATAAGTCGATGAAATTTTTTTAAAAATCGTAAAATTGCGATTTTTACAAGAAATAATTTTTCGATTGCGCTCAAAAACGTGGCAGTTCTAAGTTCAGAGATTTCGAAGGCCTCCATAAAATTTCATCGCAATTGAGTATTGGTTTAGCCGGAATCGTGTTAACAGACACACAAAAATACAAAAAAAAAAGAAAAAAAAACATTCCGGATTTTTTTCTCCAGTGTAGTGATATGGAAACTTCGCTTCGCTCGCTACGCTCATCCAAATATTGTGAATTATTTATGTATTTGCAGTTATGCACTCGTCTATCTTTCCTGTACATAGTCCTACCGGTCCTACACTACAATTTTTTGTTTTCGCCCTCGGTTCTGAGATGCAAATTATTACACTGATTCCCAAGAAATGTTTTACGTGTTAAATATTCATTTTAGATGTATCTATCTATATGATTAAAGAAATAAGCAGAATAAAGTCGATTTCAAAAACTAACCAAATACTTCATATTTTATTTTTTATTTGTCCAATAAGGGGACAATTTATATTTGTATAGTGTAAAACCTCAGTTTAGGATATGGTTTCGCTTCACCTCCAACAGCTTTGTTCCTGGTGGCGATGTCCTGCCTGGTCTAGGGTGAGAAGAACTTACACCCATTGAACGATGAGAGGAAATAAATTAAGAATCACGTGGCAAACATCGCGCGCAATACCGGTACCTGACTCATGTCTGTTTGAAAGACAAGATGACGAAGCTGCGGTTGTGCTCCTCTGTGTTTAATTTTTACGTAGTGAATGGACATTAAATAACTAGGAAGCTTCGCAAACGCTTATTCTGGCGCGTTGTTGGATGAGCGTAATTGTTTAATGAAAAAAGCGTAAAATTGCGATTTTCATTATAAATAGGGTAATTCTTCGATTACGCTCAAATTTCACACGAATATATTAATTCATAAAATTAAATTTCTTTAAAAAAATCATTACAATCGGATAAAGCATGTAGGTGTTATAAGTCAAAGAAATTAAAAAAATTAAAATAAATCTCAAAATTGCAATTATTATGGTAAATAATTTTTTGATTGCGCTCAAATATTTCACACGAATATATCAATTCATAAAATAAGGGTTCTGTGAAAAAATAATTACAATTCGATAAAGCATGTAGGTGTTATAAGTTGAAGAAATTTTATAAATCGAAAAATATCGTAAAATTGCGATTTTCATAAGAAATAATTTTTCTATTGCGCTCAAATTTCACACGAATATATAAATTCATAAAATTAAGGTTCTGTTAAAAATATCATTACGATCGGATGAAGCATGTAGGTGAAATGATTCGAAGAAATGTTTTTAAAAAATTTAAAAATCTTAAATTGCGATTTTCATGAGAAATTATTTTTCGATTGCGCTCAACAAAAAACAAAAACAAAAACAAAAACAAAAACAAAAACATTCCGTTTTTTATTCTCCAGTGTAGTGAAATGGAATCTTTTCTTCGCTCGCTACGCTCAACCAATTATTACTAGGAAAACGCTTAAGTCCCGCCGCGTTGTTGGATAAGCGTAATTGGTGCATTGAGCTGCCATGTGTTATGCGGATTTTCTGTTTCTGTAAAAAAATCATTACTAAGTTGAAGATTTTTTTTAAATTAATTTTAATTTGTAAAAAAATTAACTTAAATCTTTAAATTTGTTTAGTTAATCGTAATTTTAAAAAAAGAACAAATCGTAATATTGAAATTTTCATAAGAAATAATTATTCGATTGCACACAAATTTTACACGAATATATTAATTCATAAAATTAAGGTTCTGTGAAAAAATCATTACAATAGGATAAAGCATGTAGGTGTTATAAGTCGAAGAAATTTTAAAAAATCGAAAAAATCGTAAAACTGCGATTTTCATGAGAAATAATTTTTCGATTGTGCTCAAAAACGTGGTAGTTCTAAGTTCAGAGATTTCGAAGGCCTCCATTAAATTTCATCGCAATCGGAGTATCGGTTTAGCCGGAATCGTGTTAACAAACAGACAAAAATACAAAAAAAAGAAAGAAAAAAAAACATTCCGGATTTTTTTCTCCAGTGTAGTGAAATGGAATCTTCGCTTCGCTCGCTACGCTCATCCAATTAGATTAATCAAATTGATTTAAATGAATATGAAGGACAATAATGGACAAGCCTAATGTTGTGTATAGTATGTATGTTTAAATAAATAAATAAAATAAATTGTATTTAAAGAGTCTACCCACTCAGCTATATAACTGATTTTCAGTGGGGGACAGTAAATCAAAGCGACCAAGCCAACCCTAAGAGTGTTCACGAGACAGACATGACATAACACAACATAACATAACATTTCTTAACGGTTGCAAATGGGCCCTTCCGCCCGGTGGCAACCACTCACTCCTCGCAGACCTAATTTCTGCCCTCCCCATTCTCCCCACATTAACAGCCGAGGACTTTTGAAAGATAGCTTGGCTGCCATTTTTTTTTTTTTTTAAGACTAGGAAGCTTCGCAAACGCTTTTTCAGGCGCGTTGTTGGATGAGCGTAATTGGTGCATTGAGCTGCCATGTGTTATGCGGATTTTCTGTTGTTCTGTGAAAAAATCATTACTAAGTCGAAGAATTTTTTTTAATTCATTTAAATTAAATAAAAAATTAACTTAATTTTTTAATTATTCGTAATTTTAAAAAAAAGAAAAAATCGTAAAATTGCGATTTTCATAAGAAATAATTATTCGATTGCGCTCAAATTTAACACGAATCTAGTAATTCATAAAATTAAAGGTTCTGTGAAAAAATCATTACAATAAAATAAAGCATGTAGGAGTTATAAGTCCAAGAATTGTTTAAAAAAGAAAAAACCCGTAACATTTTGATTTCCATAAAAAATAATTTTTCGATTACGCTCAAATTTCACACGAATATCTCAATTCATAAAATTAAGGTTCTGTGAAAAAATCATTAAAATCGGATAAAGCATATAGGTGTTATAAGTCGAAGAAATTTTTTTAAAATCGAAAAAATCGTAAAATTGCGATTTTTATGAGAAATAATTTTTTGATTGCGCTCGAAAACGTGGCAGTTAGTTAATAAGTTCAGAGATTTCGAAGGTCTCCAGAAAATTTCATCGCAATTGGAGTATCGGTTTAGCCGGAATCGTGTTAACAAACACATAAAAATACAAAAAAAAGAAAGAAAGAGAAAAAAAAACATTCCGGATTTTTTTCTCCAGTGTAGTGAAATAGAATCTTCGCTTCGTTCGCTACGCTCATCCAAAAATTTTGTATTTTTATTAATTTTTCTCCGAGTAGGAAATGAAAAGAATCTTCAAATATTGACAATCCTGAGAAAAATATATTATCCACGGCCCACGGAGGTTATTTCATTTTTCTTTGTGTACCGTAATGTTTTTTTTTTTTTTCAAAAAGGCAACTTCAATTTTGATGAAACATTCCGGTTATCTAAGAAATCGTTAAACTTGTAGGTTTAAGATTTTCACCATATTATTATCCTTTTGCCAATTCGCCGTCCACATTCAAAGTCGTGATAGTGCCTATGCCTAGCGTGATAGGTGCGGGTTGCTATCGATCCGACGCGGCGACGCGCATGCATGGGAATAACTTCCCACGCCGCTGCGGTCCACACACACACATGAGTCACACTTGAAACACGAACTAAATAATTAGTCATTCGAGCTCTCCTTTCTGAGCATATTATCCATATGAGCATATTATGCTCATCCATCAACGTGACTGTAAATAGCCTTCGCTAAGCGGCTCAGCCCAGTGGCTGATTTAGGGTAGTAGAGTCACTCAACGGTAGTAGTTATAATGGACAGTCAAAATGGCATTTTTGAGGAAATGCCAAATATGGAAAAACCCAAATTCCGGGTAAATCCAAAATCCGATTTCGCAGACCTGTTTTAAAAAATACTAATGGAAGCTTTATTAATGAACCCCGTACAAAAGTTCTTTTGTATTTAAATCGATTTTTTACGGATTTACCGGGTGATGCTGGGCGTGAAAATGAGGAAATCAGCTAGTTGGATGAGAGAAGCGAAAACTTCAATTTCACTGACCCCTCAAAAAAATTGGCTCCAATGTTTTTTTTTTTTTTTTTGTTTTGTTTGTTTTTCTGTCTGTTTGTTCGCACGATTCCGGCCAAACGGCATAATATGCGATCTTGATGAAATTTTGAGAAGACCTTCGAAATCTCTGAACTAGGTTCTGTGAAAAAATCATTACAATCGGATAAAGCATGTAGATGTTATGAGTCGAAGAATTTTTTAAAAAATCGAAAAAAATCGTAAAATTGCGATTTTCATGAGAAATAATTTTTCGATCGATTTTTCCCCCCGTGCAGTTCTTCGTTTAGAGATTTCATAGACCTCCATAAAATGTCATCGCAATTGGAGTATTGGTTTAGCCGGAATCGTGTTCACAGACACAAGAAAGAAGAAAAAAAAAAAAAAAACATTCCGGATTTTTTTCTCCAGTGTAGTGAAATGGAATCTTCGCTTCGCTCGCTACGCTCATCCAATTATATACCTCGAAAAACTCATATTAAAACCTTTATTTCATGGATTCTGGCTAACTTTTCCAACTTTTTCTTTCAAAAGATACTACATCACCATAACCTTAATGTCAATGTAAAATACTAGGAAAACGCTTAAGTCCCGTCGCGTTGATGGATGAGCGTAATTTTTTTTAAAAGAAAAAAGCGTAAAATTACGATGTTTTTAATAGATATTTTTTCGATTACGCTCAAATTTCACACGAATATATTAATTCATAAAATTAAAGTTCTGTGAAAAAATCATTACAATCGGATAAAGCATGTAGATGGTATAAGTCGAAGAATTTTTTTAATAATCGAAAAAAATCGTAAAATTGCGATTTACATGAAAAATAATTTTTCGATCAATTTTTCCCCCCGTGCAGTTCTTCGTTCAGAGATTTAATAGACCTCCATAAAATTTCATCGCAATTGGAGTATTGGTTTAGCCGGAATCGTGTTCACAGACACACAAAAATACAAAAAAAAGAATGAAAGAAAGAAAAAAAAAACATTCCGGATTTTTTTCTCCAGTGTAGTGAAATGGAATCTTCGCTTCGCTCGCTACGCTCATCCAATGAACGTTGTAGCCCCACCCGTTTGGTCAGAATCGGCCCAAATGAAACGAAAATATCGCACTAAAAATCGAAAAAATCGTGAAAGTACGATATTCATGAGAAATACTTCTTCGATTGTACCCAAAACCGTGGCAGGTCTAAATTCAGAGATTTCAAAGGCATCCTAGATCGCATATGCCGTTTTCCCGGTAGAGAGCGAACAAACAGACACAAATACAAAAAAAAAAAACACCCGAGCTAATTTCTTGGGGGGTCAATGAAATTGAAGTCTTCTCTTCCCCTTTTCCCAATCATGACTTTTTCGTTGTTTTGTTTACCAAAATATTGAATCTATTTCTATTTAAAAAGGGAAATAAAAACTTTGTCTAAACCGCACATCCGAGCAATTTAGATGGTAAATTAAATTTTTAAAATTCCCCACTTTTTTTGAATTTCGTTTACAAGTATTTCACGCTTGATATAACAAACAAAAAAAAGATTGATACCCCCCCCAAATTTAAAAAAAAATTAAAAAAAACGGAGCCAAGCTCTTTTAAAAGTCTTCGGTGGAATACTGTGAATTAGAAGTTGACCAAAGCTTTTTATTCTTTCTACTAGTTTGCATTGAAAAAAGTAAGATCATTTCCCCTGTTGACGAGCGCCAAGCTAACCATTTTCGTGGTAAAAAAGAAAAAATTTGACTCAAATCAAAAAATAATTATTGACCTTTGAATTTGGTTCATTACGAAAATTTAAAAATTTAAATGCCAAGTTTTTTTTTTTTAATGATTTTGATTTTAAAATTTTTTTATAATAAATCTTAGACATGATCTTTCCCTGTTGACACGCCAACCCAAACATTTTCGTGGAAAAAAAAGAAAAAATTTAAAAAATCAAAATCATAAAAAAATTCTTGGCCTTGGCCATTAAATTTGGTTCTTCGAAAACTTAAAAAGTCTGGAAAAAGAAATTTTTTTTTATGTTTTTGATTTTACATTTTTATTTTTTTTTACCCGAAAATGGTTGGCTTGGCCTCGGATCTCAACAGGCAAAATATCTTCTCTTTTCAATGCAAACTAAGGAGACAAAATGAAATGCTTGGCTCAATTTCTATATCTCACGCATTCACAGCCGAAGACTTTTGAAGGAGAGCTTGGCTGCCGTTTGTTTTCTTTCAAATTTTTGTATTTGGGGGGAAAAAAAGAAAGAGAAAAAATAAGTAGTCGAGTACGTCATGAATAATTACCATTAAAAAAATCAAAATCCTCCAAGGTCACGGGGCGATCGTTTCTAAGCCTAGATTATTTCTCATGGTAGATTTTTGCCGAAGATACGTAGCTTGAAAATTGAACCCATAATATTCTGTTACTTTTCAGTTTAGCAGGTGACTACCCCTTTATAGCCTTTTTGGATAGGGAAAAAGCTTAAGTCCTCCCCATTATTGGATGAGCTTTTTTGGAAATTTTTTGTTTTCGTAGGAACTTTTCCTTGCAAAATGCTTTTTGAATGGGTTGTAGTTGATTTGTCAAGTTTCTATGTTACTTGTAAATTGTTATTATAAACCTAAAAAAACTCATTAAAACCATTATTCATAAATTTGGCTAACTTTTTCAACTTTTCTTTAGATAAGCAATACATCACCATTACCTTAATGTCCATGTAAAATATGACGTTGTAGCCCCACCTGTTTGGTCAGATCGGCCAAATGTCACGAAAATATCGCACTTAAAATCGAAAAAAAATTAAAAGTACGATAATTCATGAGAAATTATTAATTCTTCGATTGTACAAAACGTGCAAGTACTAAGTTTAGAGATTTGAAGGTTCCCACCCAATTTTCATCAAAAATGGGCAAAATGTCGTGTGCCTGGTAGAGAGCGAACAGACAAAAAAAAAAGCCTGAGCTAAATTTTTTTGGGGGTCAGTGAAATTGAAGTCTTCGCTTCGCTCATCCAATCATGCTGGTACGATTGTTCGAAAATTTTAAGTCGTTTTACAAGGCAGTATAAAAAACATTTTCCTCCCGCTCATTTTCATGCACGTAGTGTACGCATAAGATTACGAAAGCACATGGGATTGCAAGTAGAGCAATGCAGGCAAACGCACACTGCCCATCTTTGGTGCAAAGCGCTTGATTCGTTCGATGTTGCAGGGATTTCCTACATGATTCAATAGGTTATTTTATCAAATTTTGACTGCCACCAACCTTGCGATCAAATGTTTGGAAAAGAACGTCACATTACAATTGATTTTGTATGTCCTTATAATAATTTAAAAAAAAGAGGGCCATACAGGAATATTATCTTTTGCAGCTAGATGTCAGCGCCCTACTTGAAGAATTCAGTCTGCGCCATTTTGGTACTAGGAGTGGTAAACGTGTGGTGTGCAGGCAATTGGTAAAAAGTGTGCTTGTTTGACAAGTTTTAAAATATGTCTTCATCCTACAACAACTCGGAGGAAAGTTCTTCGGATCGTAACGTTGAAATATGGAAAATAAAGAAATTGATCAAAAGTTTGGAAATGGCAAGAGGGTAAGAAAGTCATGCCCAGTTTTAGGCCTAGGTCTCCTACCTAGCCCTAGGCAACTAGGCTGACTAGAGCCTAGGGTAGGCATATGCCAGAGCTCAAGCTTACGTGTCGTAATAGGCCATATGCATGGAAACCCAAATATGAGGGCTAGGGCCTAGGCCCTACTAGACCTACGCCCAGGTTTTGAATGCCATAGCCCTAGGCCTAGCTATCCATTCATTTGTTAAGTTATAACAAACTAGGCCTACTGCCAGTCTCTTGGCTTGGCTAGGCCTAGGCCTATAGCTAGGGCCTAGGCCTAGGCTACCTTGGCCTTCCCTAGGCCTAGTTGGGTTGGCTTTAGGCTTTGTGTATAAAATAGTCTAGGCCTAGGCCTCTGTCCCTTCATACACATAAGCTTCTAGCTAGCCTATATGGCCTAGGCCTAGGCCAAATACCTACGGGCTTTGTATGCCTAGGGCTAGCCTATACCTAGGGTTACCATTATTTAAACTCAAGGTAGCGGGACAAATGTCTTCAGGCAAAAACAGCATGGGGGTTCGGGGGGCCGAGCCCCCCAACAATAGCGCCACAGGCAAAAGGATTGGAAAGGGGCAAAAAAAAAAAAAAATACCAGACTGAATAAATGAAAATATGGTCGTTTTGTAGTGCAAAAACTAGAAAACTACAAAAAAAATACATTAGGATCAAAATTGTTTCTACCATATGCGGGTCAATTGTGTCCCGCTTGGTGTATTGGCGGGACGCGGGACTTATAATTGAATATCGGGACTGTCCCGCCAAAACCGGGACGTATGGCAACCCTACCTATACCGTGTAGAGCCTAGGCCCTTATCCTAGATCCTAGGCTACCACAATTACAATTTCAACCCATGCTCCTCTAGAGGCTAATCTAGGACCTAGGCAGGTGCGAACTGGCAGACCTTTACAGAACTACGAAAAAGGCTTTAGTCTAGGCCTACACTTAGAGGCATAGCACATCTCAGCTCAGGCTAATCACTTGAGAATACTTTTAAAACATAGCTTTAGGTAGGGCCTACCAGTAAGAGAAATGTAATAGGCAGGCCCTACATTCGTGACCTATAGGCCCTAGTGTCAATGCTGGTGTTCACAAACGTACCGGTAGGCCTATGATAAAATGAGTATGATTTATAAATTTTAACTAGTCTAGCCGAGCATTTAAAGCTTGATTTTCGAAGGTTCACCGTGTAATTAACAATAATAATAATAATAATTCAATTTTATTTAAAATATTTTTTCAAAGACAAATACACGATTAAAAACAATAAAAACAATCATAATTACAATAATCATGATTAGAAGATCAGCTTGAGGTTCTGAACATAGTTTGATGTAGTCATCGAACTAAGATGGTCAGGTTTCTTGTCCTGAAACTATATCTTCAATAATAATAATAATAATAATAATCAAACACCCGGTTCCAACATAAGTCAGGTCGGGGTGGGGTGGTGGTGACGTATCACCAGTTTCTCGGGCTGTGGACTTTCAGTGCTTGCTAGCCAAAATATTGGTAGAATCGAGCAATCGACTATCTCTTGTTCCACCTGACCCACAACTAATTAGGCATACTAGCACTTGCCCCTGCTCGCTTAAATACTGGACACCGCGGCAAATGTTCGAATCCGTCACGAGCAAGCTATTTCAAGGGCATCACTGAACCACACCCCTGTTTGTAATGTTACCTATCTAAATAACTAGGCCTAATCACGTTTAAACGTATAGGCCTACTAACTATAGCCTAAATAGGCCTACAATGAAAGTTTACTAAAAATTGTTGATTAAAAATAAAAAATGAAGAAAAATTTCTACTTTAAAAGGTCTAATCACCTGCTGAACTCAAAAAAATATTTCATTCAGGTTAACTATGCCTAGTTATGAATTTATAAATTAACAGAAAAATTAATATTATTGCGTCCACCATGAACCCTCCAAAAAATGTAAAACTTGGTATTTTTCGAGCTAGGTCCCATCGTAAAAAATCTTCCGTAAGAAATAACATGGGGACTAGCATATCTTTATGCCCCATGACCTTGGAGGATTTTGATCCAGAAAATATCGGCCATTATTGACGTAGGTACTCAACAGCCTTTTCGGTAATTCCTCTTTATTTTGTTTTGTAATTTGGGCCAGTGGTTCGGTCAAAATATGCTTGTTAGGCTACCGGTACGGTAGGCCCTACCATCCTAATTTAACAAAAATGATTTTGCAATGGATCTTGAAGAAGTAAAGAAATCCCATGCATAGGGTACGGTACTAAGAAGTTGAAAAAAGCTCATCCATCAACGCGACTAAAAAAGCGTTCGTGAAGTGGCCTAGTAATAATAGACAAAAGACAGCTAAGCTAAATTCACAAATATTAGGGTAGGCTATACTATAGCTCGGCTCCTTAGAATACCAAACAGGCTTAAGTTCGGGGTTTAGTGATAGAGGCGTGAATTTTGGATCATTTACTGGTAGGGCTATTTAAACATTTTGTTTAAGTATGAATTCAATTTAATTATTGTAATCTAAAATGTATTATTTTTAACAGGGGTGTCCAAAATTGCTATTTAAAATTAGTTCAAAATTAGGCCTATAGCTTTTGATGACTCATCTTTCGGGGATTAGTGATAGAAGCGTGAATTTTGGATAGTTTACTCAGAAATATGCAATGAGTCATTTTCCGGTGGGTCCACATCGAAAAATGTTCCCGTTCAGGGGTGACCATGGTGCAAAGTTAGGGGTAGGCATTATTTTCAAATTGACTATATGGGTGAGCCTAATATAGTTAAGTAAGAGTGTGGTATTTAAACAATTTGTTAAAGTATTAATTCAATTTAATTCTTTAAATCTAAAAAAAAATATTATTTGTAACAGGGGTGTCCAAAATTGTTACATTTGCCCTTATTTCTAAAATACGTTCAAAATGCTAGTAAGCATAGCTTGTGATGACTCATTTGAAAGGAATTTAAACACTGAACACGAATTTCACTCATAATCAAAAGTCAAGGTCACCGGGGTCAATCAGGGTCACGACCTTTGAAATTTAATTATTATTTTGTTGTCTTAATCACCACAAACAGACCACATAAAAAGTGTTTATGTTGATACTTTTTACCTTATCCATAACTACGTATATCACAGCAGTCAATCCGAATTGACTGAATTCGGTTTGAGTTCAATTCGGTTTGACTTGAAGTGTATATCACTGACATTCGAAACGACTTCCTCAATCCTATTTCGATTCGAATTGAAGTTGTTGTTGTGGCAGTTTAAATAGATGCTACAAGATTCTATGAATAACACTTGAAAATACTATGTAGGCCTACTTGTATCTCTACCTATAGCTACGTAAATATAAAGCCTAATGTCTTCATTAACGCCTCCAAGACGCCATTTTATTGTAAACATGCATTAAACATGTAATAAACACCGCCTGCCTAATAATGGTATTCACCGAAATCTATATCTCTAAGGCAGTTTTGAATCCGTATTGAATGCGTATTGAACTGTATATCAAGCAATTTACTCATGTCAGTCCACTTTGGAAAGTGGATTGACTTCAATGCGAATCGAGCGTGTATATCAAGAGACTCAAACCGAATTGAACTCGAACCGACTTGAGTCAATTCGGATTGAGGGCTGTGATATACGTAGTGCATTTAGGCCTAGCCTAAATGACGAGGTTAAACTACAGCACTAGACCTATCAACCCCTTAGCCTACCATAACACTTGTTTTGCCATGAAATAGGTAGGTAGGCCTACGGTCCTACCTACCCACTATTTAAAATCAAAATTATGGGGAAAAAAATAAGTTCTAAATTTTCTTTCCCTTTTCGTTTTTTTTTAAAATCTTATCCCACATTGACATTTTAGCACCCACCGAATTTTGCCCCTCCCTCCTTCCCCCCCCCCCCATAGTGTTTCAATAAATTGTTGGAAATCTAAAAAATAGGCCCAAGTTTAGTAGGCTATTTTATTTCCCTAAATGGAAATTTTTGACAGATTTCATCCGATATTGACATAACCCCCCTCCCCCTCTCCAAGTAACGCATTGGGACTCCCCCCCCCCATATTTTTATCATTCCAAAAAAGTAAACAAATGAAAATGAAAAATTATTTCCCCATCTGGTATCCTTTCCAACCTTGACATCACCAAAACCAACCCCTTCCAGACTTCTCCCCGTCTGCCCATCTTCCCTTCCCTTTTTCCCTGGAACTTTCCCCTTCCCTTTGACTACCTCCCCGACGGCGACGACAATGACAACACAGACGGATGATGACACAGACGGAGAAGACTACGATGTGGGGGAACCCCTGTCCTCCCCATACGCTTGTGGCTGGTTCTGACCAGCACAGGCCTGTCCACCCCTTGTCCCCCCTTGTCATCCCTTACGTCCCTCCCTTCGTCTCGATTAGTTAAGTTGCATAAATATGAGACGTTAAGCAATATCCAATCCAATCCCTAACTACCCCACCCCCCCTAAAAAAATTATTACCTTTAGGTCATTTGTTTGGATTTTATCTGATATTGACATTTAACCACCTAAAAACACCTTCCAAAGGCCCCATGTCTACTTAGCCCCCCTTCCCCCCCCCTATTTTTTGGATGAAATTCTAAAAAAGTAAAAAGCATGAAGTATTTTAGGGTACTTAGCCCTAGCCAAGCCTTAAAGGCTATTCAACCGCGTTTTTCTATTTTCCAAAATATGCTTTGAAGTCAAAATATAGTGAATGACTTTAAAAACCTGGCTCTTTTAGAAAATCAAAACTTTTTTTCTGATCTGGTAGGCTAGCCTACACGACCAATATCACCACCTCAAAATAATTTAAAACTTCAATTCGCCAAGGCACACCATTCAACGTAGCTAGGCTCTAGGGTGTTGTGATTTTGTGACATTAATATTTAGGCCTAACTGGTTTTCTATAGGCTGACTAAGAGAAAAATATTTATTTTAACATTTTGTCTTTCATGTGAATTTTTTCGTTTGGCGGTACGTATTTTGTACCGATTTGTACCGTGAAACGAAAAAATTCGCAGGAAAGACAATTGTTAAAAAAAATATTGTTTCTCTCAGTCAGCATATAGGCTAGAAAACCAGTTGAAAATTAATGTCACAAAAACACAACACTCTATGTCGAATAGTGTGCCTTGGCGAATTGAAGTTTGAAATTATTTTGAGGTGGCGATATTGGCCGTGTACCGGATCAGAAAAATTAGAAATAATTATTGTAAGGTGGCGATATTGACCGTGTACGGGATCAGAAAAATTAGAAAAAAATAGTTTGGATTTTCTAAAAGAGACTGGTTTCAAAGCCATTCACTATATTTTGACTTAGTAGCATATTTTGGAGAAAAAAAAACGCGGTCGAATAGCCTTAAGGTAATTTTATTGGTTCTCATCCGATCTTTACATTTTGCTCCCCCCCCCTCTACCCCCCACCCTTGGCCACTATTCCCAAGGATAATTTCCCCCCAAAATGTTTCTTAAAAAAATCCCCACATTTTTAATACTCTAAAAAACACACAATAAATATTGAAAATTTGATTCCCCTCCCAAGTCATTGTTTCACGTGCCATCCACTATTGACATAGCTGCACCCTCTGACGCCCGTCTGGCAGGACTTGGTAGTATGGCGAGGCACGGGTGGCGCACCAGTCTGGCAGACGTGGTAGTATTGCAAGTGGTTAAAATTGTGTGCATGTGCTTGCTTAAATCCAAAAAAAAAAGTAAAATAAAAATGGTAGGCCTAGAGCGGCCTAGAGGTTTAAAAACACCACTTGAACACATTCCAACACAATGTCTGCCATTTGCAATAAGTTTCCACAAATATCCAGAATGAAGTGCTAGGACCATAGATATTAAACACCTAGTAGGCTAGATTATAAGTGGAACCAGTTAAGGTGGCGGTCGCCGAGGGATCGCAGCACTGTCGTCCACGCACTATGGCCACAGGATCGGCAAAAAGTAAATAAAATAACGGTCTCTAAAACTGCTTTCGGAGAAAAAACACGACTATTTTAAAGCCAAGCCTTGCCCAATATATCCTAAAAATAAAGTATTTATGAAGTGTACGAATAAAATCAAGACATTTTGATGCTCATTTACATCACATCTGTCGAGGTTGGCATTATAAACAGCTGGAACTTTGGACACACCATTACCAACAAGGCAAAAAAACACTTTGTAATCGTGATTACTTAAAATCTTTATTTCGCTAAAATACTGACTCTGTGGGACGAACTACTTGATTCACAGCTTATAAAATGTTAATTTATGTGATAACATATCACGAACATGACCAAATACGGTAGGCCCTACCTAATGCCAGTTGTGTGTTAATTGTCAACGTTGGCATCCGTGCTCTCGCTTGACCTTGACGGCCGCCAGCTCATCTGGTTCCACCTTTAGCAGTCTCCAATACCTCCGCACAGGCGCGAGCATACCAAATTGAAGCGCCAATCACTCCATTTCAAAATAGCGATTTGCCGTTTTAATTTATGCTTTTTTGATGCTATAAAGTATTTTACTGGATTGTTTGATATGGTTTTAGCTTGTGCAGCATTGGAATGCACAAACAGAAACAATAAGAAGTTATTGCATAAGGGAATTTAGTAATCATTTGATGTTAATGGCTAGTATACTCACCTCTCAAACTGACAGCAATCTTGAGAACTATTTTGGCTACAAATCGCTCCCATTTACTTAACATGCAAACAAGAATTTCAAGATGGCTTCTAATTGTCACGGAAGTGGACCAATGACTGCTAATCTAGCATAGGTGTTAAGATATAGGACCTTGGTAGACCTAGGAAGTCATGTTTTCCTACTTGAAGGTATGTAGGCCTATACCTAAGCCTATATTGCTGATGATTTATTTTAGGAATGGCACAAGTATGATATCCCTTATCATACCTCCAAAAGATCAAATTTCAAGAGTGAGCAAGATGTTGGCTGATGAATTCGGAACAGCGTCAAACATAAAATCTCGTGTAAATAGACTATCTGTTTTGGGCGCCATAACATCTGTACAACACAGACTGAAGCTCTACACTAAAGGTAATTCTGTCAAAATTGTATTTGCAACTGAACTTGGTACTATTGCTTAAAATATAAAAGTCTGCAAGTCATTTTGAGCATATTTTGATCCATTTTCTCACCAAGAAGGAATGTTCGTATCTCAACCAAAATTGACAGTTTTCAAGATGACGGCATAACATAAGTTTCACGACTGCTCGGTGACACTTCAAAAACACCCCAACTGCCTGCTGTATAAGGTGCCTGAGTATGTCAGTTCACCACTGCTTGGCTGTTGGCTGCGGCACCTGGACAATGTTTTAAGCACAGGCCTATATTTTTATAAACATTTTCTGAATCTGTTTAAGAAGTCTATCGCTGAGGGATCACCGAACACAACATCATTAGCAATGCACTACTACCACCGATTGAAAAGAAAATAACACTCCCCAATTTGCTACAAATCGATTCATACTCGACCGGTATTTGGTTCTAATATGAACAGTTGAAATTTTAATTGTGTTAGATAAGATTTGTCTTTGCATTTCAACTTACTTGGGAGACCTAGGTTTACTGGTGCATTGATATTTTGATTTCTTTATGTTGCAGTGCCTCCAAATGGACTTGTTATTTACTGTGGAACAATTGTAACAGATGAAGGGAAGGAAAAGAAAGTTAACATAGACTTCGAGCCCTTTAAACCAATTAATACATCTCTATACCTATGCGACAACAAGGTTAGTTCTATGCTAATATTTTATAGGGGCGAGGGGAACATGTAGGTCTTTGCCTAAACAAAGGCACATGTAAACCTCTTATAGCTGCTTTTTGATCTCTTGGGTACAAGGACAGCTAAATAAAATATAAATACAGTACTGTACATAAAAAAGAGAAATTTCAGCTGATTGATTCTAGTGAATCTCATAACTGTATTTTCAGCCTTGTCCTTTTTAGTAGGTACTTGAAAGTAAATTTAAGATCTACTGCCTACGGTACGTATTTAGAGAAATGCTTCCAAACACAACTGAAGCGTGGGAATAGGGAATGCTCTTAGCTAGTGTTAGTTATTCTGTTGAATATAGCCTAGGTCTACTTTCTGACCACGTTACGGCTATTCTAGAGCACTTGCTCTTACCAATATTTTGAAAGTCAAAGGAAAATGGCTAAAAGTTGGTTGAATGAAAAAGGAACTAGAATAAAAATAAAAAAATAGGATGGTACAATGGCTCCCTTTTGGCCTTTAAGCAAATTTTGTGTCTAAGAAAAGTAGGCCTAAAGTTCTAGGTGCAATACTTAATTTTGAGCTACAACTTTTTTTTATTGTTTAAACACACGTTTGTCTCCGCTTCTAGGCCTACCTAGTAAGGCCAGAAGGAAAAATAATTTTCGGAAATAATGTTCGATTTGCGATTTTTTAGTCACATGGTAGGCCTAGGGCTACAAATAAGAGTTTTAAACTGGTGGACGAAAAAAAGCCTACACCAAACGTCATTTCAGAAAATTATTTTCCCTTATAAGACGAGTGAGTGCAGCAAATGAGGATTGCAATTTAACTCAAACGGCACTTATTCTGTTCTTCTGTGTTGTGTATGTGTGTGTACGCCGAAAATCGGCTGAATCGCTGAATAGATTGCGCTGAAATTTTAAACAGACATCCGGTACGAGTTAACTGAGAATTGCAAACAAAATCAGCTAGGCCTAGATCTATTGCGATTTAAATCTAGGGCCTACAAGAAATACTAAATTGAAAAATAGTCTGCAAATGTGTGGATTGGATTTAACTTAGTTTACGACAATGGTTTTGTTTTTGAACAAATAATTTTTATTTGTTATTTGTCAAGCTGTGAAAATTGCATGCAGTGACCCAGGTGTATCGCATCTTGCACGCTCAAGGTACCCTCAAATTCAGCTCGGAGATAGAGTAAACCTTGCAATCTTTATAGGCCTTCACAGTCAAAAGTCATTACAACGAACGCCAGGGGATCCCGCGATTATTTCGTTATAATGATTATTTTGTTAAAATGGTCAGTCATTTTATTTTCGCTAAAAACAAGATCCTCGATCCCCAGAATACCAATGCAGCCACTGCGTGGCCAGTAACACGCTCTGGAGCGCGCTCGTCACTGCGCGCCTGCAGCCCGCGCTGCCCGCAACCCGCATTGCATCCGCGTGATGCAGGCTGCAGGCCTACTCTCGCTAGGCCCCGCCCACCTCGAGCACGAGGTCTGTAACACGTGTTCGCCTGCAGCCCGCGCTGCCCGCAACCCGCATTGCATCCACGTGATGCAGGCAGCCAGGCCTGCTCTCGCTAGGCGCGTAAGCCATGAGAGCGAGAGAGACAGCCGCGGGAATCGGAGGCACGACAATCTACTCGTCGTCGGGTCGAGAGCTCACAGCTGACCATGCACGTGCTTGGTGAATCAAATGTCAAGTTATCTGTTTTCACGGTCGCTGTTCCCATATCGCCCGCGCTGTACTGTGTTTCAAGATGTTAATTAAGTATTTTTCACGTTGATATCGATCAATGCCCGTGCATGAAGATCAGATTTCCCTGTACCTCTTCATTTACTATGTGAACGATATTTTCTACGAATTCGAATCGTGCTTGCGACGAGAGCACTTGCTCCGATGATTGAACTGCATCCTTGAAGTCCCTAGGGAATGGTCGAGATCTTCAAGGTCGAATTTGGCTCAGCTGTTGCAACACGGCTAGCGGCGGCATTTTATATCAGAGAATAAGACACGGCAACTCAACTCATTTAATACTTGCGCCTCAGTTTAACAAGTGTTGTATTGACAGCATCATTGATTAAAAACAATGATCTTGCAATTATTATTGCGTAAGAAAAACACAGCACTGCTGAAAGAGAATGTGTAGTGTGAGCTGACTGGCCGGCCGGCCGAGAGAGGAGAGCGAGAGCCGTGCCACTGGCAGCAAGAGTGCGAGGGGAAGGGTAACCGTCTGGTAGGCGGCAGCTGCCGGCGGGCGGGGAGGGGTCTGGTAAAGTGGCTGGCCGGCGAGTGAGGGAGAAGAGGGGTAATGCTTCTTGTTTACTGTCCGTGCAGCTCTTGCAGGCTCGCGTAAAGGCGATAGCTCAGCGGAAAAAACAATTCCTTGACTGGGAATTCCACAAAACCCTCGATTCAAAACAAAATTTTCATTGTAACAATGTTGCATTATAGTCATGGGCAAAAACATTAGTTCGTTCAAATGATCTTTTCGTTAATGTTATTTTTCATTGTAATGACTACCGTATTTACTCGCTTATAGGCCGCCCTCGAGTAAAGGCCGCACCCTTATTTTGACCACTCAGATTTTAAAGATTTAGGTATAAATACTATTGATAAATGGCTTCACATAATGGCCGCACCCCACTTTTTGAACTTGACAATTTCAAATATACCCGAGGCCTATACTCGTAAATACAGTATCCTTTAACATTAGAAACATAGGGAATCAGGCGGGACCACAGTAATTTTTCGATATAATGATAATATCGTAATAATGGCGCTCGTAGTAATGACTTTTGACTGTACACGTATTTCGTACTGGCTATGTTTTCCATAGTATTGTCACAGAGTCACTGCACCGCATTATATGCATTTCAAAACATGTTTCATTATTTTTTTAAATATGATCCAGAAATTACAAAATCTTTCCCGACCGGGAGATTGAACCCAGGTCTCCCACATTCCCGATATAAGAGCTCCTTATCCAACTAGACTAGGAAAACGCCATCACGAATGCCACTGGCTATCATTTTGGATAGCTAGGAAGAAAAATGATTGAAGAATCAAGCTTTCGGCATAGGAAGAAAAAAAAAGGAAAACGCCAAAATCGTTGTTACACAAGTGAGCGAGTCATGTGTTGAATATGCTGGAACATCTGCATACAAGTTGATTGATAGCCTAGGTATGATTTTGAGTTTATTTAAGGGCGCGTCAACTGTAAGGCCATAATGCGCTACTCTAGCCTCTGATAGGCTAGGGAGGAAAGAACAATGCTGTCTATCCAGCCCAAGGTATAGGGGGATGAAAGGGAATGATACCAGGTACTCAACACATGGCTCACTCTCTCGTCTAACAACAACTTTGGTGTTTATTGTTTATTTCCTATTAGGCTACTAGGTAGCGGAGACAAAGGGGTGTTTAAACGATAAAAAAAAAATTATAGCTCAAAATTAAGTAGGCCTATTGCTCCTAGAACTTGACTTTTCTTATTGACCCAAAATTTGCATGTAGGCCCCATACTAACTAACTAGGGAAACGCCAAAGTCGTTGTTAAACGAGTGAGTGAGCCAAGTGTTGAGTACCCGGGAACATCCCCTTTCCTCCCCTATACCTAAGACTGGATCTAGCCCAGTATGGGGAATGATACCGGGTACTCAACACATGGCTCACTCACTCGTTTAACAACGACTTTGGCGTTTCCCTAGTTATTTAAATTGAACATTTAAAATGCAAATCATGTTCAAAACGTATTAGCGTGAAACATTAACAAATTTCCAAGATAAAACAAAATCACCTAATTTGTATTTCCCATTTAACACCCCTCAAAAATTATATGTGTGTGTAAAAATATAATAAAGTTCGAGCTAACGGGCATCGAACCCCAACCCTCCGTGCGGTAGGCTAAATTCTTACCAATAGGCCATGCAAGCCACGTAGTTATCGTCCCGCTAGCTGCTACTAAACAAATGCTATCGATATTTTAAAAATCACATTTTTATTTATTGTGGGATTAAATCGCAATGGATCTAGCTGATTTTGTTAGCAGTTCTCAGTAAACTCGTACCGGATGTCTGTTTAAAATTTCAGCCCAATCTGTTCAGCGGTTTGGCTGATTTTCGACGTACAGACAGACACACAGAATCACAGAATGAGAGCCGTTCGAGTTGAATGGAGACACTCGGTCGCTCCGCTCCCTCGTTTAATAATAGCACTAGGGAAACGCCAAAGTCGTTGTTAAACGAGTGAGTGAGCCAAGTGTTGAGTACCCGGGAACATCCCGTTTCCTCCCATATACCTAAGGCTGGATCTAGCCCAGTATGAGGAATGATACCGGGTACTATACACATGGCTCACTCACTCGTTTAACAACGACTTTGGCGTTTCCCTAGTTATTTAAATTGAGCATTTAAAATGCGAATCGTGTTCAAAACGTATTAGCGTGAAACATTAACAAATTTCCAAGATAAAACAAAATCACCTAATTTTTATTTCCCATTTAACACCCCTCAAAAATAATATGGGGGTGTAAAAATATAAAATAAGTTCGAACTAACGGGCATCGAACCCCAACCCTCCGTGCGGTAGGCTAAATGCTTACCACTGTGCCATGTCAGCCACGCCAGCCACGCAGATCTCGTCCCGCTAGCTGCTACTAAACAAATGCTATCGATAATTTAAAAAATCACATTTTTATTTATTGTAGGCTTAAATCGCAATGGATCTAGCTGATTTTGTTAACAGTTCTCAGTAAACTCGTACCGGATGTCTGTTTAAAATTTCAGCGCAATCTGTTCAGCGGTTCGGCTGATTTTCGACGTACAGACAGACAGACAGAATCACAGAATGAGAGCCGTTTGAGTTGAATGGAGACACTCGGTCGCTCCGCTCCCTCGTTTAAATAAGGATGCATATTGTCCCGGCCAATTCTGTCTTTTTTCTTCCAGTTCCTCTTTCATTACATCAACATTCAGCCATTTTCCTTTATCTCAAAGTATTGGTGAGAGTGCTCTGGAATAGCTTAAGAAGTTTTTGTTTATAAAAGTTATCTAAAAGTTGTGCCGATAATTTTTGATGGAAAAACAGGCTACAATTGCCACTACGTCACGATTAGGTTATTTGCAAATCAGCCAATGTTAATGAATTGTATTTATTTATTTTTAATGTCCTATCCTATTCACTGATTCAGTTATAAAAAACTGATTTACAAAGGAGGACATCTAGGCTAAATAAATCTAATTATATAAATGCAGACACAATAATCAACTTACGTATGACAATGCCTAGGCCTATATCATGACAATGCCTATATCTCATGACAATGCCTATATCTGTACTATGTACCCATCAACAGGCGAATAAAACTAAACTAAACTATAGTTTGAAATAGTAATATTATTTATTTCATACTTTCGTTATATATATTTTCTGATGTTATTTCTTTCTGTAAACATGTGCTGGATCCCCGTGGGCTTTCATATTAATTGGCCAGCTGTCAAATAAATTTTAAATTTACTAATAGGGTTGCCGTTCAATGTGAAAATCGTGATCGATAATCAGCAGCAAATGGCAGCATGGAAATGAAATCGATAATCATATCGAAATATATCGATATCATAGACTCAAATATCAAATTCCAAATTGAGCATAGGAAGCAGGAAAAACGCAAAATTGTTAATAATACGCGAGATCATTAAGGATTAAAATGAGTATTTAAATAAAATTGAGGGCTAAATTTCAATCACACAACGTCTTGACTCTTGAATTGCATGATGTGCCACTTTTTACATGTTTCGACAGTAGGGCCTATATGCCGGCGAAGGTCGTGTCGAGCGAGACATTTCAGCTCAGTCTTATCTCTTCCCCACCTCATCGTCATCCACGTTGAATAAAAAATCAGCCACACTTGACTCATCTTCTTCAAAGGTCCTTTTTTGACGGAAGAAACATCGCGAATTCAATATTGGACAGACTGACTCTAGAGAACTTCACGCCACAACACCTCGAGTCGTACTGATAGCAATCGACTGTCGGCAGCGGCCAGCGGGTGATGTTTCGTCTCGCTAGGTCTCGGTAGAGTGACGTCTGCGCGTGATTGTGCACTAGTGGCGGTGGGTGTGACGTTGTACTTGAGCGGCTATTATAGCTACTTGTGCATCTTCTGATGTCCAATTGACTCATTGATATTTTACTTTTTTAAGCAAGGCAAACCGTAAAAACATCGATGTTACCATATAAATCGATTATCATATCACATCATATCAAAATTGAAAACACTTTAATCGATTATCATATCATAGTACTGATATCGTTTATTAATCGTTATTTCCATTATCGACGTCAACCCTACTAATAAGATAATAATTTTCGTAACAAATTCAATTTGGATAGTAAATTTAGTAATTAATTAATTAACCCAAATATAAAAATGCGGAACAAAATGTCATGATTCATGTACTACTATTTTTTTATGTTGTAGTTTCATACTGAAGCGTTGACTGCATTGCTCGCTGACGATAACAAATTTGGTTTTATTGTAATGGATGGTAATGGAGCACTCTTTGGAACTCTACAAGGAAATACTAGAGAAGTTTTACACAAATTCACTGTGGACCTTCCAAAAAAACATGGTAAGAAGGGGTTTCAGTTGGTTAACTTAGTTCCTCAAGAACTGTTAACACTCATGATTTGTTTGAAATAAGTGTATGTAGGTTCTAAATGTGTGATTGCCACACTGGCTCTGTAATGACTCGGTAGGCCTCGTGAGGAGGCTACGTTGTTGTTTATATAATTTATTAAGTATTGTTGAGTGTGTAAATTGACTACAATTATGTTAATGCTATTTTTTTCAGTTTTAATTATATTTAGTTATTTTCAAAAGTGGAATTTCTGTATTCTGTTGTAAATGAAGGCATTCTTCTTCTTTTTCTTAACATAAGGTTTTTAAGCATAAGCCAGCTTTAAGGACGTAGTTATTGATTCATAGCAGTTGTCATAAAATTTTGCCCCGGCTGGGGTTCAAACCCAAAACCTCCGGCTGAACGTGCCATAGCTCTACCAATTGAGCCACCGGGACAACAGAACAAACCTTTACTAAACTGCTAGTTGTTGTGACTGTTGACTTCCATGACATAAATCCAACAGAAGACTGCAATGTAGCTGTCAAATCTGAAAGATCACATCGATAAATCCAATCACATCTCATCTCCCAGATCAATAGGTACAAAATATGCCTTGTACAACAAAATTTTACATTTTTGTGGGATCAACTCGTTCCAGAGTAGCTTTCTCACCAATTGGTAAAACCCTTCTGCTTTTTGCACTCTAGATGACACTTCCCTACCCACTTTTGCATCATTTGTCAATATACTTCCCAAATATTTAAATTCTTCTTTCTCTTCTAAGACTTCTCCACGGAGTACAATATTTTCCCGGACTCTAGGCCTGCCCTTTGTCTTCTTTTGCATACGCAAACATTCACTCTTTTTCTGATTGATTTTCAGACCAAACTCTGTAGTAACTTCATTCCATCTGTCTACCTTCTCCTGCACTTCTCTGGCTCTCTCACCCCAAACCAACACATCGTCCGCAAACACTAATGTTCTTGTGTCCCTTCCATCTGTATTTGGTTCTACTCTTCTTATAATTTTGTCCATTACAACAGTAGATAGATAGATAGATAATCATCTTTATTTTCCAGGCGGGATTAAGATCAGCTAAACCTTTTCTTCCATTCCATTCCAGTGTTGGAGATAACACACTACCTTGTCTCAAGCCCTCATTTACTTGGAACCACTCTGACCTACCCATATCTGTCTGTACACAACTTTCACTCCTTTGATACGTACTTTGTATCCTATCTACTAGGAAAACGCTTAAGTCCTGCCGCGTTGTTGGATGAGCATAATTGGTGCATTGAGCTGCCATGTGTTATGCGAATTTTCTGTTCTGTGGAAAAATCATTACTAAGTTGAATTTTTTTAAATTTAATTAAATAATTAATTAAAAAATAAACTTTAATTTTTTAATTTATTAATCATAATTGTTAAAAAAAATCGTAAAATTGCGATTTTTATAAGAAATAATTTCTCGATTGCGCTCAAATTTAACACTAATATATAAATTCATAAAATTAAGGTTCTGCGAAAAAATCATTACAATCGGATAAAGCATGTAGGTGTTATAAGTCAAAGAATTGTTTAAAAAAAGAAAAAACTCGTAAAATTTCGATTTTTATGATAAATATTTTTTCAATTGCGCTCAAATTTCACAAGAATATCTAAATTCATAAAATAAAGGTTCTGTGCAAAAATCATTAAAATCGGATAAAGCATGTAGGTGTTATATAAGAATTTAAAAAATGAAAAAAATCGTAAAATTGCGATTTTCACGAGAAATAATTTTCCGATTGCGCTCAAAAACGTGGCAGTTCTAAGTTCAGAGATTTTGAAGGCCTCCATAAAATTTCATCTCAATCGGAGTATCGGTTTAGCCGGAATCGTGCGGACAAACAGACAAAAATACAAAAAAAAAAAAAGAAAAAAAAAACATTCCGGATTTTTTTCTCCAGTGTAGTAGAATGGAATCTTCGCTTCGCTCGCTACGCTCATCCAATTAAACCTCTTCCCACTCCTTTTATCTTTAGACACTCCCATACTTTCTCTCTAGGCAGACGATCGTATGCCTTCTCCAGATCCAAAAACACAATGTGCATTTCTTTCCCATTTTGCCATCTCCCCTCCATTGTCTGTCTTATAGCAAATATTGGATCAATAGTAGAACGTCCACTTCTGAACCCATATTGTTCTTCTCTTAGCTCTGTCATATACCTCCTTCAGTCTTAGTTCTATAACTTTCTCATAAACCTTTGCACACTGACACATTAATGTCACCCCTCTGTAATTTTCACATTTCTTCCGGTCACCTTTCTTAAACAACGGTACAATTATACCTCTTTTCCAATCTTCCGGTACCTTCTTTTGTTTCCACGCAGCACTTATTACTCGAAATAACCATCTTTTTCCTTCCGCTCCTGATGCTTTGATCATTTCCACATAAATGTCATCCACTCCCGGAGCTCTACCATTCTTCATGACTCCTAACGCCCGTGCCACCTCTTGTTCCGTTACCTCATCTTCTTCATCTTCTCCACTTGCCTCTTCCTCTTTCTCCGCGTTTAAATTTCCACTAACTTGTACATTTAGCAGATCTTTGAAATATTTCCTCCACATTTCTTGTATTTCCTGTGGGTTGTTTGTTACTTGTCCATTCTCATATACCATGACTATGAGCTTTTGTTCCTCCCTTTCTTGTCTTCTTGTCTTTTTGTCTTTACTAGTCCATATATAATTTTCTTATTTCCCTGAACTGAAAGTCATCTTCTAATTTACCAGCAAACTCTTCCATTGCTTTGTCTTTCTCCTCCCTCACAATTTGTTTCACGTCGGTTTTTCGCCTCCGATACTCATACTCATTTTCTGCAGACTTGCAATTTTCATTCTTTTTCCAAGCTAGTTTCTTCTCCCGAACTGCATCTCGTACTTTCTCGTTCCACCATCGCGTTTCTTTCTCTTTCCTCCTTCCACTGACTCTTCCACACAGCTCCTCTACACTTGACACAAAAGCCTTCTTAAAGTGTTGCCATTCTTCTTCTATTTCTCCCAGATCATTTATAGATATTTGTTCACTAACTCTTGTCATAAACTCCTTTTGCAATATCGGAGATTGCAGTTTCCACACTTTTAGTCGTTTGTGCCTGTTCTTTATTCTCTTTTGGGTCTGTACCATCATTCTAAACTTCCCCAACACCAGCCTGTGGTCTCCATCCAATGGTATTGATGGCATTACCCTCACATCCTCAAGGTATCTCATTACTTCCTTTCCTATGCATAAATAGTCAATTACTGTCTCTGACCTGTCGTCACCATAGCCATATCTCGTTATTTGTTGGTTCTACGTTTCTTGAACCAACTATTTCCTATATAACTAACAAGTTCCTGGCACACATTTCTACCAATTTCTCTCCATCTCTGTTTCTTATATCTATCCCATGTCTCTTCTCTCTTCAAATCCTGTTCTATCTTTTCCTATTCTTGCATTAAAATCTGCCATTACTACAATAGGGAACTAGCCTTCATTCCAGAAATCGAATATGTTAAAGATAACATCTAAAAAAAATAACATACAAGTTTTTTTTTGTCTAAGGTTAATACTTTTCTCAATATTTAATGCGGAAATTTGAATCTGGCTTTCCCGCCAAAAGATAACACGAAAAGAAGTGTGACGTCAGACTGCTGAACGCAGCCTAGCGCAGACCCAAAGGCGCACCGCTATCTAGATATAAATGGTAGATATTCTACCATCTAGTCGGCGGTGGGTCAAACACATAGCAGACAGCGGCTGCCGTCACTGCGCCCGCTGTCATTCCTGCTATCGTTTTTCAATGATCCTTTTGATTGATTTTAAAAGAAATGACGCATTATAAAAGGTGTAAGGTACCAATGTGTTTAAACACCACTCTAGAAACACCGGAGAAAGTATTTATATAAGTGCCAAAAATAACTAAACAGGTGAAAATAATGGTTAAACGCAACAAGACGAGAATATGTCGAGGAGTCGTAGGGTCTAGCCTATCGCTGCAAATTCACTTTACCGTTGTGAATACCACTTTGATGTAAGTAAATGATATTAATTGGTCTACCTACTACTTTTTTATTTTGCAGGTTAGTTTCCTATGAGCTTCTAATTTACCTCGGGATTATTATAAGCCTAGGACCTATACATAGCTAACTCATTTTCTCGCGGGGAAATATTCCAAATATGTAGTTAAAACTTTTGAATTTGTGACATTCTCTCATGCGAGAAAACACCTCTTACGTTTAGGCCCTAGTCTTATAATCCCAAGACAAATTTTGCTGCAAGAATATTTGGCCGGAGCCTAACAGAAGCTTGTAGGAAATTCACTTGTGAATTAAAAAGCTAGTAGACCAATTAATAATATTTACTTGCATCAAAGTGGTCTTCACAACAGTAGAGTGAATTTGTAGAGGGGGCGTCCTCCTCGAAACATTCTCGTGCTGCAGCTTTGAACAATTCTCTTCGCCTGTTTGTTGTTTGGTTCTTTTGGCACGTGTATAAAATGATCTTCTCCTGTGTTTCTACAGTGGTAGCCTTTCGCCTCTTGGTAGACCTAGGCCCTTAGGACCTAGGGCCGAGGTAGGCCTATCACTACGCCCAGGTCTAGGCGCATATTCTAATATAAAATCTAAAGCCCTACCCAACATCAATAAAAATTATGACGAGAATTTCTATTCTAGGTTACCGAAAGGCTAACCCTTTAGCTAACCTAAAAACTAGGCTAAGGATACAGGAAATGCCTCGGCCTAGCCCTACCTAATTTAGGCTATGTCTAGGGCATCCAAATGGACATTTTATGGAATTGGTTTACCTAACCTAGGGTAAAGACACAGCCTAGGGCGTAGGGCCTAGCCTAGCGCAGCCTTGGATGACTGTGTACGACTACGCCAGACCATAAACCTACAATTTTTTTCCCATAGAGAAATAACCGGGGCTCTTTCCCACCGATGAGAAATAAATCGCTTTCTAGTCAAGGTCGGGTAGACGCACTGTAAAAATCACGGGGTTCTTAAGTCATGGTCGTCATCTTTGTCATCGTACGTGTTGTCATTGTCAAAATAGTCCGATTATTGATGAGCACGGTCCACTGGATTGCCTCTAGGCTTCGCTGCCGCGCACGGCCGCTCGTCGAGCTGTTGTTGTTGTTGTTGTAGTATTTATTTCTTGATAAATACAAACTACAACGAAGAGCATGCTGCAAGCTACGTAACGCACTTGAACCAACAACGAGCGTTTGCGCGGGGGTTCAAAACCCTATAACTTTGTACCCCCGTAGTTACCACGGATGATTAAAAAAAAAAAAAATTTCGATTGTTAAGTTTATGTAACTGTGTTCTATAAATAATAAAAAATGAAAAACGTGAATTTGAGACCAAGGCTAGTTCCCTATTGCATTGGATGTCATAATTGCTTCTAATTTTGCCACAAACTCATCCTTCTCAACCACTGGTCTTCCTGTTTGAGGCGCATACACCTGAATGAATTCGATTGTCATGTTGTCGTCGCACAAGATGTACATCTGTATCATTCTATCACTATGGCTTTTCACATTTACAATACTGTCTTTCCTCTTTCCATTCAGGGCTTACCACAAATGCTACCCCATTTCTTCCCTCCACTCCTCCAGACCACCACAACTTGTATCCTTCTCTAAGATTCTTGTTTCCACACCCTTTCCACTTTGTCTCACTGAGTCCCATTACACCCAGTTTCTGTTCTCTCATGACATCAATTATCTCTTCAATTTTTCCATTAAGTGACACTTTGTGCCCACATTAATCACTTTTCCTTCTTTCCTGTGTGATGATGTTCTCCCTATTTTGTTTGGTTTTCTCCTTTGTCCACGGTATATGCCTAACTTCTTTTTCTCCACACATATAAATACATATTAATAATACATAATAATAATAGTAATAATAATAATAATAATAATAATAATAATAATAATAATTATTATTATTATTAAATTTATTATTGGAGTGGACTTCACTGCTCATGTGGAGATTCTCAAAGCTTGGTTTTGCACCGTGTCTATTTTCTGCAATTTACTTTTAGGTGCTGTGACAAGCAACGCACTTGTATATTCTAGTAGTGGTCTGATTTAAACTTGTCCTGTATGTTGTGGTTAGAACTTCCGTGTTGGCTCCCCAGGTAACTCCTGCCACTATCTTCAGCAAGTTCATTCTCTTTTACTTAAAGATACCATCCTATCAATTTGCTTCTCTCTTGTCATCTTACGGTCACTTGCCATACATAGGTAGTACACAACATTTTCATATTTCTCAATTGTTTCTGCTCCATACTTAATGTTGAAATCTGGTTCTACCTTGCTTGTTGAGTGATAATCATAGACTGTTTTTGTTTTATTGACTACCATACCATTTATCTCAGACCATTCATGAAATGCTTTCATAGCCTTATTAATTTGCAGTGGCTGTATAGTTATTCGAGTTGTGTGGAAAGAAAAGAAGATACCGGATGACTGGAGAAAAGGAGTTATTGTGCCGATTTATAAGAAAGGTGATAAAAAAATGTAATAATTACAGAGGGATCACTTTACTATGCCACACAGCGAAGATTTACGAGATAATTATTGACAGAAGAATTAGAGGAGGGGTTGACCACATGTTGAATGAGAAACAATACGGATTTAGATGGGGAAGATCAACAATTGTCAATAGATCCTCTATTCGTACTTAGTCAGGCCATGGAAAAGACTTGGGAGCTTGGAAGAAGAATGAGTATGGTCTTCTTAGACATAGTAAAAGCGTATGATATAGTGTGCCAAGGAAAGTGGTATGGGAGAGTCTGGAAAGAAAAGGAGTGTATAATGGATTGATAGACAGAGTTAAAAGTATGTATGATGTATGTGAAAGCTGTGTGAAAACACAAGTTGGATTGTCAGGGTGGTTCTAAATAACAAAAGGGCTATGGCAGAGAAGTGTGTTGTCACCACTGTTATTCATAATTGTGATGGATGACATCCACAACAAGGTAAAGATGGAGGCAATGGAAGATGTGGAGGTTATGTTGTTTGCCGATGACATGGTTGCATGGGCCAAGTATGAGAAGGTATTCCAAAGATATACAGGGAATAGTAACATAGAAGAAGCAGGTATGAAAATAAGCATGGTGAAGAGTGAGGTTGCAACTATGCCAGGAGAAGGGGACACAGGGAATTATCAAGCACAGATAAACTTTGGAGGAGAAACCCTGAAAGTAGTGGATAGTTTTAGCTATCTAGGAAGTGAAGTAATGGCAAGTGGGAAGATTAAAAAAAGGAGAATAACATCCAAATACAAAAGGCCAGTAACTTCTACCAGTGTGTGAAAGGCTTGATGTGTGATAGGGAAATAACTATTCAGAGTAAGATGACACTATAAAACCTATTTCATACCGATCCTTACGTATGTAGCAGAAACCTTGACAATGGGAGATCGAAAGGAGAGTCAGATGCAGGCGGCAGAGATGAGATTCCTGAGGAGTACAGTAGGCGAGATGAGAAGGGATAGAATTTAAGGAACACGGACATTAGAGAAATGCTAATTGTAGAGAAGTTTAGTGACAGGATAGGAAGGACACGGTTAGGGATGGGAAGTTTAAACTTGTATTGGACGGTTAGAGATTATTAAATTCACAAAACGTTAAGTAAAAAAATTTAAAATGAAATGTCATTTTGTTATCACTTTTGAAGTCTACACAAACACGGGCTTACAAACTAGTCCGATAATTTTCTTAAAGTGCTTAATTTTGGTGGAGGTGCCGGGTCCCATGCTGTATTTAAACAATAGGGAATATTCCACTTACTATATTATATTTTATTTGAATTCTTATAATATATGTCTTAATAGTCACTGCACCGTTTTTTATGCAAAAAAAAATGTATTTTGTGTAATTTAAACAAGAAGTAAATTTGAACCCCAGTTTGCGCGCCAAAAACGAGCGTGCGCCATCTTTGGACGTTACTACGTCATAACTGTGTAGAGTCAAGGCCAATTAGAAACTAAATGAACGTATATTTGTACATATTTACATACAGACGGCGGTGCTCACCCATCCGCTCAACAACAAACACAACTCCACAGCCACTTAAACAATGTACATTTTCACCGAATTTTCTTTTTCTTTTTTTGTTTGTGACAGGAGATTTCGTGAGATCATTGTTGGATGAGCAAAGCGAAGACTTCAATTTCACTGACCCCCAAAAAAATTTAGCTCGAATGTTTTTTTTGTTTTGTTTGTTTGTTTGTTTGTTTGTTTGTTTGTTTGTTTTTCTGTCTGTTTATTAGCTCTCTACCAGGCAAACGGCATATCCGATTTTGATGGGGACCTTCGAAATCTCTAAACTTAGAGGTGTATTGTTTTTGGGTACAATCGAAAAAATATTTCCCATGAATATCGTACTTTTTCGAATTTTTCGATTTTTAGTGCGATATTTTAGTGACATTTGGGCCGATTCTGACCAAACGGGCGGGGCTACAACGTTCATATTATACATGGACATTAAGGTTATGGGGATGTATTTCCTTTTGAAAGAAAAAGTTGAAAAAGTTAGTCAGAATCCATAGAAATAAAGCTTTTAATATAAGTTTTTTACGGTAAATAATAATAATTGACAAGTAACAATAGAAACTTGACAACAATCACCTACAATGCGTAGGCAGCAAAACAAAGCACTTGCAAAAGTAAAGATATCCCACGCAAACTAAAAACTTAAAAAAAGCTCATCCATCAACGCGACTAAAAAAGCGTTTGCGAAGCTTCCTAGTGATAAAGAATTACAAGCATTTTTGTCTTGAATTTTTGCACAGCCTAGGACTATCATGCTATTCTTTATCTACATCAGGCTTTAATTAGTCATCAAAGTAAGGTTTTTGTGCAGGATGTGTGTCAGAACTAGTGATGGCAATTTTCATGAAAATTTTCAAAAAAAAACAATTCATTGAAAAATTTTCAAAAAAAATAAAATTGTTCATGGGTCAATAATATCATATCTTATTCACTGTTTCCTGTACTTACGTTCAAAATTTCACAATCAGTATTCTGTAGGCATTTATTTACATGGGAAGTAGGCAGAGGCCGTAGGATTAGAAGGACCATAGCCTAGGACTTATGGAGGACTAGGTTGACTAATGCGCTCGATACATGGGAGATCACTCACTGGAAGTCAGTAGCCTGATATTTTTTATTTCTACTGACAAGTGACTGGACCGACGGTAATCGGCATACATAAAAATATTTGTTTTCCATCAACAATGAATGCTGCTCCCTATCGTACTTAGGCTACAAGATTTCTTACTTGACTATGCTGCTTTCTAGTGAAAGATCTACTAGGGTTACACTTAAAAACATACGTTTCTCCGTATGTCACAATTTAAAAACAAAACAACACTTTTGGTGTAGGGCTACTGATACCTACTGCTATGAAGAATTTCCTGTATATCAAGTGCTCAATAGACTAAATTAAAATGAATCAGAGATTATTGTTTTGTGGTCTAGGAGACTAGGACTAAACTATTTAGTCAGTAGCCTACAGTGTGCCAGTTATATTTTTACCCTAACTATAAACACATTGAGAAGGAGATTTGCCTTTTTATACTTGCCCAAAGTATAAAATATTATGATTCATTTTAATTTTAAAGTATACTGTTACATTATTTACAAGTAAGTCCTATTTTTGATGACACTATTAGGCCTAAATCATTTCTTAGCAAGCTGCAGGTCTTCTATGCAGCCTGAAATTAATTTGGTTCACACTCAAAGTAGCTATAGGCCTAGTATGCCTAGTAGACCTACAAAATAAAAGTGAAATAATAAGCGTGATGATATTGATACCTACCTAGATGTTATTGTAATTAAGTGATGAATTGTAATGTAGCCTTATAGGCCTACATAGATTAACATAAAACTAATTGTGAAGTTTTAAGGTCTAGACAATCACACAATGAGAACAAATGGAGCTAGGGCCTATAAAGGCCTAACACTGAAATACTTCATGCAAACAAAGTACATGCTGTCAGAATTAAACACGATATTTTTTAAAAAAAAATTCAAATTTTCAACGATCGTTGAAAATTTTCATTGAATTGAAAATTTTCTGAATTTTCAATTGAAAATTTTCAGCGGGCCATCACTAGTCAGAACACGGACGTGCAGGCCTAGGGTTGGCATGCTAAGCCTTGGTCTTGTCAAGTGAGTAATTTTAGTATTCACTAGGGATGTGCGAACGTTCAAAATTCGAACTCGAACTTTTTTTAAGTTCAAGTTCGAAATAAAGTTCGAAGTTTGGGATTTTTTTTTTTTTTTTTTTACTAAATTTTAGTGGTATGCGGTCACATATCATTTGACAAGTCAAAAAATAGTTCTCAGTTTACAGGTACAAATTTAAAAACAAAAAATGGATGGTGGAGGTGCCGGTCCAGACTTATCACTATTTTATCTATTATGTATGACGGTTTGATATAGGTACCTTTAAGTTGGGTTCGAGTTCGATACAGTTCAAAATTATTGTTAAGTTTGAAGTTCGTTTTTTTAACTGGGTAAGTTTGCGTTCAAAGTAAAAATAGTGGGTTCGCACATCCCTAGTATGCACATATCAAGGCCTATATTCTACAGGAACGATTGGCCTAGACTGTTGTATTATGAATAATTTTCTACGCCTGGGCCTAGACCTAAGAATGTTTCAGTTTTGTGTTTTGATTGCAATGTCAACTTTTCTCGTTTTCCGGCCAGGCGCTAAATGTAAAATGTCCGCCATCTGTTTACGCTACTGTAGGCTACGCTAGGCGCTGCTTTGTTTAAAACACCGTTGTCTGGATGTATGATTGTCTGGATGTATGTATGTGTATCCAGACGGCGTTGGTTTGACACAGTTCTGACGTCATAGTCGTTTTTGCCGCTCTTAGAATATTTAAAAAAATGCTGTTTTTAAAATGGCTATAAATTATTGGATTATTATTTCACGGAAAAACAAAGTATATATTTGTAATCGGGACAAAATACTTCTTCTAAAAAATCTATTTGTACAGTATTTGATGGAAGTGGAATATTCCCTATTCTCTGTTACACATGGTAGAAGTGCTGGGTCATTAAATGCGAGCGTGAGAATAAATCTGTTGTTAATTTTTCGTCGGCCGGTCATAAGTACAAAATTACGATTTTTGTTGTAAAATTTAGGCCTCCGCCCACTTAAAAAAAAAAAAAATAGAAAATAGGGCTTAAAGTTGCGAGTCAACGCGATTATTTCAAGGAGTTAAACGGAAATTAAACGCTTTTTCCCATCCCTAGACACGGTTGAGATGGTATGGACATATGAATCGAATGGGGTAAAATAGGATGCCCAAGAAAATGTATGAAAGAAGGATCGAAAAGGAGAAGATCAATGAAGAGATAGAAGGACACCATAGCAGGAGACGGGAGGCAAGAGGGGAGAGCTAGGAAGATGTGGAAGAGATACGATTGTGGGAGGATAGAAAGAAGTGGAAAAATTTGGTTGCTTAACCCAAGCTGACCCTGCCAGAAGCAGGAAACGGCAATGGATAATGATGATGATTCATTTCTTCTTCCATCTTCTTTATGTCATTACCTGTATACCACATTTTCACATCAACTGCATAGAGCTTTCCTCTACTTTGCTTCTTTCTTTTACATATACCTACTGCTAGATCATCGATGTAGATTACACAGTACATTGCACTAAGGACCCCTCCTTGCTGTAATACGATTATTGTCTGCCTGTATTTTGATCTTTTTCCTCCGTATCTAACTATCATCATTCTCATACCCATGAAAACTCTGGTCCACTGTCTGATATTGTTTGGTAATACTCCTATTTGTTAAAATTTTTGCAGAAATTTATTTCTATCCACTAGGTCAAAAGCAGACTTAAAGTCCACATATTATACTACAGTAGTGCCCCGCTAATTCGGGGCTAATTGTGTCCGGGTATTGCCCGAAATAACGAAAAACCCGAATTAAGCATTTAAAGTGGTTTTATAGCTTTGAATGGAATAGAAACGATTCTAAAACATGTTTGAAAGTCACTCATTGTTCTCAAGCATAAAATGAAACATATGACACGCTGAAAATACTAGAAATGAATCGTTTTTAATATTTCTGATACGAAAACCCCAAGAAAAACCAATGCCATCGCGTATTTTGGCTCTTACGGCCGATGAAATCATGCGTTTGTACCAGCCATGCAACTGACGAAATCACGCGTTTGCCCAGCCTTTCAGCTTGACTCCACCCAAACACGTGTGTGAGTCGACCACTCTGCTGCGCGCAACTGGTGCGCATTAGATCGCGAACTTCTAGAAGAAACGCATCGCATCTGTTCTAGGCCTAGGCTCCCTAGGCATTAGACGATGTTTATTAGCGATGTTTCTTTTTCACCATTCGACTCGATTTGACGATCTCTTCATCAGACAACACTTGCGACGACATGTTATCTTCACACTTGCCTGCCACTCATTCCGTCACGTCATCGTAACGTGGAAGCTGCTTGAACATGAATAATGACGCAAACACAGCAGTGTGATTTATATTATATTTATAGCATCTTCGTCTGGGAGGGAGAGGGTTAGGCCTACACTGGCCGGCCAACCTCACTCTCAAGTGGCATGCCACTAGCCTCGCTCAGTCAGCTGGTGGGTGGCCTGCGGCAATCTACTCTCTCCTTACTATGCACGGCACAGCGGTTAAGAACCTTTCATTTATTTTTATTTTTTAAAAAATTTTTGGCCCGGCCCGAATTATCCAGAAATCCGAATTACCGGGGCCCGATTTAGCGGGGCCCTACTGTACAAGGGTTTTATGTATCTTATTAAAACCTTCTTTTACATCTTGCATAAAGTATGCAATTTGGTTCACAGTGCTTCTGTTTGATCGGAATCCAGCTTGGTGTGGTGACAAAACGAAGATTGCAAGGTTTTATCAAATTCCCAGCGGAATTTGTGAGAAACCTTCAGCGTGCAAGATTGGGTACACCTTGGTCATCGTCTGACATTCTAAAAATGATTCGATAAAAATGTTTTTCAAGAACAAATCCATTGTTGTTAAATTACATCCTACCATTTCAGCCTATATTTTCAATTTATTGTCTTGTAGGTTGAAATCGCAACGGAGTTTGCTCAAAATGTTCAAACTGCACGCTGAAGACTTGGACCGAATGTCTGTTTAAAATTTCAGCTCAATCTGTTGAGCCGTTAGGCGTTCTTGGAGCAAACTCGCTCACTCACAAAAACACAGATCTTGTGCTGTTTAACTTGCTTTGTTAGACTCAGTCGTTTCGCTCCCTAGTCTAATAAAAATCCAGTTTAAATAAATAAAAACTAATGTCAGATTCAAATATTTTTAATGTTATGTCTAGGCTATTGATTGTCATTGGCAAATAGGTACTAATATATTTAACTGTTCTCAGGTAGAGGAGGTCAATCTGCTCTCCGATTTGCCAGGTTAAGAATGGAGAAAAGACACAACTATGTCCGAAAAGTGGCGGAAGTTGCAACAACATTGTTCATAACAAATGACAAGCCTAATGTTGCCGGCATTATTCTAGCTGGTAGTGCAGACTTCAAAACTGAACTCAGCCAATCTGATATGTTTGATCCAGTAAGTGATAAAATAAAATTTGCAGTCCTACCTGAATGATTGCACACAAAAAAGGCAAAATGCACATTCTACTTTATTGGGCACCATTGAAGTAGGGTTTGGGGATTCGAGGTTACTATAATAACTGGGTTTTCTTTTTATTATTTATTCAAACAATTTCAGAATATCTTTACCAAACATTATAAAGTAAATGTTACTGGAGTTAAATCAACTTGGGTTGAACGAAGGTTACTCACTTGTGTTTTAATGTGCTTACAAATACCGTCGTAACCTTCACACCTGTAGCGTTGCTGGACACACACCCTCTAAAAGACGTGCAGACTTGACTTGTTTACGTTTACATGAAGGAGGGTATCAACGTTACTCGAGTAACTCTTGAGTTTTTACGCGAGTTGAAATTCCAACTAGTGTTGCAACTCAGTGCGTTTACATCACAAAAATTACCCACCTTTTTTACCAACCCGCATAAAATGCTCGTGATAAAAACCAGGTCTTAGATATTCATTGTTATATCACGTGTCTACTCTTGTGTTTAGCCATTGAGTGCCAAAAGAAACCAATTGTATCACTCTTTGAGTGGCGGACACTCCTCAGGAAATCAGACATGCTCATTGTAGGGATGACGACGGGTACCTGCTACCCGCCCGACCTTGTCGGGTACGGGTTCGTGTTTCCAGTACCCGTTGATCTGCAAAACCCGGTTCCTGAATTGAGGAATATACGCGTTCTCGTATCTTTTGGGCTTGAAGGCTACCACTTCATAACACTTCATCGGCACATCATCGTTTATAGCATTACATCTCGGTTATTACGATAATTGATTAGCGTGATTCTTTGCAGTTCATTACACCCCACTCGACTTTTTTGTGTTACTTTACTACCCAAGTAACCCGCGGGTAATGTGGGCAGGGATTAGGGTTGTAAAAATGTATGATTTTGCCGTTTTGTCATTCCTAGCTTATTGTCTGCAGGTGTTTTACTTTTATGGACATTGCTTTTAGTTTTTATTGTTGTTTCCACAAGTAAAAGTTTTCAAATACTTTTTTAATTGTACGGTTTAAAATGGTAGGCTAGTTAGTGTATGTAATAAATTTATTTAATAGTTAATGCACGTCTATTACCTATAAAGGCTCAAGAACTTGATGTTTTTGTCAGTTCATTATCATTTTATTTATTTATTTGAAGTTGTCTTACCCCCTCCTTATTACGGGACCCCCTTTCCATAACCCTGACCGAATTGGATTCGTACTTTTTCAACGGTAATCGATTCGGTTGTGGTTGGTCGAGTGCAGTCGACTAAATGTGAACAAATGAATCGCAGTCAATTGCCACAACTTCGAAATGACAGAATAAAATAGATGTGTGCATTCTTTCCAATCGGGGAGAAGAGGGTTTTAATTGCTATAATTTCATGAAAAAAGGGAACACAAGGGACTTTTAGGGGTAGGCTCTTACTAAAGGTAGGTTTTAGTTGAGCATACTACTGTTATTCGTTTAAGAACGTTAATAATCTGGTTGTGTTTACATGTAGGCTGGGCATTTTTCTAATCAAACAAAATAAATTTCAACTAACCAAAAAAATCACATTCCTTTCGACCTCGACCAACCACAACCGAATCGATTACTGCCCAAAAACTTATGAATCCAATTCGGTCAGAGTTATAGAATAGAGACCCAGGTAGCAATTATTGGGATGTTATCAAACTTAAGTTAAAATTGTGCATCTTGCTTTTCACAGAAGAAGGACCTGGGTAAAGGTACCAATAGAATGTTTTTCAAGGCATATTTTTATGTGTTTGTTATTTTTTCAGAGATTGCAAGCTAAAATTATCAAGTTAGTGGATGTATCATACGGAGGAGAAAATGGATTTAACCAAGCAATTGAATTAGCTGCTGAATCATTGCAAAATGTTAAATTCATCCAAGAGAAAAAACTCATAGGTATGCATATCTTATTTTTGTACTGGCACACTCTTGATTGGTTTTCTGGTTTCCCACCAACCTGGAGGCCAAGAGCAAATACAAAGTCCAATATTAATCGACTAGTATGGGAAGCACCTATTTTTATTTACTGGTAGTAGGGTTTAGCACTTAAAGCCCTATGTGAAATTATGCAAAATATAAACTTAACATTAAAAATAAACTATGTACAGTACCTCACTGAGGAAAATCACGACCAAAAATGTTGTAAATGTTGTTTTAGTTGCTGGTATTTTGTGTCTTCTATTGCGGCGTTTGTATCCTATATTTTATCAGTAGGCCTATCACTAGAGGTAATGAAAAATGGTGATATAAAAATTCAAATTTCGTTTTATAAAACCCAAATTTCGCGTTTTTTGCGATTTCATTTAAATGGGCAAAAACATAGGCCTATATCTAAAAAAATAAAAATAAATGGAAATTTAAAAAAAGCCCATAAAGCCTTAGAAGTAGGGATGACATTCATTCCAAATCGTTAGAATCGATCATTGTGACCCACAAATCGATTCAGAATCGATTCCCAAGCAAAAATAAATATTTGTTGCACCATTATTTTGGTGGACTATTGCCGCGGAGTCCGTGATACGCGTCGTTATTTTGGCGGTCTATTTCCGTGGAGCCCGTGACGTCACGAAATGGTGTACCGCCTGCTGCGCGAGTAGGGGTCTGGACCGGCACCTCCACCAAAATTCACAAAAATTCTGGACCGGCACCTCCACCATCCCCCCACATTTTGAGCTCTAAAATGCTTAATTTCGCGAGTTAATTCGCGTTTTGACCAGTTTTACACAATTTTGTTCGTTATTTCGCGATATACACGAGATTTCGCGAAATTCGCGTTTTCAAAATGTGTTTTTTCCATCTCTAAATGAAGTAATTCGTCGACAATATTACATTTTAGGCAATAAAATGGATATTTAAAAAAAAAACGCAAATTTCGTTATCACCATTTTTCACTACCTCTACCTATCACTATCGGAAACTAGGCCTATTGTTTGTAAGAGGTGTGCGAGTGGACCTTACTCGATTTCTCAACCAGTGGCGTAACTTCAAATCGGAGGCCCCCGGGCAAAAACTAAAGTGGCCCCCCCACCAAAAAAAATCCTAATTAGTTATACCCTACTTTAAAAAAAGTGTTTGAATAACTTTATTTACTTACGTAAGAGTCGAGCTTCCTCATGCTCCACGGACAACACACTCAATCTACGCAAACGTTCTTGCCCCATTGTACTTCTAAGGTAGTTTTTTTTATTATTTTTTTATTTTGAAAACATCTTTCAGCGGTGGCAACTGTAACGGGGATTGTTAAAAAAAAGTATCAGTGCAGACACACATCGGGAAAACTGGCAGAAAGAGCGAAATTTTAATTCATTCCATAAGGCAGCAAGTTCTTTTTTTTTAGCATCTTCGTATTTTCCCCGAAATTTTTTTGGTTCATCATGTGCATTGTTGATAAGCGTATGGGCTTGTGAGAGGTCCGAGTTGATTCGTTGTGAATTAATCGAAACAGCATCGGTAAATGTTAAGATCTTCGACTAATACACGACTTGGAAGACAAATTCAAAGGATTCTAACTGTTTCTTTAAGTAGCAGGCTTCCTCTCGTTCATATGGAAGTTTGCTTATTATCACAATTTTGGATAACAAAACCCCACAAACCCAGGCCTCACACCTATTTGCTAATACACAAAGGGAAAACTGTTGGTGCCTGTTATCGCCGAAGGCGAGAAAATTTGCGAATTTACAACTTGAGATGGCCAAACGCGTTAAAAAAATAAAAAAAAGGCGTAAGATATTGAAAAGTGAAATCCTATTCTAACTCAAAAATGTGTATTCGCTATTTTTACGAAATGATAGGAAAATAACATAAACATAGATAATATCTCGAGGACCCCTGCCGGAGGCCCCCGGGCATTGACAGGGCAGCCCGGACGGTAGTTACGCCACTGTTCTCAACCTGTTGTGGTAAGCCGAGCTTTACTTGAGTGTGAACAAATGAATCTCTGTCAATTGCCACAACTTTGAAATGACAGAATAAAATAGATGTTTGCATTGAGCATTTGCTTGAGTGAAAATGCTCCTTTTAATCCAAACCTTACAAATCATCGAAAGCGTAAAGTTTCATTTCACAGCGCTCATTTTCATAACAGGTAGGTGGGTACTCCTTAACACAAGTTTGCAAACATTGCTAAACTAGGAATGGGGAAAAACTGTTTGTTTCCTAAATGTTTAACACCTTGGACTAGTAATCGCATTGAAATGGTACAACGGGTCTTCTTCTCTCGGTCTATTTGTGATGACATAGTTGGCAGTCTACCCCTGCCTCTCGCCCGACGCTTGTCATACCAGTCCTCGTGTTGTATGTCTGTTTCTCGTCAGAAGCCAGCGGGTGCACGTCTTATGGATTGATGTGTTGCGCAATGGCCAATTGACACCAATTGTAAGCATCAGATGTAATAACATTGCACCAACATCTAAATTAATAACAAGAAAGCACATTTTAAAATGAATTCCTCTTTATTTATTTTTTACTTCAATTCTGTCAGATGAATTTAATAACCTTAATTTTAATAATAAAGATTTAATTGTTTAACCATCCCATCCCTACATTCACCCAACACTAACAGCTTTCTTTTTAAAATTGCACCGCGCTACACTTAAAATCCAATTATTTTTGCAAAATGGGGTGTGGACAGCATTCCAGTTGAAATGTTAATTGCTCCTACAAAAACGACCCGATTTAACTTAAATTAATCCTGAAATATAGCCTAAATATATGTGGAAGAGGTTATGAACTCTCCTACAAATTCAAAATATCACATTCCTCATCTTCGTCATATCAAGCAAAAAGGCAAAATGTTGATTGGACAAACCATTCTCATACAACGACCGATAATGTAGCGCGCTGTTCCAGCCCGTTGATTCGACGGCCTGGTAATTCGGCGGGCACTACACGCAGCCCGTCGAATCGACGTTCGGGAAAGCTGGTGGGTTAAACATCTTCTCAACAAAGCGTTAGCGCAAACATGACGGAAGAATGCGGCAGTGCAATTGGGGGTTGGACAAAAGCGGACTACATATTAATTAAAATAAAAAATTATTTTAGTACAAAATTGCACATTATATAATAGTATTAATAATAAGGTCGTGCTTCTCAGAAATCTTACTTCTGTGAAGTTTCATTTCAGCTTTTGTTGTGATTGTCGTTCATTCATTTACGAGGTATTATCAGTAACTTTTCAATGCTCCAATATTTATTACGTGATAAGATGCGTGAATACGCAATACGTGAATAATATTCGACATTACTTTGGAAGATGACGTATAGAACTGATAAGATAATATTATCGTAGCACTACGGAATGAAGTAAAGCGATAACGAGTTAGTGCAGGCTGGGGAGGAATGTATTTCGATACATGCTTGTGTTGACCCTGAATGGCATTCTACAATCCCGGTTGTGATGAGGCGAGGTTGAGCAATCGGCGCCAGGCGCGGCAAGCGAATCCACCTAGCAACACACGCACGCCATGTAAGTTGCCTACACTGCAGCAGGGCATGGGCAATGCGTTTCGCTTTGGACTCTGCGCCTTACGTGTGTTGTAGATCTCGCAGTGGACGAATTTTTCACGGAATAAAGCGATTTATGTCTTGATTAAAAATATTTTATAAAGTTCTGCAGAGCGAGCGGTTAATTACAAAATTTTGGAAGGGTGAGGTTTTCGATTATTGATCGTTTCGGGGAATAATCATATCGATCGATATATCGACTATAAACGGCAACCCTAATAGCATTTAAATTGTTTTGCTTACAGGACGTTACTTTGATGAGATTAGTCAAGACACTGGGAAGTACTGTTTTGGAGTCGAGGACACCTTACGAGCTCTAGAGTTGGGCTCGGTAGAAACTCTCATTTGCTGGGAGAATCTAGACATCCAGCGCTACGTCCTAAAGAACCACGCTACAGCCGAGGAAAAGATATTACATCTAACCCCAGAACAAGAGAAAGATAAGTCACACTTCACAGATAAAGAGGTTTGTATTCCAAATCATGTGTCTATCCTGTACACTTCACATAAAGCTCAGTCACTGGTTAAAGAACCGGACGGGTTTTTGAAAGGATTTTGGGTTCAATGGTAATGATTGACAAGCAATCGTATGTGTTAATATCCTTTTTTATGCAATCCTTGCTAGACATCTCCTGGTTGCCACTTGCTTGCTGACTGAACCACTTTTTCTATCTCGCCCTTGATGAGGTTAAACAATGAACTTTTAACCTTGTAAACTCTGTATGTGATGGTCGCAAAAGTGTGGCGCGCGTCAAGCAGGTCCAACCCTTTGGCTCGTTTGTCTCATTGTGGCTAATAGCTGACCAATTTCAGTGCTATTCACGGCCGTTCTTTCCGAAAACCCGGCTGGTCCTTCAATTACTGAATGAGCTTTACTAGTCATGCTACAGCACAGTTGCTTGCTGCTTCCAGGAAGGTTAAGCATGGAATGCCGTGTTCTGTGTAGCAGTTTGAACCATCCATTCTAAGCAAATTTAGACCCGTGTATATTGCAAAATGCCAGGTTAAAAAGTGTGGTACAGCCATAATTTGCAGAAACTTGCCAATCATAGTATTTTAATTTTTTAAATATGTAGTGGGATCGGCTACTATTAATTATTTTGGATGTTTTCACATTTTGTTATTTTTATTTCTCATTTGCTAATTAAATTTGATACATTTTAATAAGTAAATTTAATTTTGATTCATTTCATTGCCTATTCATTTCTAACTTATACTAGGCCTATAACTTTATCATAAATGTCTTATTATAGGCCTACAATGTTGTAACAATATATTAGGATTTAAAAATTTGCTTAGCAGCAGTAATTACCATATTTACTCAATTATACTTATAGGCTGCCACCGAGTAATAGCCACACCCCTATTTTGACCTTTTACATTTTTAACAGTAGGCCTATGTTATAAACACTAATAATGACAAATGGCTTTGCATAATGGATGCACCCCACTTTTTGATCTTGAAATTTGTAAATTTTACTTAAGAGCCTAATGCATAGACAGGTTTCAGGCGCGGCTGCAGAGGGTTAGAAAAAAAAATAACAAGCTCTACAGTTATGATCAAACAATTATGGAAAAATTCAACTATACTCAAAAATAAATTTTGAACACATCGCATTTGTCTATTTTTTTTTTTGGTGGTTATTGCTTCGGAAAAAAATGATAACCTTGGGAACTTGTTTGATGCACTTTACTGCATTGAAATAAGTAATACCCCATGTTCATGACAGCGACGTATTAATTTGACTATTTCGAACACTGTGGTGAAAGTTGATCTTATTTGAACCATAATTATGGATATAATCTTTAAAATTTTTCCATCAGTAAAAGCTACACAAAAAGGAAACGGAATTGCGCCTAAAATGGGGATTGATGGCTGCACGGAGTTCCGCGTCTGTGCGTTGGGATCGTATGTACGAAAGACGATAACGGCAGCTTAGGCTATACGAACGCCTCGCCCAAGAAAAATACGTAAACAGATGGACGACTTTTTTTAATTTTGTGTCTATGCGTAAACGAAAAAAGTTGTCATTACGCTCAAAAAACAAAACAGAAACCATCCCGGGCCTAGGCCCAGACGATGAAAATTATTTATAATACACAGTGTAAGCTCAAGTTACCTTAGGCTATATGACTAGAAATATAAATACAAACACCTCACGTTTGAAAAACTCCTAGGCCTCTCCTAGCCACCCCTTTAGGCCTGCACGACCGTGTTCTGACACTCCCGCACAAATAACTATTTTTTGATTAAAGAAAGCCTAATGTAGTTGAACAATAGTAGGGGATGATAGTCCTGACTATACAAAAATTTACGGAAACAATACCCTTTTTTTTTTTTTTTCAATGCTCCTGTCATTAGATAAAAATGTTAACAAAAAGGGCGGTGCAAATTTTCAGTGTTCATTTGATAATTGCTGATTTAGATGGCTGTGGAATGCAGGGGGAAAGGTGGAAAATATCAATTGTTGGTTTTGTTGTTTGCATTGGAATTTTTTATTTTATTTTGATTTGATTGGTACGAAGAACACTGGGCTATTTTTTAGTACGTGGCAGATGTGCAATGTAACTATGTATGTATGTATGTACGTACTGTATGTAAAAGTGATTTGAAAAACCACGTTAAAAATCTGTTTTGAGATCTCTCTTTTCCCAAAAATACGAATTTGATTTACAAGTTTTTGTTTTTTAAAATGTCTCAGTATATTCACAAGTAGGCCTATATTTTTATTGGGTAGCTGATTCTGCGTGTGCGCTCCCCTCCTTCTCGGGCTGCAGTAGTGACCTTTCGTCAGTCTCACCAAGGGCAATGTTGCTTTGCAAGACGATGATTACTGATTTATACATTCACATTGTGGTATTCTTACCCATGCATGTATCTATACTCGGCATGCTTTTACTCCAAGATGAGAGTGGCGGGTATTTTTATTCTTTCAATTTGGTTATACTTTTGACCATTTTGTTGCATGTTTTTCCTTTGGTGGCTAATGGCTATCAAATAACATAAACTGTTTCACTGTTTAGAGTGAAACTTCATTAGCTATGCTATGCTTCTCCCCAAACACAAACAAAATAGTAGTGGGGAATGTGGGACTTGTAAGTACTAAACACCTGGTTGTAAATGTAGTGACAGCTAGCAGTGTATGTAAGCTACTTTATACAACATCTTTAAAAATTCTTGCATAGGGATTGGTTCTTGCATCAATCGCTCAGGAGCGTCACATCAGTTTTTGGATGAGCGAAGTGAAGACTTCAATTTCACTGACCCTCAAAAAAAAATAGCTCGGGTGTTTGTTATTGTTTGTTTTTCTTCTGTTTGTTAGCTAACTACCAGGCAAACGGCATAACCGTCTTGATAAAAATTGGAAGGGACTTTCGAAATCTCTAAACTTAGAGGTGTATGTTTTTTGGGCGCCCCAAAACAAAGAAATTTTCTCATGAATATCGGGACTTTTACGATTTTTTTCGATTTTTAGTGCGATATTTTTTGTGACATTTTGGGGCCGATTCTGGACCAAACGGGTAGGGCTACAACGTTTATATTTCACATGGACATTAAGGTTATGGTAATGTAGTACCTTTTGAAAGAAAAAGTTGAAAAAAGTTATCCAGAATCCATAGAAATAAAGGTTTTAATATGAGTTGTTTTAGGTTTTTTAACAACAATTAACAAGTAACAATAAAAACTTGACAACATCACCTACAATGCATTCAAAAAACACTTGCAAAGGGAAAAATGCAAACAAACGCAAAAACGCAAACAAAAATTTACAAAAAAAATGCTCATCCATCAACGCGGCGGGACTTTAGCGTTTTCCTAGTCTAATGTATTTGGGTTTAGTGCTGTACACCACAAACATGTATTCAAAATTGTTTTTTGTAACACCAAACTTATTATTCTCCGAAAGCAACTTATGTTTTTGTGTGTCAATGTTGGACTTTGAATAGCACTGGCATAATTATGATCCACAATAATTAAAATCATAAATGCAAAAATTTTCAATTGAAATTATACTTTTGTACATAAGCACCCAATTTATTTTGGATAATATTGCATTGCTATTTTTTTCGGTGTTCTTGTGTATATTACATCATCGTAAAGCTACATCCCGGGAAAAAATATACCGTATTTAGGTAGTGAGCCGCCCCTAGACAATTAAATTTTGCCCCCACACTACCACCACCCAACTCACTACTAAAAGGTTTAGGTAAAGGTTTTAAATTTTAAATTTTTTTCTATTCTGCAACAAAGTTGTCTAGCTCAGATGCTGCATGCAGCAGCTAGCACCACAGTAAACACGCAAGGTCTTACTTTACGAACCCTTTTATTACGGGGTCGGGATAAGAAGACTTAATAAATAAATAAATAAATAAATAAATAAATAAATAAATATTTGTGTGTACAGTCTACCCACTCAGTCACAGAACTGATTTTCAGTGGGAACAGTAAACCAAAGCGACCAAGCCAACCATGTAGGCCCAACTAATGCTATAGCTGTACAAAGGACCGATCGCCGAAGGTGAAATTTTTGCAAATTTTCAATTTTTAAAAGCTCCAAAACACGTTTTAAAAATCTAAAATTACATAATACGATATAATAAAAACAAAACAAATAATAAATAATTGGATGAGCGTAGCGAGCGTAGCGAGCGAAGCGAAGATTCCATTTCACTACACTGGAGAAAAAATCCGGAATGTTTTCTTTCTTTTCTTTTTTTCTTTTTTTATTTTATTTGTATTTTTGTGTGTCTGTTAACCACGATTCCGGCTAATAGTACAGGGCCGTTGTGATATGACCCACGCATTTAAAAAAAAACAAGCAGGGGACCGGTCGGGATTTGTTAAGGTGGTCTCCTGGACATCCCCAACAGAATCCCAAAAAATCCGGTTGCGGGTTTTCCGCCATTTTGAAAATCAATTTTTAGATTTGTGAGTTTTGGTCGACGAACGGAAAATTAGCAATATTGAGTGAAGTATTGAAACCGAAATAGCTCAAATTGTTTTAAATTGTTCGTAAAGAAACGATTAAGGTGTGTTTGGTTGCGCCATCCTTTGATTATCTGGCAACCTACGGCCCTTGAATGCAAATTTTAACCCTCTTTTTTTTTAATTATCAGAATTTGTTTTGCATATTTATCATAACAAAAAAAACCAGTAACTTTATGAAATTTGTTTCAAATAAAAGTTATAGGGCATGAAAAAACACATCGATATCATATTCTTGATTGTGTCCGTAGATAATATTGGCCGAACGCTACATGACAAGCAAGACCATTGTGCGGTGAGCAGCCTAAAACGTTTGCTCTTCCACGTTTCCACTAGCGCAGTCCATGGCCATAAGTCCCGTAGGAATTTCGACCTTTATAGATTTTCTCTTCTGATTCTGTTAGGGTATACCTTAAGGATAAAAAAATTCTTGGGTAAAAATCTGACATCTGGTGCCAAAGTTTTTTTACGACGCCATCTTGTTTTGGACATATGCATTTAGTACACGCTCTTAATTTTAATACATTTTCTATACTCTTGACTACATGTAATAAATATGACGTAATAATTGGATTCTCCAACAAGTTTCCTATTAAATTATACAAATTTGGACATTCTGGCAACATTGTGGTATTTGTTATAGTGAAATACATATTATTATTAGTCCTGCGTACAGGTGCACTATTTACCTCCAATTGTGTATTTCATAATAGACATGTAAAAATTTGGCACAAAATATACGAAAATGTAATTGGAAAATGATTTAACTATATAGGGCAATCTCATTATTATCCCACGACATCAATGGCGGCCATTTTCCAAGGTGGCCACCCAACAAATTATTTGAAATTTTGTGACAGAATGTTGAAATTTGGTATACACATAGATCATGTCATTGAAAAATGACTTTTGAATAGGCCATGTCAAACTAACACAATGGCACCAATGGCGGCCATTTTAGAAGATGGCCGCCATACACATTATTACGAACCACGTAAACTTTATGACAGAATCTTGTTATTGTGTACACACATAGGGCACTCCATTGAAACATGTCATATTTATGTGTTATATCAATACTTTTTAGAAACAATGTAGTATGGATCCGCTATCGAGTATCTTGCAATATTGCTATAGAATTAAATACTAGCAATAATTACAACTTATAATAATTCACTTGTTTTTTATACACTTTGAAGGCAATTATTGACAAGTTTCTATGTTACATTACATAATGTTTATGCATTCTAAATATGACAAGGGAAATGTTTATATTCCCATTTCAAATCGTTCAATTAAATTCCCGTTAGTAAAAGGCGATAGTCCGGTAGATGACTGACATTGGTGCAGAATTTTGGTTACTCAAAGTTATCCGTTTGAGACCCATAAACATAGTACACAGAATTAGCTATTGGGCATCCTCTATACTCAATCCTATTAGCAGCCAGCCATTAGCCCCCACCCACTCAGCTGAAGGAGAAAGTATTTTGAACGATCTTGACGTCTTAATAACTTCCAGCCCTTGTAGAAATTTGTTTGTCAAATGGTTGCCAATAGGTATCTAAGCAAGACCAAGGCTTGATTTTGATTGCCAAGTGGTTGCCAAAGGTAGCCACCGAATTTCAACTCAACAATATAATGATAGCCATGCGTTCACGATGAGCAGCCAATGAGTTACAAACATTTTCTCCTTGTTGGGCAAGATATCCATCAAGTGGTTGCTCACAGTTCACCTTTAAGTTAGCAAGTGATGACCACTTAGCACCAAATATAACGCCAAACCTTAGCCAAAAGAATGACATGAGTTTACTAACTGATGGAAGACACCAATTGCCTACACAAAGACGTTGCCACATAGTTAACGATAGATTACTAAAAGGTAGACAACGGGATACCAATAATTGATTGTCACGTGGATACCTCGTGGCACACGGTTGGTGCCGTAAAAACTGCATTCTTCAGCTTATTTTCCTGTCCTTCAACGGGCTTGGGGTGATTCTAGGACGCGAAGAGGATGCTTTCCATTTGAAACAAGCGTGTGAGTGATAGAAAAATGTGTACGTTAACCAAAGATTCGTTAACATGGCAGTGCTCTAGAGTAGCTTTTCCTAGTTTAGAAAATAAAATATAAAATATAGTTGGTGTAAAATGAAATCGCATGTCCGCAAGAGAAAAGAGTGTGCACAGTGTAACCAGTATAATATTCATATATTAAAGGAGTTTTGTGTGTAAATAGAAACATAATGCAACATGAAAACATGGCAGTTTCAAGTGACACCCTATTTAGGTTTACATGAAATTAACATAGTTATCCAAGTGTCCAAGTGTAACGAGGTTTAGATAAAAATCAAGTGTTGTCTGTTACGAAACATCAATATATAATGTATGCATTTCAAACCGAGTTCTTACATTATTCAACACATAGTAATGATGCTATGCACTACTTTACTATTGTGATTATCTGTATCCTGAACTTTATTAGAATTCGTTAATTTGAGATGTTTTGATGGCCATATAGGAACTCGAAAAGCATGGTCTTCTATTCCTTTTTCTCACGATCTTCAACATTTTTTAATGCAATAAAACCCATGCATACTAAGTCAATTTTATGACATGATACTATAATTTGGTCAACTTTTGGCAAACATTTGGCTGCCTCTTGGCGTATTTTTAGAAACCAATTGGTGAATTCTTGGCTGTCTTGTAAATTTTACCAAGAGGAAGTATTTTGACACAAAACGACATGTAAGCGTACTTTTGGCTTCTTTTGGCGACTATACTGGGTGAACTCGTTGGTGATCTACTGGACTATCGCCTTTTACTAACGGGAATTTAATTGAACGAACTAAAATGGGAATATAAACATTTCACTTGTCATATTTAGAATGCATAAACATTATATAATGTAACATAGAAACTTGTCAATAATTGCCTACAATGTGTATAAAAAACAAGTGAATTGTTATAAGTAGTAATTATTGCTAGTATTTAATTCCATAGCAATATTTCAAGATACGCGATAGCGGATCCATACTACATGTTTCTAAAAAGTATTGATATAACACATAAATACGACATTTTTCAATGGAGTGCCCTATGTGTGTACACAACAAGATTCTGTCATAAAATTTACGTGGTTCGTAATAATGTGTGTGGCGGCCATCTTCTAAAATGGCCGCCATTGGTGCCATTGTGTTAGTTAGTTTGACATGGCCTATTCAAAAGTCATTTTTCAATGACATGATCTATGTGTATACCAAATTTCAACATTCTGTCACAAAATTTCAAATAATTTGTTGGGTGGCCATCTTGGAAAATGGCCGCCATTGGTGTCGTGGGATAATAATAAGATTTCCCTGTACAGTCAAATCATTTTCCAATTACATTTTCGTATATTTTGTGCCAAATTTTATATATCTATTATGAAATACACAATTGGAGGTAAATAGTGCACCTGTACGCAGGAATGTTAATAATATGTATTTCACTATAACAAAATACCACAATGTTCCCAAAATGACCAAATTTGTATCATTTAATTGAAAATTTATTGGAGAATCCTATTATTACGTTAGATTCATTACACATGTAGTCAAAAGCATAGAAAATGTATTAAAATTAAGAGCGTGTACAAAACGCATTTGTCCAAATCAAGATGGCGTCGTAAAAAAACTTAGGCCCGGCATGCCAGATGTTTACCCAAGAATTTTTTTATCCTTAAGGTATACCCTTACAGGATCAGAAAGAAAATCTATAAAGGTCGAAATTCCTACGGGACTTTGGCCATGGACCTGCGCTAGTGGAAACGTGGAAGAGCAAACGTTTTAGGCTGCTCACCGCACAATGGTCTTGCTTGTCATGTAGCGTTCGGCCATTATCATCTACGGACACAATCAAGAATATGATATCGATGTGTTTTTTCATGCCCTACAACTTTTATTTGAAACAAATTTTCATAAAGCTACTGGTTTTGTTTTTGTTTTGATAAATAGGCAAAACAAATTCAGATAATTTAAAAAAAGAGGGTAAAAATTTGTTTTAAGGACGGCTGGTCGCCAGAGATTAAAAGAAAGCATGCCAAACTTGTTACTTATCACACCTCTAATTCTATGCGAAACTTTAAAAACAAATGTGAGCTATTTCGGTCTAATACTTCATTCAATATTTCTAATTTTCCATTCTTCAACAAACTCAAAAATCTGTAAATTGATTTTCAAAATGGCGGATAACCCGCAACCGGATTTTTTGGGATTCTGTTGGGGATATTGAGGAAACCATCCTGAACATATCCCAACCGGTCCTTGCTTGTTTTTTTGAATGCGTGGGTTAAGGCCATATATGAGCTAATTGCACTGTACTATAAACCGATACTCCATTTGCGATGAAATTTTCTGGAGACCTTCGAAATCTCTGAACTAAAAACTGCCACGTTTTTTAACGCAATCGAAAAATTATTTCTCATGAAAATCGCAATTTTACAATTTTTTTCGATTTTAAAAATTACGATTAATTATTATAAAAATTAAAAATTAAAGTTTATTTTTTATTTAATTGAAATAATTTTAAAAAAATCTTCAATGAAGTAATGATTTTTTCTCAGAACAACAGAAAATCCGCATAACACATGGCAGCTCAATGCTCCAATTACGCTCATCCAACAACGCATTTTCCTGGATGTGGCAGTCAGTCGCATAAAATCATCCAACTCGCCACCAAATAATATCTCGTGGTTTGAAACGTGGCTGGTAATGCGGGTAGCCTAGGACGCTAGGGGAGAAGACGCAACTGTATTGACAGAGCTACCGATAGCGGACGATTTAGTTTAGGTAGTCACCGCAAAATTTGAAAGCGCTCGGCCCTGCTTCCGACTCTTAAGGCCTATATATTTGCTTAGTTCCGTGTACATACATTTAATCATTAAGGCCCTTATTTATTGTTTATCCTTGTCATACATTCAACAATAACAAGAAATGCGTTGACGCTAGAAAATATTTTACTAAAACACTTAAAATCTCTATATATTAGGCCTATATAGATCTATCCTTCTTTGTGTTTATTATTCCTCTATGTAAATTAATTTTTATAACAATAGGATGGAGATAGTCTAAAGAGATTAAATAATTAATAAAGAAGGGGCCTAAATAAGTAAATAAAATACTGTACATTTTTCAAACAGTTTAAAGTCAAAATTATCGGTCTGGATCCAGTATCTTTTGGTATAGCCCTAGCAAGATGTGTTGTTAGCTGCTCGGCCATTCAGCCTAGTCGTTATCTGGTGCTCCTGGCTGGTGTATAGGGCTACGCACATTTCATGTGCAATATGGGTTTTCTATTTTGGGAAGAGTGTGAACATAATTTTTTATTGGGAGAAGATTTCTTTCCTTGCATGTTGCATGTTCAACTTGTTGAAGATATTTGTTCGAAAAGTATAGTCTGGAGAACGAGAACTTCCAATGTATTGAACGCTTTATGATAGCCTAACTGATTAGTGATTAATGATCATTCAACTTCATTAAATGGGTCTAAATATGAACAACAACCTCATCTAGTCTAACTGAATATGTTTAGTTCTTGGACTCAAGTTATTGTAGCAACACTTGCTTGTCAAGTTGTTCCATGCTAGTATTGCATTACCACTGACCTCTTTCATTGGTCCCTTTCAGAGCGGAGTTGAGCTGGAATTAGTGGAATGTCAGCCACTCCTAGAATGGTTAGCAAATAATTACAAGAGTTTTGGCGCTACACTAGAGATCATCACTGACAAATCTCAAGAAGGATCACAGTTTGTTCGTGGATTTGGTGGTATTGGAGGTGAGTTAATCCATTCACTTCAATCTGTCTGTCCTGTATTACCCACGTTTAGTCCATTAACAAGTGTAGGCATATGCTATTGGGTACTATGACTCGAATGTTCTTTGTAGGGCATATTGTTATTTGTTATCACAGAATTTTAAAATGGAATCACATTACTGTAACTACACATGCCCAATATATTATGGATTACGGCTGTAAAGTTTTGTTGTCCAGTATCAACTGTTGCACATACAATTGCATTGTTAAAAGTAAAGTAACCTGTAGGCCTTTAATTACCACATGACTTGTAATTGGATTTTCACTATAACCTTGGCAACGAATGGATGCAGCACTCACTGTCAGCAACATACTGCAGCTGTTTCTAAAAAAAAAATTGCATAAATTATGAGTTAATGCGTGACCGTCTTACCTTCACCGTCTTGAAGTGGTTGGACGTGGGTATGGAGCTGACGGAAAGCTCGATCATTGAAGTGTAAGTATCATCCAACATTAGTGCCCCCTTAATCGGGTTGAGAACAGCATTGCTAGGATTGAAGGAGTTGGTAGTGCCACAAGGGAGATCATTAATTGATTATTTATTTGGCCTACATACCTCCCTACCTATCTTTAAGACATATTTTTCTCTTTCAGCAGAGGTCTAGAAGCCTTCCTTTTATTTATAAATATACTGACAATAAATGTGTCTTCTCTTAGAGTAGAGCTGTGATTGAAATGTTTGGCTATGAATTCTTAGTATGTCAGTGCTACTAAGGCCGTGCTGAAGCTCCTTAATCTAGTTTAGTTCCCATTCTACTAAAGGGCCTATATACATGTTGATAAGAATATGGTTTATTGGTGTGAGATAAGATCCAACAGCTTACCTTTGAAATGTGATGGTGGCTGGTACAAGGCAGGTACAAGTATTATCAATGTAGCTCTAAGCCCAATGTGTTAATCGATTAGGCCTACACCACTTCTGCGTTTTACTTGCAGTCACCTAGTGTAGCTTACACTAGCTGTTCAGTGTTCACACTCATTAATGGTCTTTGTAGCTTGATCCTTATTCTACGAGTTATCAGGATCGGCTTCGGTCTGTAATCGCAAAAATGTAAATTGTTTGTGTTTCCATTTAAATTGTTAGTAGGGGCCCCTACATTTTTTATAATAATAATTAAATGGTGATGATCAATAATAATTGAAAGATGAGTTAAATAATGATAACAGTGATTAATTTCTAAATAGTAAATATATATAATTCTAATATAATAATAGGTAGGCGGACGCTCGACGCTGGGTCTATATTGGGGAAATTTTTAAATTTTAACTTCCTAGTAAACAATTGTTTTGGGAATAGTATGTAGTATCCTGGTACAATGGGGGGTCCAGCTAGTGCGGATGTGGGGCGCATTCGCACAGCTTTATAAATTTTAGGATTTTTAACATTCCAATTACAACATTCTATTTTACTAGTTTTGAACTTGCTTTGGTCGATAATTTATAAAATTTCGAAGATCCACATATTGTCAGTTTATAATATCTTATCACTTTTAAATTTGCATAACTACTTAAACAAGCCTTGAACTGCCCATTTTGTATTTCTCATGGGCGCCGGCAGGATATTTTCCGAGGGGGGGGGCAAGACGAAACAGCTAGCAACACTATCCTATCCTTATTTAGGGGTAAGGTTAAGTGGGTGTGCGTTTCGCCTCGTAAGGCGTTCTTTTTACGTTTGGTATTCATAGCCGATTTGGGATGTTAAAACGGGATATGAATTAAATTAAAGTAAAAAAATTGTAAGTTTATTTTTTATACACTAAATTATAAAACAAACATGCAAGCAGTAGCATATACAGGAATTGACAATTTGCTAGCAAAAGGTGGGGGACCGGCCTTGCAAAACTGATACGGGTGTGCTAGAGTAAAGTTCCATTTAGGGCTGTGCAAATGAGTAAAAATGCCTCCCCGGCGTAATTTCGAGTATCCGGGTACTCGACCGTAAGATCGACGGGTAGGCCTACCCGAAATTACAAAAGTTCAAGATTTTTTTTAGAATTACAAAAAAGTTTTTGTGAAGTTAGTCAATTGCTTACTTTATATTGACAGGTCGTCACTTTTAACACTAACGTTCTTATGTCGACGGTCTTGGGTGCCAGAGATGCTCGTTTCTAAGCTGTTGAAAAGCCACTTTCTAAAGGAACTGATATTGCCGGAATGCATAAATATCTCCGCCGGTCACTTATTGGCCGACACAAAGCACAGCACGTTGGTGACGTCACTCACCCGAGCTCGACACAGACGAAATTCGAGCGCTTATTAATGACGAATCACTTACTGCCGCCGCTGCGCGCTGACGACTGAAAGCCTGACCGGCGGCGGCGTTAATTTAGCTGAATTTGAGATGAAAAACAGTCACATGAGTATCCGACGACTCATTTCATCACCTGGGCTATTATCAACGGGTGGGTACCCGTTCACAGCCCTAGTTCCAGTTCTGCCAATGGTTATTATGGTCGAAGGTGAAAAATTTCAAATCTACTTTTAAAGTAAACGCCTAAAAAACGTTTAAAACTGTTTTCTTTTATTATGGAAGAAACTTTTACAACTCATATATCCCATTTTGGTAAATAGTATAGTGTGATAGGCCTACATTCCCTACAACATTGTAATTTTATTGACTTTACAATTTATAAAATTTCAAAAAGTGGGTGGATGCGTCCGCCCCCAAATTAACCACTGAATGATAATAATGTTTGTTTGCAAATAGCTATTTCCATTTAGTACATGTAGGCATACAAAGATACCTACAATCTTTATACAATACTGTATACAATCCAAAACTGATATGGACAATAGAAATAGGAATGGAGTTGTACAATAAGGCTCCAAGAGAGTGAGCTAGACATTGAGATAATAAATTAAGAATCTGATAACTAGCTGAATAGTTATGTTATATTATCTATCCTATCTAGTACTAAGTAATAATATTTTCCAGAGTAACTTATTTATAACTGAACAAAAAAGGTGTACTGTTTCTACGTATAGCCTTACTCGTGAACTATGTAGTAGGGTGGGCCGAAAAACAACATTTTTTTTTTTTTAAAGTCGTAATACCGCGGAAAAGTTGCGAATTGTGGAGACTAAAAAATTTTTTAAAAAAATTTAAAAATCGGTTCATATCTTCCGGTCGCGCATGTGCTCTAAAGTTTTCCAAAATTTGGAAAATTTTGATTTTTTTTTGATTTTTTTTAGTTGTAATACCGCGGAAAAGTTGCGAATTGGGAAGACTAAAAAGGGTAAAAAAAATAAAAAAATCGGTTTATATCTTCCGGTCGCGCATGTGCTCTAAACTTTTCCAAAATTTTGAAAAATTCACATTTTTACGATAATTTTTAATATTTTTAACATAGAAGAAAATTTACGGCATCGAAATCATATGGCCCTACCTCTCCCAAGCCAATCTCACACAATTAGAATCGGTTAAGACCCTATATATGAAAAAGATCCTTTCTCTATGTAAATTTACTCGTTTGCGCTTGGTATATGAGATGGTAGATGAATCATTGTTTGTTGCTGACCTACAGTTCAAATTTAACCTAAGCCAATCAGACGCCTTTCGTACTGTCGTTCATAACTGCATGACAAAACGCTTTGAAATTAGACCTGAATTCTTTACTATGGATCTGTTCAAAAATGATGATTGGAAAAAACCTCTTGCCAAAAACAGGCATGTGCTCACGGTTTTCACCATTTGTTTTGTCTAGATAGAAAGTTCCATTCATCATATACAGACTGCAAATGCTCCCACTGTTCTAGGGATTGCGACCTGTATCATGTTTTTACATGTCCAGCTAGGACTCATTCCATTACTGATCTTGCCACAAAGGGTCTTGTCTAGAATCAGGTACAAAAAGTAAAATATAGTCTGAAATGTTTAATTTATTAAATTTTGTTGTTTTTATTCTGTTGTAAACTTGTAATTTTATTAATCATTTATCCTGTCATTGTCATAGCTGAAATGTAAATTGTAACTATTTGTGTAATTTGTATTGGTGTAATGTTGCCTATGTTACGCCATAGTTGGTGTTGTACTCTCTGGAGTTTAATAAAAGTTAAAAAAAAAAAAATTTAAAATATGAAAAATTCGAGCTTTTACATTCGGGAAGAGGCTAATTTAAAAATGTTAAAAATTATCGTAAAAATGTGAATTTTTCAAAATTTTGGAAAAGTTTAGAGCACATGCGCGACCGGAAGATATAAACCGATTTTTAAATTTTTTAAAAAAATTTTTAGTCTCCACAATTCGCAACTTTTCCGCGGTATTACGACTTTTAAAAAAAAATGTTGTTTTTCGGCCCACCCTACTATGTAGGCCCTACCCTAAACATGCTGCCTACATTTATTCAACCTCTAGTTTTAACTACGGTAAGCCTAGTTTAATTCATCTCATGTACAGTACTCCATTCATTTGACACGATATTGAACCACGTACGTAAGGTGGCAGGTAAAATCCATATTTCTTAATGTTGACTGTTTAATGAAGGTACGTAGTGAATTATAAATAAAAATGTAAGTGACCATGGTAGATAAGAGTGGAATATGTGTCATCAACAATTACATGGCCACTTCAGATGCCATTAGAAGCTTCAGTGCCTTTGTTCTCGTTTCCAATTAGGTAGGCTACCTAATTCAACTGTAACTTAGCTTAGCTAAAATGCCTAACAAGAGCAATGTAGGTAATATACTAATGAAAAGTACATAATGGATGCTTAACATTTGTCCAAGGTCCAAGTGATAGGAAAATTATTTGGGCTTATAAGGATTAAAAACCAATTAAAAATGTACAAACATTTAATTGCCAGGTCGCGTTGCCAACATCGTCAAAATGTGTTTTGGCGCGTTATCACTGTTGTGTGTTTCCGCTTAGGAATTCTGCGCTACAAAGTTGACTTCCAGTCTCTTCAGGCTGATGAACCATTGGATGATGTCGACCTAGATGATTACTAAACCGTTCGCTCGTTTGCCTCCTCATCAGGTAGACATGATCGGTCTTTTATGCACCATGTTTTAATAAATGCACTTTTTTAGCGGTGCATTTTTATTGAAAGCATCTTTGCCGTCTTTTATTTTTTGGCTTATTTGTATAGCAATTTTACTACTCTTATGTGTTAGTGGTAGTATATCATTTTAGGCATTTATTTTATATTTTCTAGATCAATCATGATTAGATGTTGATGTTTTACTTGTGTTTTGTTTTGTTTTGATTGGTGTGGTACCCTGTATTGCATCTGCCCCTGTGTCAAGCATGAGTGTGCCTGTAATTTATAATGTAGTTGGCAAGTGACTAATGCTTCCAATTTTTTGTAGTAGCCCTAGGCCTATATTAATTATGCTACACTGCTACAGTATCAATATGGTACAGTAGTAATATTTAATATTTTAATGGTAAATTTATGTTTTTACAACTGGAACTCCAAAATTCTAATATATTTAGCAGGCCTACTTTTCCCACATTATATCAAATTGCCAAATCTTCTTCTGTTTTGGGGAATGGTCGTGGGGCTCGAAGCCTCTCCCCTGGTAGTTTTAGTGCCTGGTGCGAAGCACCTATAACTAAAAATCTGATGTGTGCCAGAGTTGGGCGATGGACAGCGTCCTTGCGCTGCATGGTAATTGGTGACAGGCACCGTTGATTTCGGTAAAATACCGCCGGAACTTGAAAATGGCAACAAACTTCTAGGATTTGCATCCGTGGCAGAAAAGTCCCACAAGAGACATCCAAGGAGAGTTATTTTTATCGTCACGGAGGTCTTAGTCGTGGTTCCACTACACCCACTCGACGACGACCGGCGATGAGACGTTGACGAGCCCGCAGAAGCCGTGCCTGACGACGTGGAGGCAAGAAACGAGGTCCAAGAGCTGCAATGGGGCGCGGGAATACGTCGCTTCTTCTCGGAATAATGTGGGCAAGTGCAGAAACCTGGGGATTTGGTACCGCTTCTAGAGATGCGTAAAATCTGGCAGCTTGTGCAGCAATGCATTGGTTGACGGTTTGCAGACCGAGGTCAGCGTGAACCTCAGACATTCGTGTCCAGCGAGGGAGAGAAAGGGACACACGAAGAATCTTGTTTTGCACCACTTGTAGTCGGTTGCGGTGGGATGCTGCACATCCTCCCCAGACAGGAGATGCGTATAACGCCGCTGAACGGATTACAGACGTGTAGAGGCGGAGCTTGGCCGATACCGAGAGCTGTGCATTCCGCAGAAGGGGGTACAGAGAGACAAGTTTACCGGTTGCCTTCTGAGTTGCTGACCGGATATGTGGGCCCCACGTAAGTTTACGGTCTAAAGTTATGCCCAGGCATCTATTGGTCGGTGCCCATGGTATGGCGACATCATTGAGACGTAACCGAGGAGGAGGCCGTTTTCTAGACCATGAGATTGCCAAAGCTACATAACCTATGGCAGCCTTAGTAAATTAAAATTACCCTTTCCATTATTATTATTATTATTATTATTATTATTATTATTATTATTATTATTATTATTATTATTATTATTATTATTATTATTATTATTATTATTATTATTATTATTATTATTATTATTATTATTATTATTATTATTATCAGCGGAACTCGAATGTGATTCGTTTTAATGCAAGTAGTACGTATTTATTTACATGACAAACAATTCAAATCACTGAACTGATAAAATTTCAAACCAGCATCCGGGACCAAGTTTTGTAGGTGCTGTTAACATTGACACCAAAATCTGTCTCATTTCAAACCTACAAAAAATTATAAGCGTAAGTATTTGTACTATAGTAGATCTTTGTATTGGCCGACAACATTCTTTGACTTTGAATAAAATTATTTTATCAACACTCTTGTTTGGAATGTCGGACTACTTTATATGGCGGTGGCCAAATAATTTAGAATATATGGTTAATTAGCCATTATACTAGTCCAATATAGTATTTGTTTTGCACCAATCCTACCAAGGTCTACAGAAGCTCCATAAGCTTGGTTCCCAAAAACTCCGCTAGAATATTCAGTAGACCTTGCAATCCCACCTCCTACTTTTGTACAGGCTTTTTTTCATTGTATTTTGTGAATTTTAAAAGATCTATCGATGATATTTCATGAAGAACGTATTTGAGACTTGTGTAATCAAAAGTTCTGTGAAACTTCCTGTCTTTTAAACTTTAATCAATCAAGTCCAATGCAGCATGCATAGATTGATTGCTAAACAACATTTAGCAAACAAATAAAACAATGTAGGCCTAGGTAAGTTAAATATAAGATAGATGATAGTGTATAGTACTGGCAGTTCACCATCCTTTTTTGTTGTTATTATCTGAACTTAAGGATCAAATTTCTACACACCTAATTTACTCGATTCAATTCTTATCTGGTCAGCTGCAATTTACATTCTTTTTCAAACTGGCTAATTTGTTTGTATGCTTGCTGCCTGTAGGATTGAGTGCACCGTCTGTTGGCTGACCAGACGATCCCTACTGGATGGCATTATATCTTTGTTTTTCACCTCACACAACGCAACACACAATAATTACGCTTTGGTGGTTTAAAAGAACGAATTATCTTTGATTATCGCAGCGTAATTTGAGCTATGAGGAAAGTAATGCTCTTCACATACGTACTAAGAAACGACGCAGATGTCACTGTACTTCCAGCAGACAAAGGAAATTGTACGGTTATAATGAACACATCTGATGGCTGATGGAAGTCTAGGTCACTCTGCGTACCGCAAGCCAACTCACACTAATCACTATCTAAATGCAGCATCACACCACCATCCTGCACAGATCAACTCGTACCATATTCACTTGCCACACGATCCAAGGTACTGTCAGATCACGAACATCACTTCAGAGATGAAAGTGGTGCGCGAGGCTTTACAATGCAATGGTTTCTCTGAAACTATTATAACAAAGACCTTTAATAAAAAAGTAAATAATAGTAAAGAGGTCAACAGTCAAGAACCAAAACCTCGTGCTCGTGCTTACCTGCCTTATGTGTTATGTCAAAGGTGCCACAGACTAAATTGGGAACCATCTTGCGAAACATGATGTAAAAACAAATTTCTCTACTGATCGTCAAATAATTACATATCTGAGAAGTTATAAAGACTATCATTAACGAGTCAAAGGGGGTGTACGAGGTGCTATGTGGTTCATGCGATAGCTCGTACGTCGGTCAATCAAAATCGTGGCCCGGACAGCCAAGGTACCGGGTACGATCCCCGGTGTAGTCACTTTTTAATTTCTGTCTAAAGTACTAACATAACAGCGTCATAGTCTCCTACTATAATGCCAAGGATAAACATCATATACTCCAACTCTAGGGTTACAGAGATGGTTTGTATTCCCCAGTTAATTTTGTAATTAGTCTAATAGGCAGTGCAATCTGCTCTACACAGGCTATTAACAATGTACAAAACAGACCAAGAATTAGACAGTTTTAAATTAGTGGCCGCATAGCTCAGTTGGCAAGACTGGACCTGGACAGCCAAGGAAGACAATAATTTGATAACAATGTGCATGATATCATATGACTTGATTAATTTTTTTAAATGATTCTCAACATCAATATTGAAATGTCGAATTCTGCACATCAGCCGGTAGAGAGTTTCATAATGATGCAGAAAGCTGAAGTTCGAGCATGAGGATTTCTGTTTCTGTTAAAGATGGGACTCAGGATCTGTTTCTATGTGTGTCTGGATTATGTCTGTTTGTTTGTTGAACACAGATCAAATCACTGAACTGATTTCACTGAAATTATAAACCAACATTCAGAAACATATTTGTGGGTGCTGTTGGCACCAACAGCAAAATCTGTTGCATTTTATTTATTTATTTATTTTTATTTATTTATTTAACGTCTATCCTATTCAGTTATAAAAACTGATTTACAAAGGAGGACAACTAAATAAATCTAATTACATAGATGCAGACACAACAATGAACTACATTTAAGTAAATATTTGAAATAGTAATATTACAACAATGCATTAAATACTCGACAAATTTGATAACAAATAAAAAGGATATTAAATGCAATTTATGAATGAATCGAATATATAAAAAAGGGGGTGGGGAATGAAAAGAAAAGAAAAAAGGAAAGGAAAGAAAAAAGAAAGAAAGAAAGAAAGAAAGAAAAGAAAAAAGAAGAAGAAAAAAAACATTAAAAAAGAAAAACGAAAAGAAAAAAACATTAGCATTTTAGGCTAACCGTAGGCCTGCGAGAAATAAAAACTGAAAAATGTATAGTATTTAATTTGATGACTTTGGCTTAAGGGGGTCCGGCCGTCAGAGGTTTTTAAAAAATCGTATTTTTTATTATTCATTTGTGTGTCGTTGTATAGTATGTAGAATAAAATGCGTTGTATAGTATGTAGAATAAAATGAAAAAAAAAATTTGGGAAAAAATTTATTTTTCGATTTTTTGGAATTTTTTTTGTAAGTTAGTGACTATGTTTAGACTATGGTGCAGGAATGCACTAACTGTAAGTTGCGAAACTTTGACGTTGATTTTCTCTGAACATTATTTTTTAATACAAAGGTACATTTTTCTCAGGAACTATACATGCAAATGTCTTGAAAATTTCAGAGCATGTAGATATATTGAGTCTCAATACTTTGCCCCTTTCAATAATACAGTTTTTGTATTACTTTTAATTATAATAATTTAAACATGTGTTAAAATATTCAAAAATGTACACTTACTACACCGATTAATTAAACACAATTGAATATAGTTTCCAAGTACACAATTTGTGTAATGAAAGGGGGAAAGTGTTAAACTAGGGGGGGAAAAAATTAGAGCTCTAGCTTGTATGGTTATTTTAAAAAATGTACCTAAGTAATGGCTAATTTAACATACATAAGATACAAACGGCCGGACCCCCTTAATATTGTCATTTGTATCAAATCTTTTGAATGTCTTGACTACTTTATATTAGACTGGAGAAGGGGTGACTGGTTGGGAAAGAATATAGAACAACAACAACTTTATAATGTTTGTGAATCCTACCAGATCAATGAATCTTCCTAAAAGTCCACGGTACTTTGTACAAGCTATGTTTTCCATTCTTTGTATACATTTCATAAGAAGGTATGTATTCATCTTATAGACTTTTACAATTAGTCCAATCTTTAAGAAGATGTCAGAAAATTAATTTATTAATATTATTCTATTGCACTTTTCCCCAAAAGTAACCTTTAACCCGAGAGTAGTCGCGCCCCTGTTTGTAACGTTAGTAGTCGCGCCCGGTCCTTTAGACCGCATTATTTATTATGGGCTAATAACGTTAGGATGACGTTTTGATTACCAATATAAGATAATTTATCATATAGGTGACAGCATACATGGTTATATTAATCAATTATCAATCAATAATCAATAAATAATCAATCAATAATCAATCAAACACAGAATGTTGCAAACCTACAAAAAGGTATAAAAATATGTTTTGAAACACCCTGTAGTTCGAATTATTAGTAAATTAAGACAGTTATATTATGCCAACACTGTATGTTGAAGAATAATCAACCTACAATAACAAAATACATGTCTCATAATAGTGATAGAGTATGCATATTTTTGCCTCCCTTAGTAGTCGCGCAGCGGTCGAAAAGACCGAGCAACCGAACAGGACCTCTTATCTTAGATGAAGTTCTGCAGAACACTGAATCGCATATTGCACACTGGCTTCACAAATCTATTTTGGGAAGGTAGGCGGAACTAGACAAGCCACGCATGCGCGCTGTACAAATACCAACCGTTGAAAAAAAAAGTCGGTCTAAAAGACCACACGCGACTTCTCTCGGGTTAAGAATTTTGAAATCCTAAACATTTGTTAAAAGAAAATGAAATCAGATTATTTTATATGCAGATAACTTCAAATTTGTAGAATGAAAAAGTTGTATTCTGATGTGTTAAAAAATATGTTAAAAAAATTGTTTCATCACTTAACATATTCTGTTCATCATGTAGGCCTATTCTTCAATGTATTCAATCATCACATAGGTGATGAATTGATAGTTGACAATTCACAAACAGAGAGAGTTTGTATGTTTTATTTGTTACTAGGGAAATATAGTAGCCTCCATTGATGCAGAGCTTGAGCCTGGCAGTGCCTTCATTTTGTACCATATATAGGCAGTTGAGCAAAGGTGGTTCTCCATTGGTTGAACATAGTGTGATGCAACTGTGGCCTGACTTATCCAACACATTCCCTCACTGTCACTTGAATCCTAAAGCTGGAACAGAACTCTCTATATTCAGTGGTTGTGCGTATGAAGAGTTTTTGATTGTTAAATAACGAATTATTTTGAAAAACTGCTGGTATTTTATTGCTGCCTACACTGCTCAGTGCTCAAACATAACTTGGGTACTGGGAAGCAACTTTGAAAAAAGTACTGTTAAGCAAAATAACACTGACTTTATGTTCTAATTGAAAGTTGACTTATTTTATTTGGCAAACAATATTTTGCATGTTTCAGTTTGCAAATGTTGTCCACATTTGATTTTGGAAGCTTTGTAGATCCCGTCTTGGACAGCAGCTGTACTGTTATGATGTATATTAATTGTATATGTTTGATTGCAGGGTTGCTGCGCTATAAGGTGGACTTTCAAAGTATGCAGCTGGACGACCTTGACCATGAACTCTACGATCTTGATGATTATTAGGAAGTAATTAATAATTAAATCAATTATCAGTACTTTACAATGTATGAATTGCAAATGAAATTGCAACGGAACCATGTTTTTGTACGAATCATACAACTGATATATATATAATATATATTATAACGTGAAAAAAAATTAAGGATTTGAGGTACAGTACAATAGCAATTGTTTATATCTTTTAATGAAATTGATTTTTCACTTTTTCAGTGCTATTTATTTCTTTTTATTAAGCAATTGGAGCAACCATTCACATGATGCAAGACATTTGTTTGCATTCCATGCAATGTAAATGGCTACAAAAGACATTAAATACATTCTTAATGGCCAAGCTCATGTGTCAAGATGCTTTTATACATACCTTATTTCAGTTGATTGTAATTTTTATTTGTGTACTACAGTAAACTAAGTACTGATACTTATATATCCAAAAATGCATTTTTGGTTCCATTCTGTTCCTCAACTTTTTCAGTGCCAAACCACAATATGCCGCTCACATTCGAGTGACGTATTAATCTTCTTCCTTACTACAATACAATAGGTACACTCGTTCCTGAAACCTCCAGTTTTTCTGGAAGGTGGAACAAAATACTATTATTGTACCATGTTCACACAGTTTGTTTTAGTAAAACTTGGTGGGACTGCATGGCTCCACTCTCCACCTGCTATTGAGGTGATTAAATACATGGAAGTGAATTGGGGTGTAACCATTATGCACGAGCATTTGTCAATAGTATTTATAAGATGCTTTAAAATTTGGATTGTCACAATAAAGGTATGGCTGGACAGGACTAAATACAAGGTGGGAAATACTTAAAAACTGAAAATCCTGATTCATAGGGCATCGTTAGCGGCAACCAAACTTATTAACTTTTTACATCTATCTCGCGTCCCCCCAACATCCAGGACTTGTTGGTTAAACGCAACCCCCGGAGCAGGACCAACACGCCCCAAGTAGCCCTACCACCTGACTCCTACCCCTGTGACAGCGCTCGCTGTAAAACATGCCAACTCAACCTACCCACCGAGTCGTTTACAGCAAGAGCCACGGACAGAACTTACACCATCCAGGGACACAACACGTGCCAAACCAACATCATTTATCAGTTGAGGTGCAGTAGATGCCCAGCTGAATACTAGGCCTTACTACCAACGCCCTCAACACACGAATGAATGGCCACAGACATGACACCAAGGCAGGTAACATCAAAAAACCAGTGGCCCTACATGCTGTATCTCACAACCTGCCTTTCAACGAATGCTACCGGGCCAGTGTTGTGAGAGCCCTACCTGCCCACTGCAACGAACATGAAGTGGCTCACCAGTGGATTACCAACTCGAGGCTTCCCCCAAACATCAACATCTGTTAAGGTGTATTCCACTAGGAGGGGTGGGTGGGTGAAGACCCCCCCCCCCCTCCTAGTTCTCCTCCACTCCACCCCCACCCAACAGCGTTACTGGCGTGTCTTGTAAATAACTGTCATACTATAGCTGTACAGACCTAGTTTCGTTCGTTCGTCGCACTCCGCTTTCGTTGAGTGAGCAAGGCCCTGGTTTCAACGTTTTCATGTATTATGTTTATTTTTATTTGTGTCTTTCTTCTACGAGATCCCTGCAGTCACCGACCAGGTAAGCTGTTGGGTTCCCTTTCCACACCCCTACTTAATCATTAGAAAAGGTTTGTAATTGTCATATGTTTTTATACATATTATGCATATTATGCTTGCCTCAGACGGTCTTTCTACAGGTAGTTTCTACTTTCTATGAGTAGGCATATCTATTTCAGGTTGCTTGACTACACGTAATCTAAATAAAATAATATTGGTTAAGTCTCTATTGCTAGAGATGACAAAAGTTTTTTTTAACTATACCTGGGACTTTGAATTTTGCAGTGGTATACACATTTCAGCCATAGTATGGCCTTGTATGAACCCAACAGTATTAGAATTTTCTTGCTTTCAATGAGACAAGGTCGCCTGTTTGTTTTATTCGTGTATTCGTATCGTGCTACGAGAATCGTGTGACCTACAGTACAGGGTTGGCTTAGTCTGCTTTAAATTTAATGTCCCCCACTGAAAATCAGTTCTGTGATGAGTGGGTACTCTAAATACATTTTTTTTAAACTTGCAGGTAGGTACTGGAAAAACTATAAACACAATTCAATTTCGTGTTTCCAAGGACTAGAACGGATATAGACACGAGTTTCAATTTGGCAACAAGGCCAGCCATGGCACCTCACGAGTGATCGCAGTGCTTTCTCATGACAAATGAACACTGCGGCATAGGCGTATGTACATGGCCTTTTTAACCTCATTTGGAGACACGAAAAAATGTTGTATAGTATAAGCAAAAGTCGCTGGGATGGGTCAGTCAGTCGTGTCCTCACATGAAGAGTACATTCAAACAATTTAGCTTTCTCCATTTAGGGCTAAAAATACTGATACAAAAATGTATTTTTACAGATGCTTTTAAAACTGACTCCATAGTCCATTTATTTGCATTTCATACCCCCTGAACAAACATTCCTGGTTTTTGGTTGTTGAATTATGACCACCCTCATTATGGGAAACAAAAGCTAACGGATTGGAAAAGAATAGAGACCATAACCATAAAACAGCATGAATGGCTAGGTACATGTTATCTCGTCTCGGGGTGCACAGACACTGGTTGCTGTCCTTCGCTCAATATGTCTCTGCGACATCGGAAGGCCGACCACTGACAAGTGTTTAGCGATCTCATGTCATGAGTTTGTAGACGAGTTTAACAAAAATATTGCAGTGCAATTAATGCACATCTTGCTTGTTATTTCAGGGATGTAATGCTTAATAAAATGCAGACAGGTTTTAGCTAAAATTAGAAGTTTGATTATTGAGTTGTATCATAATTGGCTTATTAATTAAGCAAAGTCGTCTGTATTGCACATTGAAATGAAATTATGGCTGTCTTACTCTTATCTCCCACTCCCTTTGGATATTCCAGGTTATTTAGCTCGCTATTATCTGCTGCTCCAATCTTCAACTGACTTGTCGTATTCTTATTATGTGCTTCCGCAAAAAGTATTTTGTTGAAAAGAATTTCAATGTTTGTAGGCCTAGTGTGAAGTTATAACAATACCTCTTGTTAGAAATGAGATAATGTGAAATTAAAACCATGTGTTTTTCACAATATATGATGATTGGAAATATATGTACCGGTACTAGGCCTACATACATAACATTGCGACATTGTCGAACGAGTTTCATGAGGTTTGCAGATAGTTGCAAACCACCCCTCCATTGATTCTTTTTTGAGTAATATTTTGCTTACCTTCAATGAAGATATGCCTTGCGAGGTTTCAAGGCCAAGCATCTAGGCACTCTTTTTCAAGTAAGGAGGGGGGATGAGCTTTTTTTTAAAAAAATATTTCTGTGCACATGGTTGACACAATAGGGAAGGCTCACCAGTTTTAGATATTAGTGCTGGTGTACGGAATCAGTAGATATTTACTTTATCACCACCAAAGTAAATACTTTTTATTTCACAGAGGTATAGTTTTACATTAACTCTTTCCCACGCTTTTATTGTGAAATGACGTGTGTGACGTCGTCATAACCCTATATAGACAGCGATGTTTATGAATGAAATTGACCACGGTCTTCTAGATCACAAAGCAATATTCACTGTTCGGCTGTTTACCAGCTTGTGTTAAAACAATAGTCCATTGTTATTACCGGTACTAGTGTTATCATTTTTTCAATTTACTTTATTTAGCTATAATTGCTACTATACAATTTGTCACCTAATAATTTACAATTTTGTATTTTCACTTAGACTCTCACACATAATATTACAAATTATTCTCTATTTTTAACCATCAATTCTCAACATTTTAATTTAAAACTAGGGCCTATGTACATATCTTGACCCCAAACAATCACCATAGTTGCCCAACAATGTTGCTGTGAGTTGGTGTGCATTTGATACCATGCATATTGCTGACTGCTCACCAAACGGTCAAGTCGAGTTGCCCAACACCCGGCAACACCCCAAAAATGTTCAACATTCTGAACTACTTGGCAATAAAAGTTAGTAACTTCCAATCAGATCTCTTCAAAGTATCACGTGATCATTGATAACCAATCACAACAGTAGGTGTCACCATTGTAACTTTATTTTGTTGCTTCTGTGTTAGGGATAGCAATAAAGTTGGGCAACTTTGTTGATCGTTTGGCAGCCGCTATGCATCTGCTATCAATTTGATGTATTCTGATCCCAGCATAAAAAACTGATCTTTGGTATTTTTATGAATTACATCCACTTACGTATAGCTAATTTTTAGCAGTTTGTCTGGTCTCCCTTACATGAATTTCCTCCACACTCTTCAATTTTTATTCTAAATAACTTGGCAATTGATTATTTTCAATCTTATACATAAAAGTTAACATATATTATCTAATTTAATATTTTCTTGAACTGTTAACCATCTTAAATAGTTCATCATATCAGAAACCGTCTGTATCGTTAAAAATGTATACACAAATGTTATACACGTATCTTGTTATTTATAAATTAGTTGAACTTAACACTGTTCTTAGGTGGAAATAAGTTTTTAATTATGTTGCAATATTTCGAAAAGTTTCACTTTTCTTCGACAGGCAGACATTTACAAAAATACAAACATCTGAACAAACAATAACCACAGCTATGTGGATGAAAAATTAATTGCAAAGAAGTTATATTTTTAAGTAATTTAACAAGGTGAAAGAAAAACATTTACAAACAAATTATTGCTTATTAGTTATTAGTATTTCTTAATCATTCTGAACAATTTTATTCTAAAGGCTTTATTCGCCTGATGCGATTCTTGTACTTCAAATGCTGTGGAGAAATTTTTCCCTAAGCCAAAACGTATAAATATAAACGCTTTTGTCTATGTGCTTGTTATCGTGCTTAAGATGAAAATATAAATGAATTTCCTCCTATCAAAAGCGTGAAAAGTCACAAGTATTGTTGTGTTCCGTTCTCCAGCACATTGGCAAACAAAAATAATAAACTTATCATTCCATGAGTTTCTAAAGGATACCCAATATGTTAGTGTAACTGACGGCTTTGGTAACTGATGGAATGCCGTTGGTAACATACGAAGGAATGGGGACAACTACTAGATTTATTTAGTTGTCCTCCTTTGTAAATCAGTTTAACTGAATAGGACGGTCATCAACGATATCACCTAACATAGGCTAATAGCTACTAACATCCACAGTGCAGTGTGGTAAGGCAGGATTGAGGGCTATGCAAAAGGTAGGTGGTTCAAATCTACGTTCGGTCGTTTTTTTAACCATTCTATTTAGGAAGGCCCATGTTTTTCTGAAAATGATTTCATTACGTTCGGCCTCGTCGCGAACGCAATTCTACGTCAGAGATAATACGTGGAAAGTGCTAAATGAAGAGAATCACAAGGTTCACCCTGTGCCACCAATGACTGCGTTGAGTGCTGGGTGCATATATTGTAATCGAGGATTAATGTGGAACGTAACATAGAATGAAAGTAACACACAAAACGGAAAGAAGGTCCATGTGTAATGTTGGCCTAGTCGTAGATCTATGTTCAGCCATTCAGCACTGCTAGCCTAGATATTTTGTCAGCACTTCATGAACATAGAGCACAAATGGCGTCTTAATTAATTACGATGTGCATAATTTGTCAGGCATTTTTCTAGAGTCTACTCTTAGAAGCAACTGATAATATGCACATTCATACCAGTGGCGGAACTTCGTTTCATGGACCTGCCCGCAAAATTTCTATGGAGGCTCCCCTAACAGATACACACACACATAGGCTCAGAGTTGTATTTAGGCTTTGCATCCCGGGGTGGCTATGTAATATCCCTGGGGAATTATATAAGGACCATGTACAGGGGGTTTGAGGGGGGGCTGGGGGATCGCCGCAGGCAAAAATTTAGAAAATCAGGTTTTTAGAGTGCGTTTGGTGTGTTTTAGAAAAAAGTTGTGGGCTGAATGCAATACCAAAATAATGTAGTTTTTGTGTGTTGAGTTATGGACGCTAAAAGTTCCTTAATATCCCTTCGTCTGGGCCCGGGGTAGAATTCTCCCAGAGCATGGCTCTGCTAATCGTAAAAGGCGATTCAAGAGAAAAAGTCCACCTCGCAAACATCAGCTAGTAAGAGGGTAGTATATTAGGCCTACTCCCCGAATCCAGGGGCGAGCTCTGGCAATCGTCGTCGGGGACCTTGCCTTTCCCTTGACGACCCTTGACGACGATGACGACAATGACACCACGAATGATGACAAAGACAATGTTGACCGCAACGTGAGAACCCCCTTTCCTCCCCTTACCCGTGGCTGGTTCTGACCAGCTCTTCTCCATATCACCTAGTGGTGCATTATGACCTAACGGTTGATGCGTCCTTAATCCAAATAAACCAAAAAAATCCTAAATATCCGCTAGTTTTCACCTTTAAACCGCTAGATTCACAAAACGGTCATTTTTGCAACGAAAACAAATACAATATTTTCCAAACAGTGTGAAATACTGTTTTTTTTACCAAGTTTTTTTAACGAGCCCCTGAACGGGCCTGGGTCCGCCCACAATTGTGGATGCCTAGTTCCGCCACTGATTCATACAGACAGCTGACCAACAACCTGTCACATCACTGTTAGGCCTACCACTTTTATCAGTGACTGTACGTCACTATATTAGTGTTATTACGGCACACTAGAGCTAATCAAATCTTTGACAGTGTGAATAATTTTGCACTATTATTACCTTTAGTCCATTATATAAACCCAAAGTTATTACGGCTGACCGTACGAATATCCCTGGCCTTGATTATCACCTTGCTTTAAAAATCCCTCGATTGTGTGTGGATTGGAAGCTACCGCACTCGTTGTAGGCATAACCCCAGCACTTTCCAATTATCTTGAAAATGTTCCATGATCCACGCGTTAATAAAAATCCACTATTTAATATGGCCTCGCCTTCTTCATCATCATTCTCCTCTTTATCATGCTTGATTCAGATCCTTTTACGTTTTAAAAATATCTATAAAACAGAAAACTCAATCTAAAGTTTGACGTTTCTCCATTTACTACCCTTGTGTTTACTTACTTCACTTGTGCCCTTTGCTTTGCCTTTTGGAAAGTGATGTCACCAGCATTTATCCTTGAGACCACAAATTAATCAGAAAAAATGCTGTTTTTTTCAATGGGCACTCGTTGATTGATTTTAGGGTTATGTAACAACGTATTGCCCCGTTTTCCCCGCCATTATTATGTGTAAAACTTTATGCTCACTTTTATGACCAAAAATATAGCCATGGTGAACTGGATGTTTTAAGTTTTAACATTCTGAAGTGGGGATTTGGAATACGCCTGTTCAAGACTGCAAAATATTGGGTCTAATAGTTAGTTTGGCCTCACAGTAAGGCTCAACCTCATTGTTAAGTTTAGGAAGGATAAGGAAATATTGGCATAGCTACAGTAGGTACCATTGTTCTTAATACATTTGCACCCTATGATGTAATTTTATTGGCGTTAGTATTTCACAAAAGATATATGTACACCTTTGTCTCACAGTAATTAAATTAGCATTCTGATATTTAATCATCAATATAATAATGTAATTTATCAAATTATGATGGGCTTGCGTAACGACTCCGGATCAGAGAAGTGACTGCTCTCTGTAATTTAATTTAGGATGAGTAGCTTTTGGTGACGTTGTTGGTGGTTCAGGCAAGTCTGAAAAATAATTCACAATAATTGCATATACCGGTATATCAGAACATCAGGATGGCCTTATGCAGCAATCTAGCCATTAGGACTGTGCAGGATGGAGGTTTTGACAGTAATGCCTTGTCTACACTAACGCTTTAAAGTGAGCTTTAAAGTGAGAGGTACTTTAAGTCTAGGTGTAGACGCTCAAAAAGCAACTTGAAGTCCCACTCATTTTAAATCATCCCAGAACCCCATTTTAAAGTGAGGAACGGCGTTTATAACAATCGATTGCTGTTTTTCGATTCTGAAATGGCGGGACGACTAGTCATGTTGAGAGTTCGTGATATTACTTTAGCCAGCAATAGCCACTCTGTAATTTTAATCAAGTCTCAAAGTTGTAAAGAAGATAAGAAGAAAATATGAAATGTAACTAGTGACAAAATTCATTGTTTAATTGACATCTGGGGTTCTTCAAGTTTACCAGCTGAAAAATAATAACAAAGACAGCTGATTGGTCACTGCCATCTAAACTCATAAATGACGTTAAATCACGGGCTCAGTGTAGACGCACGGTAACTTTAAATGACTCATTTAAAGTGGGAAGGACTTAAAGTAAACGTAAGTGTAGACAAGGCATAAGGTAAATATGGCCATTATAATACTCCATGCTTCAATCAATGGATAATGTATTTCACTTCTGAAAAATATCATATTCCTAAATAATTAAATATGTACCGGTAGTATATAATTTTCTGCAGTCATTTTCAATTGTCTAGATTTTCTTTGAATTGCATTTTGTAAATAGTATATAAATTAAAAATTGTCTGAACCGGTATGTAAATGTAAAGAATGTAAATCCTGGGGCCCTCCACCATCAAAATATTATTTGGTTTCCCAAAAAATGGGGACCAGATAAGTCTACATCAAATTATTTCTTTTCTGTGTGCATCATTGTGTACTTACTTGTTCTTAGTGCTTTGAGGCGGAGATCCAGGTCCATCTCATCCTTGCCAGGTGACTTGCCAGGAGAGGGGGCAGAGGGCGGAGGTGAGGCGGGCGTGTCTGATAGCAGAAGAGCTGCAAGCTCCCCTTCTAGATCCTCGTCCCCAGAGACTCCGATCGGCTGGGATAGTGTATTTTGAATCTCTTCATGGATGTCGAGCACCTGAAACAATAATAATATGTTCTTTATGTTCTGCTTGTCTTGCTTGAAGTAGAGAACATATTAACCTACTTGAATGGATGCACATACCTCCTCTATGTCGTCAACGGTGTGCGCAACACTGTCTTCCGTCAGTCCCGCCTCCTTGAATGTCGTCTTTAATGCCGCTACACCCATTTTATATGCATCCATCACCTGAAGTTTAGAAAATATGTGTAACATGTAACATTGAATCCTTCCTATACAGGTAGAGATGCACAAAAATAGTATTTTAGTTTTGAATATTTAGAATTTTGTAGCATCTATTTTTTCATTCCACCAAAACCCCAAATGTGGCGCTTTCTTGCACTTCTAATGAGAAACGATGAATTATAGAAACATTTCAGTTCAATATAGTCCCATAAAAAGTTAGAATACAATGCTTAACTAGTTCACAATAAGTACGGTATGGGAAAGGAAACATTATATTTAGTAAAATTAGCAATTTGTAGAATTTTACAATATGCTCACTGATTTAGCATCAAAAATCCTAAAAGGCAAAAAAATGTATCTACCTATGGGCTTCTCCAATTATCTGGCAACCAGGAAATGTACCAACATATTATTATTTATTAGAAACTTGTTATGTATTCATGTATATGGTACGTGATAAGTTTGGCAAATTTGGAATGGCAAATCTGTTGGATTACAGGAAAATATAAACTTTGTCACAGGGCATACGTCATATAAGAATGGCTCAATGTGAATGGAAATATAAATGCAAAAAGGGAATGAAGCTTCCCTATAGCCCTATGTATCACTTTTCTGTCTGTCCGCCCATTTGTGCGTCTCACAATAAAAACCGAACATGACCTGCGAATGTAATAATGTTTTTTTGTACCTTCTACAAGGATAATAAAGAATGATTTTGGTGACAGGGTCAGGGAAAACGGGGCTATTAACCCAAAGGAGATATATTTTGAACCTGGCACCACCATCAAGAAATTTTAAATGCTGGAATAAAATAAGTTCCTTAATAATTTAATTATAAATTTGCCAAATTTGACAACAAATGGAAAAGCTAAACTAGTAATTTTATGATTTTTCATAAGGCTAATGATAGAAGCATGAATGATATTCATTTGACGTTGAATTGTAATGGTAAGCTAATTTCTAGAGTATATGAATTTAAATATCTTGGAGTTTTTTTAGATTGTAATTTAAATTTTAAGAAACATTATGAATATGTATGTAATAAAGTATCATCAGCAATAGGAATTATAAGTAGAATGAAGAGGTTTGTAACAGAGAGAATGTTGAGGTTACTTGTAGATTCTTATATTCACTCTATTATTGATTATTGTTTAGTGGTTTGGGCAGTAAGACCTTCTACCAAATATGTTGTACTTCAGAAGAGAATTGACCATCTGTTTGATTCAATTCCTATGAGCCAAGATTTACAATCTGATTGCTTCACGATTGAGGAAAGAATGAAATATAGCGTACTGGTAAATACATACAAAATATTGAAAGGTATGTATTCAGGTATTTTACCAATATTTTTCAATTTGTTGATCGTGATAGAAATTCTATTCTAATGAACTCTTTGAAAGTTCCTAAATTAATTTCTGAATCATTAAGAAAGTCATTCTTGTACAGAGGAGTATCCTTTTGGAATTCAATTTCTTATGATATTAGAAGCCAGTTTACTGAGCTAGGAATAGTACAATTTAAAAGTAAAATTGAAGCAATGATAATGAATCGAAGAACAAAGAAGAATTGATTTTTACTATTTATTTGTGGGGCATTGTCTCTGTGTTTATGTAATGTTAATTTATCTTCATGTTCTTATTTATGATTTTGCTGTTCTCTTTGTTTGTTCATTATTGCTTTGATTTTGATGTATTCAATGTATTTTCAATTGATATTTTTCTGCCTAGTTTGTCTGGTTGCCGCCCACTGGTGGAACTTGCAACTTGAGTTAGGTGTCCTGTATCATTGCTGTGATCAGTTTTTGACTTGAACAATTTTAAATAATTATATATCTGATATAATTATATATTAGAGTCAAGATCTTTTGCACTAAATTGTTATCAACATTTGAACACAAGAATGATGGTTGAACACAAGAATGAAGATTCGCGTTCGGTGGTTTCTTCCGCGAAAGATTGATTACTCCCTGATTTGCTGTTCCTGATTTTTGGCAAACCTCATATTCGTTTGAGTGGGATCGTCTAATAAATCAGTTTTTTTCTTTTCGTTTTTCTTTTTTAATGTTTTTTTTTAATGTTTTTTTTCTTTCTTTTTTCTTTCTTTCTTTTTTTCCTTTCCTTTTTTCTTTTATTTTCTTTTTCTTTTCTTTTTTCTTTTCTTTTCATTCCCCACCCCCTTTTTTATATATTCGATTCATTCATAAATTGCATTTAATATCCTTTTTATTTGTTATCAAATTTGTTGAGTATTTAATGCATTGTTGTAATATTACTATTTCAAATATTTACTTAAATGTAGTTCATTGTTGTGTCTGCATCTATGTAATTAGATTTATTTAGTTGTCCTCCTTTGTAAATCAGTTTTTATAACTGAATAGGATCAACGTTAAATAAATAAATAAATAAATAAAGTACCTACATTATCTTATGTAATTCACTACTCAGTGTAGGGCCTAAGTAACAAATACATTTTTAATGTTAAAGGGTGTTGCCTACTGTAAGCAAAACATGAAATAAACTGAGAATATGCAGGATATTGGTCCAGATCACACAATTATACCTCATTCACCCACATACCTTGCTGTCGGACTCTGCTTCTCTAATACGACTCAGCAATAACTGAACATTTTCCAGGGCAGAAGCTCGCTTATCTATGCATTTTTCTAATTCATGTTTCTTCCTTAAGCAGCTTTTGGCCTGCAAGAACAAGTAGTAAAGTTTTAGTACACACGTAATTGCTTTGATCATGGTGGTAAACTTGAGAGCAACACACATCTGAACCAACAGTGGTGACTCATATGCATAAAAAGTGAAACCCTTATTTGGAAAGCCACAGGTTCGAATTCCACACCGACAAATCCTAAATGAAAGATTTTTACAAGGTTTCCTTCAGTCATTAAGGCAAATGATGGGATTAAGTCCTCTTACAGCCCTTGGACATTCTTTTCACCATAACTCTAAACACTATTAACCAATATGGAAATCAATCCGGAAATCAAAAACTACAATTTTACGGGTTAAACCGGAAGTCAGAAGTTTTTTAACTTCTGATTTGGACTTAAGTCCATCAGTTCTTGTCTTAGGAGTTTGTAAACGGTGACTTTGGAGCCGTCCTAGCAACGAAGCACATAATAAATTCAGAGTTGTGCTGAATTGGCCTTGTTGATTCTGGCGTTGATTTGCGGATGTTCGCACTGTCCATACAGATGCTAATTCCTATAAAAATATCGATCTTGGTTCATCGTTTCATATCGTCGATTGCGTCGGGGCTTACAAGTGGCTTGGTAGCTTTGATTTAAAGTCCCCCACTGAAAATCAGTTATATAACTAAGTGGGTAGACTCTAAATACAATTTAGTTATTTATATATTTATTTATACAACTGATGTGTACCCAACAGCAAATAAGCATTCTCACAAATTACTTTTTTTACACCTGAAACTGTAAGAGAGAAGACTACGCTTGTTGCTACTATACTTACTAGGAAAACGCTAAAGTCCGTTTCGTTGTGAATCGAGACCTGGGTACGTGCAACACGACACCTGAGTACGACTATTTACATACCAATAAGTGCTTACGTATACCAATAAGTTCCTCTTAAGGTCTTGACCGATTTAGCTGAAAATTTGTAAAATAGGAGAGAATGGATAAAATCCACCGCCATCTAGAAGACCTTGACATCATTTCTTTGGGAAAACTATTTTAACTCTTTGAAAACAAATAATACACTGCTTCCTCGATAGTATTTTGATTACTTCTAGGTGGCAGTGCATAGTGACCAGAATTCTCGTGCGACTTTTCGTTGCCATGGTAATGTTACTTTTGTTAAAATGTAATTTCTATCTACACTACTTAAGGTCTTGACCGATTTAGCTGAAAATTTGTAAAATAGGAGAGAATGTTGTACTTATTGACCCTGCAAAATTTCATAACGATCGGAACATTTTTAAAAATTTATTTATTTATTTTTTATAACCAACGATCGGATTTTGTTCAAAAACTATACAGCAACCCGCATAGGTGGTATGTACATGTGTGCAAAATTTCAGGTCGATCAGAGAAACGGTGCGACCTGAACCGAAGCAGTAACAGAAAAAAAAATAACAGACATAATAATGGACAGTCAAATATGGCATTTTTTAGGAAATGCCAACAATGGAAAAAAACAAATTCCGGGTAAATGCAAAATCCGATTTCGCAGACCTGATTTTTTAAAATACTAATGGAAGCTTTCATGAACCCCGTACAAAAGTTCTTTTGTATTTAAATCGATTTCTTACGGATTTACCGGGCATTGTTTGATGCTGGGCGTGAAAATTGGGAAATCAGCTGGTACTCCAATAAGAAACATATAAACCACGATTTTGTGACGTAACCTTTGCCCCTGCCAAAACTATTGAAGACACCTTTTTTGTAGGGAATTGAACGGGAAATATTTCTGTAATCAAGACATTTTGTCTATCTCCAACCAATTTGGAGATAATCGATAACCAACACTTTTTGGCCCTTCTCCAATATGGCGGCCGAAGCTCCAGTCCGATTGTAGGGGAGTTTTAGTATGTTGATTAGTATTATGTATTATATAAGGATGGTCTCTGCAAAAATTCATCGACATCGCAATTTTTTCCTCTAAACGTCAATATAAGATCTTATTTGACAGGATAAACACCTCAGATCCGTCACGAGATAATCACGTAAGATTTTTCAACTATCAATAAAACTAGGAAGCTTCGCAAACGCTTTTTCAGGCGCGTTGTTGGATGAACGTATTTTTTTTTAAACGAAAAAAAGCGTAAAATTGCTATTTTCATGAGAAATTATTTTTTGATTGCGTTTAAACTTCACACCAATAGATTAATTCATATAATTAAGGTTCAGTAAAAAAATAATTACAATCGGATAAAGCATGTCAAAGGAAAGTTTTTTAAAAAGCGTAAAATTGCGATTTTCATAAGAAATAATTTTTAGATTTGGCTCAAATTTCACACGAATATATTAATTCATAAAATTATGGTTCTGTGAAAAAATCATTACAATCGGATAAAGCATGTAGGTGTTATAAGTCGAAGAAAGTTTTAAAAAATCGAAAAAAATCGTAAAATTGCGATTTTCATGAGAAATAATTTTTCGATTGCGCTAAAAAAAGTGGCAGTTCTAAGTTCAGAGATTTCGAAGGCCTCCAGAAAATTTCATCGCAATTGGAGTATCGGTTTAGCCGGAATCGTGTTAACAGACAGACAAAAATACAAAAAAAAAAAAAAACATTCCGGATTTTTTCCTCCAGTGTAGTGAAATGGAATCTTAGCTTCGCTCATCCAAAAAACAAAAACGTTTTAACAAAATATAGTATGTGATAGCAGTGATCTTAGCTTTAATGTTTAACCTATATACGCACATTTACATCGGACGCAGTCTGTAAAATAAAAATCTGAAGGTGGTGTAGGACATCTACACACAGTTTCGAAACGAGTAGCCAATTTGAGTTTTCTAGCAAAATCCTTCAAATATTGTTGATGAGTCGATCGAATTGCGTTTAAAAAAAAACATCCTACCGAACCACATAGGTATCGATTATTAAACAGCATCCGTAGATTTTAATGCAATAAATGTGATGTATCTCATAAAAAATTGCACTTTGTGAACAAGATTTTTGGATGAGCGTAGCGAAGATTTCATTTCACTACACTGGAGAAAAAAATCCGGAATGTTTTTTTTTCTTTTTTTTTCTTATTTTTGTGTGTCTGTCCACACGATTCCGGCTAAACCGATACTCCAATTGCGATGAAATTTTATGGAAGCCTTCGAAATCTTTGAAATTAGAACTGCCACGTTTTTGAGCGCAATCGAAAAATTATTTCTCATTAAAATCGCAATTTTACGATTTTTTTGGATTTTTGAAAAATTTCTTCTACTTATAACACCTACATGATTTATCCGATTGTTATGATTTTTTCACAGAACCATAATTTTATGAATTAAGATATTCGTGTGAAATTTGAGCGCAATCGAAAAATTATTTCTCATGAAAATCGAAATTTTACGATTTTTTCTTTTTTAAAATTACGATTACCCAAAAAAATTAAAAATTAAGGTTTGTTTTTTATTTTATTTAAATTAATTTTTAAAAAATCTTCAACTTAGTAATGATTTTTTCACAGAATAACAGAAAATCCGCATAACACATGGCAGCTCAATACACCAATTACGCTCATCCAACAACGCGGCGGGACTTAAGCGTTTTTCTAGTTAACATCACAGAATTCAAGCTTATAGATCGTTCATACAATGTTTATCCAAAGGATTGTTATGCAAAATTCGACGTGTTCATACTACCTAAGTTGCTGATCGGTATTTTCAGAGAGATTTGTATGTATTAGGGTCTATATCGTTGCCCTATATTTTTTAATATGCTGAGAATGAAAAAAAAACGAAATATTTAAATTGCACGTGAAAAAGAAAAGATTGGTCAATTGTCTAAAATTGCTCCTCGATCGGGCTGGGTTATATCTAGATTCGATAATTTTATTACCGCATTATCTAAGAAGCTGAATATAATCAAAGGGCACCCAACTCAACGCCCAACCATCACTAGTACAAACTAGTGGATCATGTGAAGACAGTGGAACCACTTAGTCCACTAAGTTTTACATTTTTTATTTTTACAAACGGCTAATTCATTCAGCCCAAGTGATAGGTTCAGAATGAGTTGTCTCAAACTCACGCCCACGCGCGCGAACGTGCATTTGCACGCACCCCACCGAAGAGGTTCAAACATGAGTACAACTTTGTAGGTTTTGGTATTTATTTGAAAATGTGATGTCTCTTTCTCCATCATATCGGATCGTAATGTCGTTTTACTATTCTGACTTGGAAACAATCAAATAAGATTATTAGAATGAGTAGAGCATCGATGAGTATGCCCGGGCATGGCCATCCCATCTACATCTACATAATTTCTGGATATGGCCTACAAACCTTGAAATCGAAGATCTCATATTATGTTGTCTTCAATTTACGTTTTAAAATCTAGTATGATACCGGACATTTTCAGGGGGTGAGAGTAGGGCGGGAACATGTAGGTGACCATACAGGCTTCAGTATTTTGGTAGTTGAATGGTACTGGTACCATCAGGATTCTGGATCATCAGCTACGGCAGCAAATGCGCGTTACATATCAGTCACACGTAGGTACGCAGACGCTTTCGCCTCCGACGAGGTGTAGGCTTACATCGTCATCAGTCATCACCTTGAACAGAGGTCGTCATACATATGCAGCTCCCGTGAGATGGCTGCCGAGGGCCAAGGCGAGCGTCTGACGGGTGAGCGGCTCATTTGAAGGATCAGGGTTTTTGTTTGGTTTGCATCACATGATATGATTGAAACGCCTTTCAATTCTAATGAGTTAGCAGAATTAAATGAACACTAATGATCTGTTGTGTCACATATTATTGGTCCTCATATTGCGCAGGTTCAAAACTTGACATGGCCTAGTAACACGTAACGTGTTACTACGTTGTATAATGTTACTGGAAAAAACTAATAATAATAATTATACCTAATATAACCATTTTAAATTAAAATAATAAACCGATTTCATGCAACACACGCCTTCATTGTTTTACAATTAACTAGATCAAACATGCCTATTCTCAAGGGTAAAAAATGCCATTTAGCCAACACAAACATAGCACGTAGAAAGAAAGAGGAAAGAGCCCAGTACCACCGGTACCACTCTATATTATTCATATGCCAGTATCAAATGTAGCTGTTGCTGGGACATGGGAACTAAGACTATTTACCAAAAATAAGGAACTTCGTTTTGACAAAATTAAAAAAAACTGCCCGTTTTATCTCAAGATGGAAACGGTGATATTTAGACGCGTTGAAGCTCGGACAAACCCGATTTAAAAGCATAACGCTGAGGATTATCCTTACCATTTTGAAGCTCTGAACCTCTTTGAAGCCTACAGGGAACTGTGCTCGTTCTAATGTTTGTCGCGATCAGAGCATATGTAATTTGATTTTTTAGTTTAAGGCCGAGGCCCGAGAATTTGTTATAATTTGAAAAGCATTGAGTAGGAGACAATTAATATTTTTAATGTTGAAATGCTACCTGATGGCGCACGCGAAATTTAAAATTTTGTAGGTGAAAATTGGAGGTCATTGGTGGTGCGAGAATGTATTTGGAAATTTGCTGTATTGGAAATGAAGCGCTTGTTTGGACGACATACATATATAATAATTGACAAGTTTGCATAAAAGTAGGTCATCATTAAGTAAAAAGTAAAAAATAATATATGGAAGGCATATAGTAAATATACCCCACTGTCCGACATGGGGTAGGTTTCGTTTAGGCTAGGGTTGGGCAATGTTTGGCTTTTGGCAAATTATTTCTTTTGGAAATATAGGAGGTAAGGTCAAAGAAATCATTGATGGAGTAGAATGCATTTTCGACGAGGTATGATTTAAGTTTATGTTTATATAGAATTTATGATTTTACCTTTTTTATGTCTGTTGGTATGGAGTTGATTTTTTGCTACGTAGGTATGTAGGACTGTTTAGAAGAATGAGTGTTTGAATGAGGAAATACATAATATTATGTTTGACTGTGTTCTTGTTAAAAGAGTGAATGAATCGATGTATTTTTTGGGAAAATCGTGAAGGTTTGAATAAGGCTTTGGTTTAGTGCAGCCTATGAGAGTTGATGGAAGTGTTTTTATGTTAAGTTTGTAAAAGTGCTCTTTACATGACTGTTGGGCAGACGGCTTCTCAAATTTTCACGAAATTTACGGGAACAAGAAATTTGGGGAATCTCTTCACGGCACACACGACGAGACCCGTGTCGGTTCTCGGCCTCTCAGTGACTTGCATTGTTGAAGGTTGACGTGGTTCATGCTTGCTATTATCTTTAAAATATAACACGTACACAAACCATGTACTATTTATAACTCCATGCACAAACCAAACACGTTAACAATGACGATTCGAAACCGTGATAAAAGGAATAGAAAAAAAATAGTCAAGAAAAAAAACGATCATCCATCAACGCGACCAGGGGTGATCCATTTAGCCTTGACTTATGAGGGGGGGGGGGTCAGACTTGCGAAACCCTGACCGATGTTGGGTAATGCTCGATGTGGCAGAAATTGTGGGAGTGTCCTAAAATGTTTGCAAAATTGCGACTTAAAAGCCTAAAAACACGTTCAAAATAATAAACCGGGGATAGTGATCACTGGCGATGATATTTGCTCATGGCCATGGGGTCTGTATCCGTCACTGAACGCGACTGGAAACAGTGTTCGCGGAGCAGCCTTATAGGAACACAGGAGCATCAAAGAAGATGGTATAGGTATCCATCCTACAGCACACTATACGTTCTAGCATCAGTTATCAGAATCATGGGAGCCCTCAGTATATTTTTCGGGGGGAGGGGGGGGACGAAACAGCACTACCAAATCTTTGGCACTACGCATCCGGGTATATAGGCCAAGCAACGAAGGACCACTTGAGACGATTTAGAACAAAAATTCCGGGCCAGCTAAATTTTGCACACATCTTCTAGAAAGTGTCCTAATAAAGGGAAAAAAGTCCACAAAAATTGGGCTGGAGCGTTGGCCGCCAAGCCACCTTGGAAAATGTCTGCACTTAAGAAATTGTTTTCATATATCTTCAAAATGGCAGAAGATAGACGAAAAGTTTCATCGGCAAAAATATTCCTCTTATAATTCCCCACAAAATTGGTATCTACCATATTTTCGGTAGAGACAGCGGTTAGGTCACAAAATTATGGATTATAAAAAATGTTGCTTATTAAAAATCCAGCAGATTTCTTTTATTTTCGCGCCCAGTATCAAACAATGCCCGGTAAATCCGTGAGAAATCGTTTTAAACACATACGGACTTCCGTACGGTGTTAATTTACCCTTAATTTAGTTTTTTTCCTCAAAAATGCCATATTTGACTGTCCGTTAATAAAGAATAAATTACATTTGAGGAAAATTTATTTTTACCCGTATTAAAATGACTTAGATAACGATCCGATTACAACCAAAGTTTTAATCCAATTCCAATATGGCTGCTTATTCCTAATATTCACAGTATGAATACTGTTTTCGTGCTGTTTTAACACTATTTTTGTTACATTATTCACGATGCTGTTGTAGATATTAGGAATTAGCAGCCATATTGGATTAACTTTGGTTGTAATCGAATTGTTATTTAAGTCATTTCAATGTGCGTAGAAATAGTCTTTCCTCAAATGCAATTTCGTGCTTAATAATGGACAGTCAAATAAGTTATTTTTTAAGGAAATGCCAACAATGGCAAATCGAAATTCCGGGTAAATGCAAAATCCGATTTCGTAGACCTGATTTAAAAAAATACTTATATGGAAGCTTTCATGAAAACCGTACAAAAGTCTTTTTGTGTTTAAACCTATTTCTCTTGGATTTCACTGGCATTGTTTGATACTGGGCGCAAAAGTTAGGAAATCAGCTGGTACTCCAATAAGCAACTTATAAACCACGATTTTGTGACCAAGCCGCTATCTCTACCGATAATATGGTTGACGCCTATTTTGTAGGAAATTACAAGGGAAATATTTTTGCCGTTGAAACTTTTTGTATCTTCCGCCATTTTGAAGATATACGAAAACAATTACTTAAGTGCAGACATTTTCCAAGATGGCGACCAACGCTTAAGGACACTTTCTGGAAGGTATGTGCAAAAATTCAGCTTGCCCGGAATTTTTGCAGAAAAAAATCCTTCGTTGCTTAGCCTAATTAGCCTAGGCTAGTAGGTAGAAAATAAACATAATGTAATGTTAATTTCTAACTCTTAACTTTAACATGATAAATTGATTGATAAAGATAGGTATTGCTTTTTACATTATTTTACATTCTATGCGGAGAGGTGTTCATGGAGCGAGTAGAAACTTTTTGATACAAGAAATGATTTCATGTTAGCCAAGATGAAATGGAGGGAGAGGTTCGTATGTTTTTTGGTAGCTTGTTACGGATATTGTGGACCTTTCAACGATGTATCCCTTCTAGAGGCTATCAGCCACGAGACAGGTACTCATAAGTTTTATATTTACCATATTGACTTAATTAGCATAGTAAACGACTCGACGAAGTTCCAAATCACAACTAAATTTACACGACAATGTCACACAAATGTTTATTTGTTTTACATATTTTACTTCGGATCACGTTGACTTTTTTGTGGATAGGCTACTCAAAAAGGTATTGGTTATTTTCGTACATCACCAAAAAAATTATGGTCCTATTTTGTCACAAAAAGTATGTAGTAGTAAACATTGACCAAAAATTTACGTTTAACAGAGTTGACGAAAATAACTGTGTCTGTAGTGTAAAAATAGGCCATACGACTACGAGAGATACGAATTTAGTTATCTATTCGAGGATGAAAAGAGAACCAAAATGAGTTGACTCTTGCTTGAGTACGACGTTAGTGGAGAATGGCGCTTTTGTCAACGGAACTCAAGAGGTTCCAGACAAGTTCCCGATGCCTGCTTATAATTCCAGAACAAGTCGTTTGAAGAAGACTGCTCAGAAAAAATGTGAAATACCAACCAAATCCAAGGCTTGTCCACACAAGTTGAACACCATGCAATAATCAGGTATTGGGCAAGATCAGTTATATTTTACTGATCTTGGGTATTGGGAAGTAGACTGCCAAGGGATGGAGTTCTGTTGACAAAGCGCGCATAAACCGACTGCGCATTATTCCTCAATCCATAGTAACGGTAACTGGCCTAGTAAAATTGTAATAACATGGTTCCCACATTAGCCCCCAGTGACTGTATAGCGAGTGAGTTGAAACTAGATATTATCATCATTGCAACTAATTTGTTAATCTAGTTTCTCATGTTATGTAAGAGTAGATGAGCCAATCATTAATATAAATACTCGGAAGGTCACTCGTAATCTTGGTGGTGAACGGTAGAGATAATAAGATACTGCGGGCTTTAACAAAACAACTTCGCGATCACTTTGTCAACTCCGAACCTCCGTGCAATCTGCGCTCGAATCGTCCTATATAATCCACGCCAATGACGTAGCTTTTACGTGTGAATTCAGCCAATCATATGAAACAATCGTGTTTCAATGTCAAGGATAGGCTCTCGATTGGAATTGATTAAACTTAAGAAGGTTTACGCTTGATCGAGTGCATGCTACGCCCGAGTATCAAGACAAACGTAGCGCGAGAACGTGCCTGTTGGCGAACTTGAGTAGGTAAGACAAACGTCGTGTTTATCATTAGCTAATCAATACGTAGTTGCATACACCACCAGTGTTCACCAGCCGGTGTGTGCGACAGTGCGAGTGTAAGATTAACACAATTATTAATCATCTGTGTGTAGTTGACCTGTCAAATGTCAATTGACCAAGTAATATTTAACCCGTCAAATAATTGGTCAAAGTATAGTATTTTGTACTTATTTAGTTGACACTTGACATCACCCATTCTTCAAAGGAAACTCAACTATAGCTACATTCCCTCACAAATTTGAAATTCACAGTTGTTGGTTGTTGCCAGTCCTAGTAAATGTTTTTCCATTGACTCATTTTTATCAATAAATATAATCACCATTGCACATAGATCATAATATTGATTTTAAACCAAGTTGCATACAAATGTCTCGTAATTTAAGTGTCACAGTATACTAGCAAAATATATTTTTTATATATGACCAACTTTTGGTCAATTGTTAAGTCGATTAATCAATTTTAATTTACCGGTCAACGTGCCATCTCTAACGTCCTTGTTTCAAGTGTAATTGCCGAGTAGTCGCAAGGGAAAGAAATAGAACTGTGTCGAATGGGAATGTTTTTTGCACTTAGCTACGAGCCGCCCCAACGTACTAATACAATTGAAACTTGACTCAAGTAAAACTACCGCGAGTTGTAAGGTACCAAAGCTGATGCCTGATCAGAGATCTCCGATCAGTGATCCGGTGATCTGTCGGGTACAGATCGGTAATCCCGTTTTAGCGGGAAATTGTGTTCGTTTCAAATTGCCAGAGTGAGCCATGGCCTATGATTATCGTCGAAGGCCGTCGCAAAGAAACAGGCTGCAGCTGAATTAGTTAAGCCACTAAGCCATTAATAATTACGTTGATAAATAATTAATTGCGATCAGTTGCCCTTGACCTTCCTGGCTCATGCCTCTATATTTCCGATTGCAATGTGGTCTTCAGTAATCCCGCATGATCTGACCACGTGAGGGTTACGATCCGTTCTGATCGGATAGTTTCCAGATCATATATTATCAGAATATCATTAGCATGTCACCGACAGTGCTGGCTCGAGCGTTAAGCGCGAGACTCAGATTTAGGATGTCTTGGGATCGAGTCCCGTCGTGACTGGCAATTCTGACCGAAGGTTCTTTGATTCCTCTCAAACAGTCCTCGGACATCCTTTCACATTGACCAATCCGCAATACACCAATAGTATACTCGCATACTACAAAAAATTTATAAGTTAAAAATCGAATATATCCTATGACGTCATATGAATGTCATCTCTGTCCGATGCTGTTACTCTATATTTTGCGATTGACGGTCAGAATTTGCAATAATATTTTGTCAACTAATGGTGCAGATAAAATTCTCAACAATTTGGGATCCATATTCCGTGGTGGACAGAAAATATGAAACTTCATTGTTTGGGGAAGCTTCAAGACTTTGCAATTATATTATATATTGTACTATATTATTATTATTATTATTATTATTATTATTATTATTATTATTATTATTATTATTATTATTATTATTATTATCATTATACTATATTGTATTGCACTTGTTGGACACCCGTCCCGTTGTCAATAAAGAATAAATAATAATAATAATAATAATAATTATTATTTATTACCATATGAACGTTATAGTTAGTATACGCCGTCGAACGACGCACTTTAATCAATTTTGTAAGGTGGGGATTGGAGTAGAGGGGGATTTATAGAACGTAGACAAAGATTCTCAGTTAGCCTCCTATGTTATAATCCCTGCATACATTTCGGAATTTGCATCTTATTGGATGAGAAGAAGAAAAAAGAAAAAAGAAGATTCCATTCTACTACACTGGAGAAAAAAATCCGGAATGTTATTTTTTTGTATTTTTGGCTAAACAAATTTTCTGGAGGTCTTCGAAATCTCTGAACTTAGAACTGGCACGTTTTTGAGCGCAATCGAAAAATTATTTCTCATGAAAATCGCAATTTTACGTTTTTTTCGATTTTTAAAGAATTTCTTCGACTTATTATAACACCTACATGCTTTATCCGATTGTAATTTTCTCACAGAACCTTAATTTTATGAATTTATATATTCGTGTGAAATTTGAGCGCAATCGAAACATTATTTCTTACTAGGAAAACGCTTAAGTCCCGCCGCGTTGATGGATGAGCTTTTTTTAAAGTTTTTAGTTTGCGTAGGACCACTTTTCCTTTGCAAGTGCTTTTTGAATGTATTGTAGGTGATTGTTGTCAAGTTTCTATTGTTTACTTGTTAATTGATATTATAAACCTCATATTGAAACCTTTATTCTATGGATTCTGGCTAACTTTTTCAACTTTTTCTTTCAGAAAGCAATACATAACCATTACCTTAATGAACATGTAAAATATGAACGTTGTAGCCCCACCCGTTTGGTCAGAATCGGCCCAAATGTCACGAAAATATCGCACTAAAAATCGAAAAACTTATATTAAAACCTTTATTTCTATAGATTCTGGCTAACTTTTTCAACTTTTTCTTTCAAAATGTACTACATCACCATAACCTTAATGTCCATGTATAATATGAACGTTGTAGCCCCACCCGTTTGGTCAGAATTGGCCCAAATGGCACGAAAATATCGCACAAAAAATCGAAAAAAATCGTAAAAGTACGATATTCATGAGAAATATTTTTTCGATTGTACCCAAAAACGTGGCAAGTCTAAGTTCAGAGATTTCGAAGGTCCTGTCAAATTTTCATCAAGATCGCATATGCCGTTTGCCCGGTAGAGAGCGAACAAACAGACAAAAATACAAAAAAAAAAAAAAAAAACACCCGAGCTAAATTTTTTGGGGGTCAGTGAAATTGAAGTCTTCGCTTCGCTCATCCAATGAAAATCGCAATTTTACGTTTTTTTTCGTTTAAAAAAAAATTACGCTCATCCAGCAACGCGCCTGAAAAAGCGTTTGCGAAGCTTCCTAGTTATCGTATATTTACGCCACATTTTGCGGAATAGGTCCTCCATAATCCTGTGAAAAAAATGGAGTAAATCTAGGTAAACGTATTTCTCTTCTCTCACTGAGCATATTAATTGTTCGTGTGGTGGTACAAATAGTTGATGAACTCTTACATTCCGGACACGTGCAGTGCAGGAAGTGATGATTCCTTTGTTCTATTTCGTGGGAACACGCGTGCTTGTCGTCTAGCTTAGCGCCATCGCAGAACACATTATATTATGCCTAATGATAAAGCTGTTGGCAAAGTGTAATAGGCATTGCAGATACACTTATATTATTTGTAAATTAAGGCGGACCCAGGGCTGTTCAAAGCTTTCAAAATATCCTAGTATTATTAGTCCGGGGTGGGGTCTATCGAAGTTGACCTAGGACAAATTGCAACAGAAGCGAATTTGGTATCATTGGATTCATGGAAAAAAAACTAACATAAAGAATCCCCTAAAATCCCCATAAGGTCGGTGGGTATAATCATCCCCTAAATAAAAATGTAATAAAATGTAATTTAAAAAATTGTATTTTTGAAACCTCGTAACTATGGTGTCTAATCAAAGCTTATTTAAGGGTCTTTTAAATAAAAAATATTTCAATTGTTTAAAATTAATTTTGTGGCCAGTAGAGGTCAATGAAGGTCAAATTTGGTATTTTTTCAATATAATTTGGTAAACGTTTTTCTACTGGAACAATAATGTTAAATGATGGTCACATTGTTGTTAATAATTAGTAAATAGGTCACACTTGATAAGGCATAAGTCAATCATGGCAGAAAAAGGTTATTATTAAATCTGTAGCTCCATGAACCTACGAGTAGTATGTAGTAAAAAATCTGTTTACTCACATTTACAGGCACAAAAATCATGTTATACGTAATAATATAATTCACCGATAGAGGTTTCTCACATACTACGCATCAACACTATATTTTGGGACGTACCTGGATCAAAACCCACACTTAAAATCCTTACTGAAGGTTTTTCTCATGAATTTTCTTAAATATATTTGACAAAATCTCAAACTAAGCTCCATAAAATAGCCCTTGGATTTGTTATAAATAAATAAAAAAATATTTCAGCTTAATTTACATCCTATAGGTAAACTATCTAACCACGTATTCGATTCGATTGCGGTGTGCATATTACGTCTTTACGAGTGATTTCAAACTGCGAGTGCACTCGGTACGTGCCAGTCGAATACGCTATAAAGAACCATGCAACCAACTTCTATGCTAGTATAGGAATATAGATATTATAAATAACTAGGAAACGCTCAGTTGGACGCGTTGATAAGCGAGCACGTGCTATAGCTAGACCCACATTGCACAATTTTTTAATTTTAAAATTTGCGACGTTCGCTGTCCACAGTGGATAAAATCCACCGCCATCTAGAGGACCTTGACTCCTTGGGAAAACTATTTAAACTCTTTGGTGACAAATAATACACTGCTTCCTCGAAAGTATTTTTATTACTTCTAGGTGGCAGTGCATTAGAAACTTTGCGCGTCTTTTCGTTGCCATGGTAACGGTACTTTGTTATAATGTAATTTCCATCTACACTACTTATCGGATCAAAATAAAATTAACATATTCGTGACCGGACGGACATTCTAAATGATTTGGCCACCTCAGATTTTGTCTCCGTTTAGTTTGAAAAAAAAACTTTCGATTAACTTTAATGTAACTTTTTAACTTTTTGAATGATTTTGCCACAAAACTAATGGCATTCAATCGAGAACAAAGCTTGCGGATGGTCAAAATTTCAACTCGATCCGAGCCTCCGTTCGAACGTTATGGCGAGACATACAAACAAACAAAAAAAAAAAAAAAAAAAAAAAAAAAAAACCAGTGACTATTTTTTCCGGCAGAGTCAAATGGAAACGCTCGCTTCGCTCGCTTAATTAGGTTTTAAATTGATGCATTTTACATTAACTGAGTTGGTTGATACCAAAATACCAGTTACCACCAAATCAAATGCACATTTCAATTTGAAAGACTCTGTGATACAAAGGATTCAATCAAATTACAACTACACATTTAACGATAAAGTACTTTCTTGACTTATTTGCTGATTTCATTCAACAAACAAGAAGTTTTATGATTGAGTTGTAATTTGCTTTACACCCTGCTGTTTTAATTGATTTATTTTGTCGTCTGTTATTATTACTTTTTTAATGAAATCTGCCCTTCAGCCACATTGAGGTGCACAATAATATTCCTTAAGGTTATAGCATTGAGTGACTATATTAGTCACTCAACGGTTATAGTCTACTTATAACGATCTTTTGCCAACGAATAGGCCTCATTTAGATTTGCACAATAGTAATATTCATCACTTGAGAAATCAAGTACCTAAAAGAAATAACTGATAATTATGTTGATCAAGTTTGCTAATGTCTTCAGTCACTCATGCATGCATATAAAGGTATAACCAGCTGATGTCAAAGAAGTTAAGGCTATTGTAATCACCCTAGGATCAAAACCTTAAAAGTCCATGCAATTTGGGTGAATGAAAGAGTGAGTACCTTTAATAAAACAGCAAATTTTTATTTTTATTTTTTGTGTGGAACACAAACCTAACTTTTGGCTGATTGATTGATTGGTTGATTGGCTGAGTTTCTAATCACCTTTAGCTTCAGCTAGAAGGTTAAATAGATTTCTGAAATAACAGTTGGTTTACGATTCTTTTGTCAAGACGATACAAAACTCGAAAAAAAAACTCTGCCAAAACTGTGACATAACCCTATATTAGCTAAGGTCTTCCTTATACTGTGCAGTAGGCCCCTAAAATGCAAAAATAATATCTTTGCATGCAAATGCAAATAGCATAATTATTAGACGAGGGATCGGAGTGACTGAGGATACAATTCAACTCAAACAGCGGTTATTCTGTTCATTTGTATGTACCGGGTATGTGTTCGTGTGTGTACGTCAAAAATCGGCCGAATTGCTGAATAGATTGCGCTGAAATTTTAAACAGACATCCAGTACGAGTTAACTGAGAACTGCTAACAAAATCAGCTAGATCCATTGCGATTTAAATCTACAAGAAATAATAAATTGAAAAATGGGCTGCAAATGTGTAGGAATTATTTTAAAGACAGTTGGTTTTGTTTTTGAAAAAATATTTTTTGTTTATTATTTGTCAGGCTGTGAAAATGTTGTGCCCAAGATGTATCAAATCTTGCACGCTCAAGGTACCCCCAAATTCCGCTCGGAGATAGAGTAAACCTTGCAATCTTTACATGTATTTCGTACTGGCTATGTTTTCTGTAGTATTGTCACAGATGATAGACTACACTGCGTTATATGCATTTCAAAACATATTTAATAATTTTTAAAATACAATCCAGAAATTACACAATCTTTCCCGGCCAGGGGATTGAACCCAGGTCTCCCACATTTCGGGTATAAGGGCGCCTTAGCCAACTAGACTAGGTAGCATTCCCTTTCTTCCCCCTACCTAAGGCCGAGTGTCACATTATGGCCTTACATTTGACGCACCCTTATACCAACTAAACTTAAAAACCCTATTATTTATACCAATATAATTATCAAACTCAAAAATGCAAAATATGCAAATGCAAATGTTCCCGGGTACTCAAACACATGCCTCGCTCACTCGTCTAACAACGACTTTAGCGTTTTCCTAGTACTATAGGTAGGGACCCTGAAAATTGTGATGACTTTTTTCAGTAAATGATGATCAATATGACTGTTTTATTATTAGGAGCGAAATAAGGCAATAATCATGTTTTTATACTAAATTATAGCAAAATCAGGAACTTACCTTAGTTAGTATTCTAAAGTCCAAAATATGCAATTATTTTGACAATTGGGCATTGAAATCAACATTTCTGTTCAAACATAGAGTTGGCACGATGACAGTTGAAAATATTATTAACAAGCACGCCTAGCTAATTCCAATTAAGTTAACTTTAAATGGCCTAAATATTTGCTCATGTGTGTAATACGTGTTCATTTCGCTGAAGGGTAGTGATTGCAGTGCTATTTTTGTGACAAAATGATGCCTTTACCTTGAATTTGAAGATTTTTTATAATGAAATGAGAACTTTTTATTTGCTATTTCTCAGGGTCCCAAACTATAGGTTGTATGCAATTATTGACATCATCATAGTCTGATAACACCATCGTGAGGTAACACGTCAAACACAAATGTCAAGCCCTAACAGAGACACTTGCTTTCTTTCCTAAGGGATCCTAGACCCTTTTACCATATTGTGATTCTTGATATCTTAATATTATCTACAGTGTTTTCTCACCTAAATATTTATGCAATTTTGTATCATGACGACAGCCCTGTTACACTACAACTTGTTGACAAGTCAACTTTCTGTTTGTGTCACCTCCATCAACTGTTGGCGGACATTTGGAACATTCCGTCAAGAGAACTGCCACTTCGAAACTGATTCATACCAAAATAGATAGTAATTACGTACATATGCCTTATACAGCAGTGAATAACATTAAAAAAGTATTGGCGAAGCTTTTATGTTCATTTTGAGTCTGCGTGTGTTGATCTGATGGGCTAATGAGTAATGAGTACCTACCGCTCTAAGCGGCTGCGACTTCGTGTTCGCTGCTTGCTGAACGGTTAGCGTGCTACCACGCGAAGGGTCAGCGGTTCGAGGCCCATTTGAGAAAACCTTTTTACCATTTTTTACTCACCCCGTCATTATTGTTTATGTCTTATCTGTAACGGGTACGATTTGTATTACTTTTCAGTGTAAATTACTCGCAAAAATAAGGCTTTCTTCACACAAAATTTGCTTTATAATAGCCCACACCGTGGATGGAACAACAACAACAACACACGGTACGCGTTTTGTGAAGCGTCAAAAGACTTCCATAGTCAACGATACAATCTCTTCACCACGCATTACGTCAGTACACTCAACGAAATGAACACGTGACAAAATGTTGCTCAGCCATAGTTGAACGTCGTCAACATCTGGTCAACATTTCTCAAAAGTTGAACTTGTTCAACTTCTTGTCAACATATTGCCGTGGTCGTCAATGTTGAGTCAACATATTTCAGTGTGTGACAGCAGCATCACATTTCCATGCTATCTACATCTGGTCTACAAGTTGAGTCAACTAGTTGATAGTGTAACAGGACTTTTAGTAAATTTAATAAACTAGGAAGCTTCGCAAACGCTTTTTCAGGCACGTTGTTGGATGAGCGTAATTGGTGCATTGAGCTGCCATGTGTTATGCGGATTTTCTGTTGTTCTGTGAAAAATCATTACAAAGTCGAAGAATTTTTTTAAATTAATTTAAATTAAATAAAAAATTAACTTACATTTTTTAATTTTTCGTAATTTAAAAAAAAATAAAAAAATCGTAAAATTGCGATTTTCATAAGAAATAATTATTTGATTGCGCTCAAATTTAACACGAATATATTAATTTATAAAATTAAGGTTCTGTGAAAAAATCATTACAATAGGATAAAGCATGTAGGTGTTATAAGTCAAAGAATTGTTTTAAAAAAGAAAAAAAAACGTAAAATTTTGATTTTCATAAAAAATAATTTTTCGATTACACTCAAATTTCACACGAATATCTTAATTCATAAAATTAGCGTTCTGCGAAAAAATCATTACAATCGAATAAAGCATGTAGGTGAAGACAAAAACATGTTTTTTTAAATAAAAAAAATTGTAAAATCGCTTTTTTCATGGGAAAATAATTTTTTGATTATGCTCAAATTTTACAAAAATATATTAATTCATAAAATTAAGGTTCTGTAAAAAAAGTCATTACAATCGAATAAAGCATGTGGTAAGTCCAAGAATTTTTTTAACAATCATAAAAAATCGTAAAATTGCGATTTTCATAAGAAATAATATTTCGATTGTGCTCAAAAACGTGGCAGTTCTAAGTTCAAAGATTTGAAAGGTCTCCAGAAAATTTCATCACAATTGGAGTATCGGTTTAGCCGGAATCGTGTTCACAAACACACAAAAATACAAAAAAAAAAGAAAGAAAGAAAGAAAACAAAACATCCCGGATTTTTTTCTCCAGTGTAGTAGAATGGAATCTTCGCTTCGCTCGCTACGCTCATCCAAAAACATTGCAGCTTGGCAACTACAGATTGTAAACAGAATAAACCAAAGATGGCAGATTTGTGTCTAGAGAATCTGTTTTGAGTGGACTCCACTTGCTTTATGGATCAAGAGATATTACCAAATTATTATGTTGACATTATTTTATTATTGCTTGATATAATCTAGTGAAAAATAAAATCTGTATTGATGAATGTTTACAAGCGAGGTTCATTAAAGGGGTATTTAACCGCTAAACTCAAAAAATATATTTTATGCCGGCTAACTAGTAATGAATTTAGCAATTAACAGAAAAATTATTGGGGCACCATGACCTACCAAAAAATTGTCATGCATGACATTTTTCGAGCTAGTTCCCATCGGCAAAAATCTCCCATAAGAAATAACATGGGGACGATCTTTATGCCCCGTGACCTTGGAGGATTTTGATAAAAAAAAATTGGACATTATTGACGTACTCTACAGCCTTTTCTGTAAATTCTCTATATTTTGTTTTGTAATTTGGGCAAGTAGTTCGGTCAAAATATGCCGATTACCAAGATGGGGTGTGATTTTGGAATGCATATTTTTTCGTGTTTGAGGGTATATTTGGTCACAGTTTCAAGACACGATGTTATAAAGGGGCATTTTAGATTGATACTATGCTCTAATATCTATGTGGACCAAAAAAGAAGCAGGTTAAAGCCGATTTAAGAAATTTTCCAAAACACCAATATTCGCAAATTTCTGGATCAAAAAAATTGAAAAATTCGTGTTACATCACAGTTACAAGTTATAATTTAAATTTTTTAAACGGTCATTTAAGTGTAGTATTGTGCTATAGATCATGTGGTAAAAAATAATTTTTTGAGTTAATAGCCCCTTTAAACAAAGAGAAATTAATTCAAATTATTCAATAATTCAACATCGAAGAACCTTATGGCCTTGTAACACTAATAAGTTGAGACGAAAAAGAGAACTAAGGCGGTGCTCTGTACTGACAGGCAGTACCTCACAATGGCAGCTATTGCATACTTTCTATTGTTTGAATGTGATTGGTCAATATCTTAAGTTGACCTTGTAACATTGGTTTGCATACTTTACAAGCAAGTAAAGTAAATGCATTACCTTTTTCATTTCATTTCATTTTTATTAGCATCCAAAGACTTCACATAAGTACAAAGTATAGAATTTGTCAGGACCTTGCGAACTCATACACTATATGCAGTGTCAGGTTAGAATACCAACGAAAATGGAAAGAGAAGAGCATGTAATGGCAACCTTGAAAATCTACACAAAACCAAAAATAACAAATTATCTTATTTCATTTGAATATTTTATGTTGGCTATAAAAACAGTTGTTCTCATTGTGATGAAATATTTTTTTACCGTCACGGAGTAAAATATATCAAAAGGAATGTGCTTGACAATAATGTTCGCAAATGTAATGTAGGCCTAGCTCAAATGTTCAACTCATTTATATACGTGAATGTATATGAACCAAAAGAAGAGGCTAATAAATATACTAATACAGTACCTAGGTAGTATTTTAAATTTTAATATATTCATTTTTGTTCTTTTGTTGGTGTCGTTCATTTCAAAGTAATCGAGCTTCTGCTGCCAACTTTGATACCAATGCTTGTGTCATCAATCTCATCATGCATTTACCTTATGTTGTTCACCCTTTACTATCTATTGTTCACCATCATTTGTACACACTTTACTACTATTTCCTTTTATATTATTTGTTAATAAATTTCTGTTGTACTGTATTTTATAATGTGGTTTTAAGAGGTATAACTTAGGCATAGTAAGTTAGACACTTTGTGACTGGGGCCTCATGGTCCTTTTCTAACTCTCTATGGAGTTGCACATCTTAATTTTCGATTATTTATACAATTTCAAAAATAAATAATAAATTAGGAGTTGCACGGAAATATAGATGGTTTTCGACGATATGCTTGTATTGTTTCCAAACACAGACCGAGGTTGACGGTGCTGCGATCCCTCGATTCTTAACTTAAAACTAAAATAAACTCTGTGTGTTAAAATGGTGGGGGGTTGAGAGGGAACCTAACAGCTTACCTGGTCGGTGACTGCAGGGATCTCGTAGATATGATAGAAGTAAATAAATATAACACACAAAAAAACGTCAAAACTATTTCGGCCAAACTGGGCCTTGCTCACTCGACGAGAGTGGAGAGATAAACTCTGTATGTTATAACGAAGTGTGAAAAAGGTGGACAGGCTATTTTAGTTTAGATTGGAGTTTAAGTTAGTATCTATAAGTAGGGAATGGTATGGTCCTTGACTTTGTTAAATTCAGGTTGTAGATAATTGTCTTCAATTTGACAAATCATTAACTGGAAGTGATGTAGGCCTAGGCCTAGTGTTTTTGAAGGGGGGGTTCCTCTCTTTGGTGAGACAAATTAAAACTGGACTCAGCCTTGTTATCACTTCTTCATCACTGGCATATAGAACATCTAGGTAATATATTAGGGAGGGAAACTCCCCTATAAGCACCACTTTTCTGTCCGTCTGTACATGTGTAACGTCTCGTGATAAAATCAGAACACCACCTCCGATGGTGACATGCATTTTTTTGTTGACATTGCCCTTCCCCTTCAACAAGGATAATAACAATACAGAATATCTTTTGTGTCTCTTGGGCTTGGGGTCAAGGGAGCAGGACTAGCACTTTTGAAAAGGGTCATTCTCTTAACCCGGCACCTCTACCAAGATATTTAATGCACAATGTTTATAAAAGATTTTATCTGGGTGTTCTTCAACAATCTGTTTTACAAGTAACTTCGCTCCCTATTTTGAGTACTTTCATATTCGTGCTTGGTTACCTTTATTAATTATTTGTGATCTTACAACTGACCATACTATTCTCACCACCTGTTACATGTTTACGTCATATTTCCATTTGAAGCTAAGTAAACAATCTACAGTATTTTTTTTGCAGATTAATAAAAAACTATTGCCCTCCAATTAAAATGTGATGCATATTAACAACAAAATCTCTCATGTCATGTCGTCATGATGTCGAAATGCGTTCTAGTTTGGGAGAGTGCAAGCACAGTCCTTCTACTTGAGTGGGCATGAAGGGTCTTCATTTGGGACCGATACCCAGGCACAGGAGAAAATTATTTATTATCATTGCTGTTTGCAGTTAGTAGTAAAATTTGTTTCCTAGTGGTTGCGAGGGGAACCCTACAGCTTACCTGGTCGGTGGCTGCAGGGATCTTGATTGATGAGAGATGTAAAAATATAGGCTATAGGCAGTGGCGGATCTAGGACATAATCATGGGGGGGGCGATTTGCGTGTGCATGTACAGTCGTGGGAAAGGGACTAAGCGCGGACGCACGAGGGGTATGGACATTGCGCCGCAGTCGAAAATTTTGAAAATCAGGTTTTTAGAGTGCATTTGGTGCATTTTAGAAAAAAGTGGTGGGCGAAATGTAATACAAAAACAATGTAGTTTGTGTGCACCAATTTGTTTTGTCGTCATGTCGAGCTTACAATTTACAGCATTGGCCTAGATTGCAACATTATTATAAACGTTTGATCTTATTTTCAATTCATCATTTTATTTATTTATTAAACGTCTATCCTATTTAGTAAAAAAACGATTCACATAGGAGGACAACTTAATAAATCGAAGTACACTGTTGCAGACACATTTCAGAGGCAAACTGATTATTTCTGACAACATAAAGGAAAGTTGATTTTTATTGGGAGTTTTAAATAAATAGCGCCGCAGGCAAAAATTTTGAAAATCAGGTTTTTAGAGTGCATTTGGTGCGTGCACAATAAAATAATAAAATCATTTTTTTTTAATTTTTAAAGAATCATGGGGGGGGGCGATCGCCCCCCCGCTGTATCCGCCACTGGCTATAGGTGGAACCAGATAAGCTGTCGGTCGCCGAGGGATCGCAGCACTGTCGTCCACGCACTATGGCCACAGGATCGGCAAAAAGTAGATAAAATAACGGTCTCTAAAACTGCTTTCGGAGAAAAACACGACTATTTTAAAGCCAAGCCTTGCCCCATATATCCTAAAATAAAGTATTTATGAAGTGTACGAATAAAATCAAGACATTTTGATGCTCCTAAACATTGACATCACATCTGGTGAGGTTGGCATTATAAATAGCTGGAACTTTGGACACACCATTACCAACAAGGCAAAAAAATCGTGATTACTTAAAATCATTATTTCGCTAAAATACTGACTCTGTGGGACGAACTACTTTATTCACAGCTTATAAAAATGTTGATTTATGTGATAACATATCACGATAACATGACCAAATACGGTAGGGGTAGACCCTACCTAATGCCAGTTGTGTGTAAATTGTCAACGTTGGACTTGGAGTCCGTGCTCTCGCTTGACCTTGACGGCCGACACCTTATATGGTTCCACCTATACCTACATAAAACATGAAAAATACGTCCAAAGTCTAAAGTGTTTTGGCCATAAGACCTTCTTCACTTAAAACAAGTGAGAGAGGTAACTACTAACTCCCGTCGGTTGGCCTATGTAGGCCTACTGTTACTATATAGAATTATTTAAAAGTGACTAGGGATGGGATAGTGTACACGTGTAAACGTGTACACGTTTTAATGCGATTACACGTTTACTGTTTTTGCGAAAATAATAAACGTGTGTGCGTGTCCCTATGCTGTGTGCGGCCAGCCGCCGGCCGGGCGGGCCGGCCTTGCCTCACGAGAGAGGAGCGAGCCTGTCTTGATAGCTCTGTCTTCCCGACTGACACGGCGCAGGCGCACTGCGCATAAGGCGTATAGTGAGACAAAGTGCTATCTCTACAGCTCTCCGTGTAGGTCGGACTGACGCGTCGCGTCTTGCATCATCACACGGAACTCGGGACCTGCGCAGAGACGTACTTACCAGACTCGAGCGCTACCAGCTGACGCGTGAATAGGCGCTACACCAATAAAATAGATCGCGTACTGTAAATCAATTTTTTTTTAGCAAGTGGCAAACATAACAATGTGTACGTGTACACGTGTACACGCGCTGACAGCCAAGAGTGTGCACGTTTAGGAAAGTACACGCATTTGCCCATCCCTAAAAGTTACACTCCATTGGTGCTGATAGGTGGAATTGAAGGGGAGGAGGGTACTAGAAGGGGGGGGATTAAGCAGTGGAACAGGACCCTAGAATATTGAGGTTAGGGAGAGCCTAGAGTTGGGAGTCAACTGATGTGCTAGTTACCACCTAAGTTCATGCTCATTGCAGCTAGCAGGTAGAGCTCTCATAAGAGTGGCAGGTTGCGAGTCGCTGCATGCAATGCAATAGGTTTGTGATTCTTGTCTAGGTTGGTGTTAAGTTTGTGACTGTTTATCCGTGTGTTGACTGTTGAGTGCATTGGTAACATAGCAAACATCTCTCCAATAAGCTTACACCTTATTATCGAGGGATCAAGGTGATCTTGTCGACCTGCACCTTCACTTTTATCCAGACCTGGGTAGTAACGTAACGGAAGTAACGCGTTACTGTAACGAAATTACTTTTTTCAGTAACGAGCCAGTAATTTAATTACAATTTTCTCAAAGTAACGAAAGAGTAATTGCACTACTTTTATCATTGTAATTTGGCGTTAGTAACGCGTTACTTTTGCCGCGCGGCCCGTGCCTTTGTGTATCAAAATCAGTCACTGGGCCAGTGCGCCTGCTGCCTTTCTACGTATCGCCCGCTTGAACAATGTGCATGTGCATGCAGCATTTCCGACATTTCGTAGGTCTGATCGAGAGATTTCTAGTCCCGAGTTTTTATTTCAGAACCTAGCCATGTTTACTTTTGGTACTTCCGCCTACGACGAGCGCCGTTGACGACGTAATTATCTACTTGACATCAAACATTCAAGTCTGTGTCAAATAAATCGATAGTCCAATTGTTACACTTGTAGTGTAGTTACAACATTTCGTCGATAGATGTCACCCGCGTAATCAATAATTTACTATACATCTATTCGTCGATATCTACAATATCTCTGTGATAGGCCTCCGCTGGTTTTGAAGTGTGGGCGTGGATAACACCCTGTCTGAGACCCGCCATCGGTAGACAAAGCACTTGCGTCATACTCGTCCGCACGTCAGATACATTTTAAATTAAAAAGTAATTTTTGAAAGTAATTTCACTACTTTTTTTCATAAAAAGTAACGTAATTTTATTACTTTCTTGGATAAGTAACTAAATAGTAGGCCTAATTTAGATACATTTTGGCTGAAGTAATGAGTAATGTAATTTCATTACTTTTCAAAAGTAACTTACCCAGGTCTGCTTTTATCTACTGACTATAGTGATTGCAATGGTATGACTTGTCACTCACCACTTGGCGCATTCCTTTACTCAAGTAGACTTTTGCCTCTTGAACTGCCGTTTGTTTTTCTCTCTCGAGCTGCTCTACGTGCCTTGTCAATGCCTTTTCATTTCTCTTAAGGGCGTATACCCCTAGATCCAGATCTGTAATTACGACGCAGTTTTCGGCTGATGTAGCAAACTTAACAAGAAATCGGCCGTCAGATGCATCAGTCACAGCCACCTTGCCTTCCCGATGTAGCCAATGGATAGCTAAGCTGACATTATTGACAACTGCTTGCTTATCAGCACAAAGAAGTGCTATTTCATCAATATCCAATAGTTGGCTATTGTGGTGATCACAAACAGCAGCACACAATGTCTCCCCTTGGTTCTGCAATGAAAAATAAAATGTTAGGCCTAAACAAGCAAAAAATGGTAACACATATTTATAATACAATATAGACATTGCCATATACCAAGGTTTCCTCATTCCTGGAAAAATATAACAGCTGACATAGAAAGAGTACAGTACAGTACATGCTTGCAACGGCAGACGACCAAGGTATGTGAGGCTATAAGTCCACTGTAGTCAGTCTGCTTCTTAGCGAGTGTGGTATACTGATGAGTGATGAGTCACAGTGAATAAGTGTAGGGCATACATCAATGTTGGCAATTTACACACAATAAATAATAGTATACCTACCTTTTTGGCAATAAATTATTTGATTTTGGTTTTGGTTTTGTACCATAAATAGTGGATAGAAACCTGGATTGATTGATTTTTGTTGCTTAACGTCTCTATTAATGCAATATTGCTATTTGAGACGGTTAGTGGTGATACTGATAGATTATGAAACCAATGCCTTACGCAGTTATGCGGAATTTGAACCCTCATCATTATAGTGTCATATATGCTTCGGACCAGCGCCCTAATCGTATGTGCCAGTGCCACCGCGGACGCATGCGCGAAAGAAATTAGAACAATATACAGACAGTGGAAATGAGATTCCCGAGAAGTAGGATTAGAAACTTGACTATTGGAGAAATGCTGGGTGTTGAGAAGGTAGTTGGCAAGATGAAAAGGACAAGGTTGGGATGGTTTGGACATAAGACAAGAATGCTAGAAGATAGATAAGTTGTGCAAAGACAAGCTCTATGCTTCTGGCATACCTTTAAATTCATATAAATAAAGTCTGTGAGATTGGCTGCTCTTAATCAAATTATGTATGGACTCAGGATGGATTCCATTTCAGATTCCATAAGTTAAAGGGGCTATTACTCCAAACAAAAAATTGTTGGATGAGCAAAGCGAAGACTTCAATCTCACTGACCCCCCAAAAAAAAATTAGCTCAGGTTTTTTTTTTTGCTGTTCTAGTTTGATGATGTCCTACACGGTATACCGAACCACAGGTTATAGACTAAACAGTACAACCTGTGGTTTGGTTGGTTTGTAGTTGTACTTCAACTTCAATTCAATTAATTTGTTTCAAGGACCACCATGGTTCATGAACACTAGGCCTATGTTGCTAGTAGCCTCAAAATGGCACCAAAACTTTTGATGGATTTGAAACCATATTTTACCACTAGATGTCATCCTAATTATGTATTATTTTACGAAGTATGTTATTCTGCAATGTGATATTGTGCAGTTTTTCTGTTTGCATTGAACTATAGGCTACATACCTTGGCAGCTGCTAGATGAACATAACTTTCATCTTTTGTCATGTCCATTGGAAGAGGTGCTACTACTGAATCCTTCACCTTGTTAAACGTCCACATTAATGGCTTTTTCACCAGTACATCTACTGTCCATGCTGTCCATGTTGTTTTAGGATTTTTAACAAAGTCTCTATAGAGACTCAATTCATTATTCCTATAAAAGAAAGTCACAAACCATTGAAAGCCTAAGAGGAGGACTACCACCAAAATTAAAACCACACACATTAAACATTTTAATGCTTTGAATGATTTAATGTAAATGCCAGAAGCACAGTCTGGTCCATTGAGGACTGAATTTAATGAATATGTACAGTGAAACCTCTATGCATCGTTTTTCAGGGGAGTACTTGAAAAAAACTATGGATCCGGAAAAACTATGGATCAAATAGAAAATAACAATAAAGCTTATTATGGGAGTGCATAAAAAACACTATAGATGCAGGAAAACAGTAGTTTGAGAAACTATGGATAGAGGTTTCACTAAAAGTAAATTGTATAATTATATGCTTGTGTATGTGTATGTAAAAATAGCAAAATGCTAAATAAAGATTTCTACTACTTACTACAAAATAACCGTATTAAAGTACCGTTAATTGGATGAGCGAAGCAAAGATTTCAAATTCACTGACCCTCCCACCCCCCAAAAAAAATTAGATCGGGTGTTTTTTTCTTTTTTTTCTGTCTGTTCGCTCTCTACTGGGCAAACGACATTGCAATCTCAATGAAAACTGGAGGGGACCTTCGAAATCTCTGAACTTAGAAAACATAGCCTACATACTAAACATACCTACAATTGAAAAGCTGGTTTGCATGCGAATTGCAAATGTAGGTGGTTGGTAGTACTACTAAATAATATGTAGGTATGAGTCTGACAAATGAATGGCTCTCCCAAATAAATTTGCAACCAACATTATTTACACATAAATTTACATTTATTTTTTTACAGGGTTAGGGGGGATCATTCATGGAAGTTCCAGCGGAAAGTAGTAAGAACGAATATGGGTCGTTATGGTTTCTTGGAAAGGACTGTTAGGGAGTGGAATGACTTGTCTGGGGATGTTTTATCTTGTGGGTCTTCGAGGGAATTTAGATCGTGCTTAGGGGAGGGCAGTAATTAGGGCTGGGGGGTGAGTGGTTGCCACCGGGCGGAGGGGCTTATTTGTAACCATTAGAAATTGTTAAAGGCCTGTTAAAGTTAAAAAATGTGGAACACATTCGTCACTCTCCTAAACAATTTTACGCTTAACCGAGTCCCACTCAAACACTGAAGTTAAGCAATCCCACTCAAACACTGAAGTTAAGCAACCTTGGGCGTGGTCAGGATGAGAGTGGGTGGACGCTCTGCCCTGAACTGAAACACACGCATACCGCTGGTGAGAGCAGACATGACGGATTTGAGAACTAGTGTAGGCACGGCTCAGTTCTCCTCGACGTCTGCTCGGCAGTTTGGGTTAGTGGAACCTTTATGACTGTCAAGGTTACTCCGTCTTTTTCAGATGGGACGTAAAGCCATTGGTCCCCTTGGTACTTTTCGAAAGGAGTCGGCTAGAGCTGGTACTGGGTTTCCCCTCCCTTCTATTCACCCATCCATCACCACTCATCGTCTCGAATAGTCTTAGTGCAGGGGTGGAAAATTACCGGTCGCCCGGGCGAGTATAAATTTCATGCTGGCCCCTAAATCGTCAAGAAAAAAAAATCCATTTAAAAAAAATCCATTTTAAAAAAAATTAAAAATTAAACAAGCACCTTGCAGCTAGATAGGTCTAAATTAGCGAGTGTTTTTCACTTAGGCCTATCAATGCAGCATTGGCTAGCTACATCCACAAGTTATTGTTGATTGATACAAATTCGCTTTATAAATAAATTTTATTTATAGTCTACCCACTCAGTTGTATAACTGATTTTCAGTGGGGGACTTTAAATCAAAGCGACCAAGCCAACCCTGCAGGCCCCGACGCAATCGACGAGTGAGCGATAACCAACCAAAGATCGATATTTTAAATAGGAAATATAGCAATCAGTGGTATGGACAGTGCGAACACCCGCGAATCAACGCCAGAATCAACAAGGCCGATTCAGAACAACTCTGAAATTTATTATGTGCTTCGTTGCTAGGACGGCTCCAAAGTCACCGTTTACAAACTCCTAAGACAAGAACTGATGGACTTAAGTCCAAATCAGATGTTAAAAAACTTCTGACTTTAGCGGGAATCGAACCCTGGACCTTCTGCATTGGAAGCAGATACGCTAACCACAAGACCAACGAGCCACACAAACCAACGAGCCACACAAAGACCAACGAGCCACACAAACGTTTTAGGCAATCAAACGTTAGATACCGGTACGCAATACTGAAAACAAAATCGTCTTCGACGAATTTGCCTTCGGCGGCTGGGGCTTTTCCCCAGACCCCGGCTGTACCGTGATACTACTGGCCCCTATTTATTTTTCCTAACTTTTTAGTGGATTTGCCCACCCCTGCCTTAGTGCATTAATATGAGACGTAGGCCAAAAAATCAATCAATCAATCTGAACAATTTTTAAAATGTTAGTTGCAACGTTATTAGGGGGAGGCATTCAATTATCCTGAAATTATGATTTAAAAATTCAAACAAAATTGTAAAATAAATGAATTCACAAGGTAAGTAGGTAACCCCTAACACCAGCATCCTTTCAACCATGTCTCTGTCTGAGGCGGATTCATAGGTATGCGCAGTGCAAACTATAGGCTTATTCGGTGAAGTAGGTGCCATGGGGTCATGTAGGGCCCACAATTTTTCATCTAGCCTGTAACTGGAAGTTATAGAGTATTGATTGCAGTGCTGCCATTTGTAGCAAGTAGCATCTACAATGCCAATGTATGTAGGCTAGCCAATTATGTTTTCACTTAAATTGTGCTTCAGGCCTACTCACCTTAACATTGTTTCAACAACCGTTGGAAAACAGAGCGGTGATCTTCCATCACGTTGAAATGCCCTTTTTAAGTCGTCAATAGTAAACGAAGGAGACTTTACGTGAAGGCACCAGTCACTGATCAACGTTTTCCAAAATTTAAGTTTAGCGTCCCAGTCGAGTGGGTTAACAGTTCGTTGGCGGAAAGGTGAAAACAAAGAATTCATCCTCATATCATCATTCCAACATTCTGGCATTTTGTCCTTGGGCAATCGAAAAGAATCATCATTTTCTAAACAACTAGTGGGTAGCATGGTTGACCCTAGAAACAAAAAGAAGAATTATAAAGTAGCCCTATCTTCCCTACGTATTGTACATAATGAGGGAATCGAATCAAGATAGTTTTTCTCATTGGCGGTATTGTTGTCTTCTCCTGGACCCTTAAGGCTCATTCATAACCAACTTAGGCCTCTAACTTAGCAGCTAACTTAGCCTCTAACTTTAGGTTGCTGTTCATGATAGATATTTAGGCCGCTAACTTAACAGCCACTGCCTCCTAGATGTTGCTCGTGGCAGAGTGCTTTACAGCCATACCGTCGCCTCTAACTTAAGGTGGCTGTGCATGATAGATGTTTTTAAACCAATCACATCACAGATTTGCAGTGTTTACTTTTATTGCGCCAATGCTTGACATACAATAACATTCAGCATTCAGTAAGTAGGCCTAGCCTAGCTCTACTTAGGTAGCATTATAGAATTGATTGACTATAGAATGTACAGTTTATTAAACAATAATTGATGGTAAAAATAATAAACGTATTTATTTAAGACAACGTGACGTAAGCCTTACATAACCTCACATGGCCTAGCCCTAGCTGGGGGCTAGGCCTAGTACCGCAATAAACGTTAATAATACTGACAGTCAGTTGACATTTCTGCCCCAATCGATAGCCAAATGTTTTCTTTTATATTCTTATCTTTGTATAAAAACGAAGATTTTACATATAGCAGTGGCCTTTTCATGAATTCGTTCAATAGCTTTTCATCGAACAATAGCTGATGTTCCTTGGGATCCATTTTTGCTGTTTGTCTACGTTTTCAATCGGATATGACCGGAAATTGTCGGCTCGAGTCTCTCTCTGATTGGTTAAAAGCTTAATGTTAAGTTAGCTGCTAAGTAAAACCTTGGAGTTTGCAAACTTTTGGTTGCTGATAAGTGTAGGCTAAGTTAAAGGCTAAGTTTTGGTCATGAACAGACGTGTTGTTTTCCATAAGACAAACCTTTAAGTTAGAGGCTAAGTTAGCTACTAAGTTGGTTGTGAATGTCCCTTTATTCTGTTAAAATTCGACAACTTCTCATAACACTTTTTTCGACCAGGGTTGCCACATTGGGCGATTTGTCGCCGTTTGGGCGACCAAGCAATGTTTTTAGCGACCAAAATATTTCGGAAGTCGCCTGTCGCCGAAATGGGCTACTTCACGAAAATCCAAACTTTCCAAAAATTTCTCAATCTACAGCGTGCTTTAATCACAAATAATGTTTATCAGAAATTATTCCATTGTTAAATAGTATTTTGTAATTTAAATATTAAGTAAGTCATACAGAATACTCATTAACCGACTACATTTTGCCCGGCCCGCGGCGTTTTGTTTGGTAAAATGTCACATCAGGATACAAGACGTGGAATGTCGAAGATAACTGATCTTTAAACTGTATCGTTTTGTCGTTTAATCGTTTTGTTAATTGTATACAGTAGCTCAGTTATTTTTGACCGCACGTGCGCGTACGTGAAGTTGTGTCGAACTGTTGATGGTGTTGTTTATCATTTTAGTGGCTCCGATTTTACAAGATTATCGTTTCAGCACGTGAGTACAGAATATATTTTACTTTTGATTTTAGAGTTTTTTTTTTATCTATTGTGCCTAGTAAATATACCCATAAATATACTCCCTTAAATTCTCCAATATTTCCGTAGAGTCAAAAATACACCTTTTAAAAAACATGAAAAAAAAAACGCCCTGCGGGGCAATTCTGGGGCGTTCCCCCCCAGACCCCCCCCATTTGGGCCGCCGCGCCAGATTGGGCGACATTTGGGCGACTTCAAAAGTTGCCGCGGCGACATCAGCGCTCATATATCTGGCAACCCTGTTTTCGACAGCATCTCATCTCACTGAAAAGTGAGATCTTTCGACTTTGCGATTCTGATAGAAATTCGAAATCAATCTTGTATTCGAATATTGTATTCGAATTGTGAAATCTATTAGCCAATCAGAAGACTGGATTTCAAAAGCGTGGTAAAAATAAAAAGTGTGGTTATGTAGTTTATTATTATTTTCAATTGTTGTTTCAGTATCTAGGCCTATGAACCTATTGACTATCAAAATAAGGCCTACACAAAGTATTTTCAAAACAATGTTTATTTTATGTAGAGAAGGCAGTTTAGATTTCAGTAGCCAATCACGTGCGTCTAAATAGTTTTCACTTGGAAATATTTCGGTGAGGAGTTGTCGAATTATTCGAACGGGATTTACATAGAGACGGCCATTTTGAATCAAACAGAATCGCAGTAGTCACTTCTCATTTTGAAATTCGACATGAGAAGCTGTCGAATTTTAACAGAATAAGGGTCCTGCTATATTGACTGCTAGTCAGTAGCAGGTTTTTAATTCTTCCATGCTTCCTTCTTTTCATCCTCCCTTTTTCCTTTCTTTTGTTTCCTCCTGTAGGTAGGCCCTACCTACTCTTGGTAGGCCCTATATGTTCTTGCCTTTTGACCTTTTGACCATGCCCTTCATTCTCTCAATGTAGCTTGGCCTCTGCTTCCCTCTTAACTTTACTTTCTAGTTTCTAGTCAAGGTAAACCATTGGCAGCAGCTTAAGCAATTTTTTAAAAACTTTTATACCTTTCTATCCTTTTCTCCCACTACCCCCCCTGTCACACTATAGGCCTACCATTCCACCACCGTTCTGGCCAAAAACGAATTCCTTCCTAAATCAGTTGCCCATGTTACCCTCTTGGCTACATAGGCCTAGGCCTAATTAGCCCTTCTTAGATGGCTATTCAATATTCATCTCCCCCCCAACCCTCCTGAGTCCTGAGCTCTAGGCCTAGTCACCCTATACATTACGACTAAACCACAAATTCTTACCACGAGCGAATCAGAGCTTGAAACGTCAGTTTACAACAGACCAATGAGATGATATCTACTCGAGTCAGTTGCGCTACTATGTTAATTAAGAGACTACTTCCGGTTCTCATTTCTATCAAGGTTTTACATGGATGACATCACATCCAAATGCCGAAGAGCTTCGACAATAAATGACGCATCTTTACGCGAAGTTCTTTGTTAAAACCATTGCTTAGGACTAGCCCTAGTAGACCTACGACTTTATGTGAACAAGGCTTAAGTTTCAGAAGTCCTTAGTACTACTTGTCCATTTATCACTTCCTACTTCCAAGTAGGCCTAGGCTAACTATTTTTTTTATTTTTTTACGGTACACATTTAAATCATCAAAGTAAGCCTAGGCTACAATCGTCTATAGAAAAATATGCCTAGGGGCTAGGCCTAGGCCTTTTTCCTTAGAATCTCTAGTGAGTCTGTTTCTGAACTTGCCAAGATCATTTAAATTAGTGTTTTAGTTTTAGGGAGTTTATTATTGAGCGAGCGTCTCCACTTGACTCTTATGGCTCGAATGTCTGTTTTTTTTTTCTTTTCTGTTACGCTTCGGTACAGGTCGCACCGTTTCTCTGATCGACCTGAAATTTGGCACACATGTACATACCACCTATGCGGGTTGCTGTATAGTTTTTGAACAAAATCCGGCCGTTGGTTATAAAAAATAAAATAAAAATGTTCCGATCGTTATGAAATTTTGCAGGGTCAATAAGTAGGCCTACAACATTCTCTCCTATTTTAAAAATTTTCAGCTAAATCGGTCAAGACCTTAAAGACTTATTGGTATGTAACATACCGGTGCTCGCTAAACAACGCGACGGGACTTTAGCGTTTTCCTAGTTTAGTTTATAATTTATATGTTTAGAGTTATGTTTGGTTCGCCCCCCCCCCCCTTTCCCCAAAAACAAGGGCTACTTACGCCACTGGGAATTGTTGAAGTAAAACGTTTAAATTACCAACGTTCCTTAACAAGAGGAAGATCTGGGCAGATCATGTAAATGCACAGGGTGTTAATGTGAGGACATATGAGAGCGTCACCAAAATGGTTGAGGACTTGGGGTGGGAGAAGCTGGAAGACCGGCGTAGAATAGATAGGCTCAAAAAAATGTACAAAGTATCTAGGGTCCATGAGGGATGGAGTGAGCTTCATGGACATTTGGCTAAAGCCAACTACGTGGGTAGGCGTGATCATTAAATGGAAATACGAGAGAAGGGTATGGAATACAGACATGGGTAAATACTCGTTCTTGGGAAAAACAGTCGTTGAGTGGAACGGGCTCACTGAAGAGCAGGTAGGGGCGGAGAAACTTATAGCGTTCTCAAATATTATTAGGCCTAAGACAAAGGTGGAGGGAACCCCGAAAGGTAAAGAGGGTGATTAAAGAAGAGTATAGTGAAGGGAGTAAGGAGAAAAAACCTCGCCACCGGCCAGAAGTGATCAACTGCGAGAAGAAGAAACTACGGTACTTATTCGGCTAGGGGGGTCCAACTTTTATATACACTGTAACGGAAAGGATTTCGGGTGCGCTCTTATCGATTATATCCTAGAACTAGGCCTAGCGCGGCACACTGTAGCCAGCGTTCGGCTAACCTAACGAAAGTACACCTTTAACATAAGTAGTAACAAGGCAATATAACAGTGTTAACAAGGTGTATAAAAGTTGGACCCCCCTAGCCGAATAAGTGCCGAAACTACTAGCCTACTTCAAAGGATGGTCAAACAAGCCTAGAATGGAAATATGGAAATACGTCTTATTTCAATGGTTTGTGTTAGGCCTTATGAAAGCATATTTTTTATTGTACCAAACTTTCTCAATACTAACCTCAACTTTTAAGTTAAGCCTGCCTAGGCCCTACCTAGGTCCTATGCAAAGGTCCTGTGGATCTCCTCAAAACAACCCGTTGATTTGTCAGATGTGTTTTGACTTTTGAGTGGCACAGCAGCTGATTGCTCAGACTAATCAGTGTTGCCCATGTTCCCGACAGAAAAGGAATATCCCCAGCACCGTGTTGCTAAAAACTTGCTTAAAACACTAATGTGCCTCTTTTGACCAGTGGTTTTGATAAAAAAAAACTTAAAAATCTGAAAAAATTAACTACGCTAGGGCCTAGGCTAGGACTACGACGTCATTAAAATGTGGTACAAATCTAGTGGTTTTCTTGCTTAACCTTGGATAGAAGTTGTCAAGTTGTCAACATTGTGATTAATCAGTGATGTGAGATTTTTTCCTGTTACGATTGGTATAAATGAAGCTCGCTAGGAACTCTAATAACAAGAGTCACTTCTCTTTTTCACTAGGAAAATACAATGTTGATAGGTAAGTTTTATCCTAGGCCCGTAGGCCCTAGGCTAGTCCCAGGCTCTCGGACTTACTAGGCCTAGGCCTAGGGCCAAAACGATATTGAAATAAGTCAAGGGCAGTCCTTGTGGTACTAGCTAGCCTAGGCCTAGCCCTAGGCCTACTTCTTTGGCTAGGGGGTCCAACTTTTCAACACTGTTTTTGTTCTCAATAAAATCAACGAAAAACCACTTCCTAGGGTATTGATGGTATTGCCTAGGTTATTGGTCACTCTTGCAGTTGGCGGGTCCCAACTTGTTTTTTTTTCAATGAAAACATACGGACCCGAAATCCTTTCCGTTACAAAACTACTTTCGTTAGGTTAGCCGAACTTTCCGCTGGCTACAGTGCGCCGTGCTAGTTCTAGGATATTTTCGAAAAGAGCGCACCCGAAATCCTTTCCGTTAGTGGGTATAATCTTAATTTGACGGGAATGTTATTTTACATTAAATTTATGATTTTCCTTTTTCTAATTGAATATTATTATGTGTTTACTTGGTTTTTGGGTGCGGAAAGTAGTTTCTGGACTTATTTAATCACTTTTAGTTTGATTGAATAACACACGCAATCCCTACCCCTGAGCCCTACACAACACTCGTCCAACTTTTCAACACAGTTTTTTCCAAAGAAAAAGAATAAAAAAACAACTTCAAAATAGAAACAAATGAAGAAGACCTCATTATTAACGATTTATTTATACTAATCACTCTGAAAATATGTACCAATTAAATAGAATAACACATATTTAACACAAACACTCGCTCATTTCACTGTCATTGATCCGCCATGTTTGGTATTTACGTCTTGATTTTACTTACTAGGCGTACCAACCATTTTCGCTAAAATACTCCACCTACAAAACCTTTAACGTCGCTATTTTAAATATAAAGGACTTTCACCACAAAAGGATTTTCGTTTAAAATAGCGACGTTAAAGGTTTTGAAGTTTTTTTTTATTATAACAGTACCTAAAAACGTGATGATTCTATTTTGGATTTTTTTTGTGTTCTTGTAAGGTAACTTGCAGTGAGTACATCTCAGCACGGTAGGCCTAGGCCGCGTCGCTCCGCGCTACTTATAACTTACTTTTGTTTATAAAACAGAAGCTGAAAATTATTTTTAATTGGTTTCCGCGCATTTATTTTTAATATACTTTGAAATATCAGTGATTTGGCAAAGAAAATAAAGTAAAAAAACAAAAAATTGCAATTCCGTCAAACTAGTAGAGTTCCCCGTTAGTGTGTAAAAGTTGGGACCCTCCAACTGCAAGAGTACCGGTTGTTGATAGTCTTGAGAGAAAAAATGTAAGGAGCAAAATTGTGCATTGGGATGTAAACTAAACTAGGCTAGCCTAGGCTAGGCCGCTTCGCGAACGCTTTTTTTAGTCACGTTGATGGATGAGCTTTTTTGTAAGTTTTTAGTTTGCGTAGGATCACTTTTCCTTTGCAAGTGCTTTTTGAATGCATTGTAGGTGATTGTTGTCAAGTTTCTATATTGTTAGGCCTAGCCTACTTGTTAAATTGTTATTATAAACCTAAAAACACTCATATTAAAACCTTTATTCTATGAATTCTGGTTAACCTTTTCAACTTTTTCTTTCAAAAAGCAATACATCACCATTACCTTAATGTCCATGTAAAATATGAACGTTGTAGCCCGACCCATTTGTTCAGAATCGGCCCAAATGTCACGAAAAAATCGCACTAAAAGTCGGAAAAAAATCGTAAAAGTACGATATTCATGAGAAATATTTCTTCGATTGTATTCAAAAACGTGGCAGGTCTAAGTTTAGAGATTTTGAAGGTCGCCTCCAATTTTCATCAAGATCGCATATATGTCGTTTCGTTTGCCCGGTAGAGTGCGAACAAAGACAAAAAACAAACAAAAAAACACCCGAGCTAAATTTTTTGGGGGGTCAGTGAAATTGAAGTCTGCTAACAAGAATTTCATGGAAGAATTTTGTATGGTATTTTTATTGCTTTTTTTAAAAACTCGAATTTGTTTCCAATTATCCTGAATATTGGTGTAGGCCCTAAATGGAAACAGCCAGGGTACCACTCATAGACCCAAAAGGAAATTAAAGTAGGGTAATTGGAAACAAAGCATTTTAAGCTATGATTCTAACACAAAAAGAATAAATACATTATGATACAAACAGTTGATTCTGTGTTCATTTAAAGAAAACTTTCCATCGCAACGCAGAATTGTACGAAAAATGGGCCATCAAAGTCCAACTCGCAACCTTCTCGTGGTTTGGCCCGTGAGTAGGGGAGTTTCACTTCCTGAAACTAATGGCGAGCTCTGGATCGTCGTCGGGGAACTTTCCCCTTCCCATTGACTACCTCCCCGACGGCGACAACAATGACAACACGGACGGATGATGACACAGACGACCACAACGTGGGGGAACCCCTGCCCTCCCCATATGATTGTAGCTGGTTCTGACCAGCACAGGCCTGTCCACCCCGCGTTACCCAGCGTCACCGGTCACCGCATCCGTTCCTCCCCTTGGAAAGAAGTTTACCTACATTGGTACCGGTAACTCACATAGAAATTGTTTTATCTTGGAGGCGCAAATAATCTTAGCTGTTAAAGCGCCCTAAAACTACTTTAATACTAATGTACAAAAAATCTCAAAAGCATCACAAGCATAAAAATAAGGCTGTTGTATAAAAAATTGTATTTTGTATAAAAATAGCAATGCAATTAGCACTTAAGGCTGTTCCAGACGCTGGGTGCAAGTTCCCCAAAAGTATTTATTTCGTCGTAATTATGTTTATATGTTGATATGGTGACATAAAAGTCAAATTTTGAATTTTTTTAAATAAAATTGAAGGTGTCCCGGTAGTTAAAAGTACTCCATGTTTCTACTGTTTCAATAAAAAAACTACTGGTTCAAACCGGACACAATTTGGTGTGCCTTTAGAATGAAGTTTCATGATGGTCTTATACGTAGTTGGCCGATTGTAAATTTTTACAATTTTAAACTGAATTTTCTCGCGTACCGCTACGTAGCCCTATTGTCTATAATTTTTGTCAGATTTTAAATTGTCATTTCTACCAAAAGCCATATTCCTAATAAGTGCTGTGCATAAGACATTGTGGCAAAACTGCACTTTCCAATGAGCTATTGCACTTTAAAATCGGTTAAGAACTTTTCAACGTGTAATGGTAATTTCGAGTGTATTGCAAAAGCTCCCGTTTTGATCGAAAAATTCTTCTCGGCGAGCTCGGAACACGGCAGACCAGTGCTGCTCCTCGCGACTTCCGAGCGGTGGAGTTCCATCGTACTACAACCTTTCACACACAAACAAAACACAAACGCTGGACAGCACTGCCGTTGCAAGCAAGGATCTCGTCTTGAAGGTCATATTGCCTTGTGAAGTACGCCGCAGTCACAGACTGACGTGCTTTCGTATTATCTGTGCATGCAGTCAATTCACATTTGAAAACGTGTAGTAAGTAGTAACGTTGTTATTATTTTATTGAATGAAATATAGGTCAGACCAATAAACGAAACTCTTGGGGTAAAACCGGAACGTCTCATTCTCGTCACTTATCCATATAGACAACTATATTTGATGACCAAATGAGCTCCCTAATTGAAACAGTGAGCATTGTCTATTGAAAGTGTACGTTGGACAATTGGGCATGACCAGTCAAGCAAGCACCCCTCTATTCTGCATTTACAAGAACACTTCCAATTTACACTACTTGCTTGTAAGTTGACACATATAATAAAACATTTATCAATGTTTGGGAGAAGGGATTTTGATAAAACACTGCCCTGAATTTGAATTGACTAGAAGCCGATCTCGACTAGAAAGAAAAAAACAATCGCTTTGTTATTGAAGTTGAAGCCCTCTATTCAATTCAGCAATTCTTTACAGTGTGACTCATTCTTTGCTAGGAAATGAGTGTCGTACTTATAAACTAGGAAGCTTTGCAAACGCCTTTTTAGGAATGTTGTTGGATGAGCGTAATTGTTTAAAAACGAAAAAAGCGTAAAATTGCGATTTTCATGAGGAATAATTTTTCGATTACGCTCAAATTTCACACGAATATATTAATTCATAAAATTAAGGTTCAATGAAAAAATAATTACAATCGGATAAAGCATGTGGTGTTAGGCCTATAAGAGTCGAAGAAATTTAAAAAATCGTAAATCTACGATTTTCATAAGAAATAATTTTTTGATTACGCTCAAATTTCACACAAATATCTTAATTCATAAAATAAAGGTTCTGTGAAAAATCATTACAATCGGATAAAGCATGTAGATGATATAAGTAGATTTTTTTTTTTAATAAAAAAAAATCGTAAAATTGCGATTTTTTATGAGAAATAATTTTTCGATTGCGCTCAAAAACGTGGCAGTTCTAAGTTCAAAGATTTCGAATGCCTCCAGAAAATTCCATCGCAATTGGAGTATCGGTAAAATACAGAAAAAAAAGAAAGAAAAAAAAACATTACGGATTTTTTTCTCCAGTGTAACGAAATGGAATCTTCGCTTCGCTCGCTACGCTCATCCAACAACGTACTGTGAACGTGTCTAGTTCTGCACGTAGCCTACATCAGGATTTTCCTGCCCCTGAGAAGAAGTATACATTAACTCACACTTACAGAAATTGTTTTATCTTGGAAGCGCGAATAATCTTAGCTGTTATATATTGGATATTGCTTAACGTCTCATATTTATGCAACTTGGCTAATCGAGACGAAGGGAGGGACGTAAGGGATGACGCGGGGGGGGGGACAAGGGGTGGACAGGCCTGTGCTGGTCAGAACCAGCCACAAGCGTATGGGGAGGGCAGGGGTTCCCCCACGTCGTGGTCGTCTCCGTCTGTGTCATCATCCGACCGTGTTGTCATTGTCGTCGCCGTCGGGGAGGTTGTCAAAGGGAAGGGGAAAGTTCCTCGACGACGACCCAAAGCTCGCCATTAGTTTCAGGGAGTAAAAGTCCCCTAATCACGGGCCAAACTACGAGAAGGTTGCGAGTTGGAATTAAGCGCCCTAAAACTACTACCAATAGTAAGAACAAGAATCTTACTATAAACTTCTACAAAGTGTATTTGAAGCGACTTCTATGAACATCAATCAAACATGCGCGTAGGAACGTTTTGATAGTTAGAGGGGGGTGGGGGGGAATCCATCAGCAGGTTTTGAGGGCGGCAGCTGGGGTCTGTGGCCCTATCGCTGAGTCGAAAAAAAATTCACCATACTACAGTTATTTCGTCATGTTTTAACTGCACTCGGACTCTGAAAACGATGTTTTACAGCAACTATCTGCGATCTAAAAACTCGAAAAATGAACGTGAAGTGGCTCACTTTAGTAAATTTCAACCTATTTTTTATAACATAATAACATAACAAGAGGTTTGAGGATTCGTGATCCACCTTTCATTCTTGAGTCCCATTCAAGCCAGGCGTAGAAGACGAAAAACCTTGGATCGGGTCGATCAAAAGTACGCGAAATTAATCATAATATTTTTTTTATTAATATTTAGTTTTAACAATGAACATACAACTCTGGATGCAGATCTAGCTGTTATACTCACACGTAAGTAACAATAACAGTCGATACGTTTCGTACTAGGTGATAAAAATATAACTTTTATTTGACCGTCTGCCCCCGCGTGTACACCCAGAACAAATTACGTTAAAGTATACAGAGATATTTAACCGCTGTTTTATTTAGTATATGTACCCGCACCTTTACTTCCGTCTAGCATATAGTGTTACCATATTTAAAAAATAAAACTGGGACATCAGAGTTCTCGTTTCGATTTCGTGGTAAGTAGGTCATACGTAAAATTGCAAATAAATTGATCATCCGTTTTGAGTGTGCTTGGACTTGCAAAACTACATTTTTGTTTAGATATTTTTAGTCGAAAGTCAGGACCAAAGATGTTAGTATTAGGGATGACGAAACCCGACTTTTTTACGACCCGGGTACCCGTCCACAGTACCCGCGGGCTACCCGGGTAGTAACACAAAAAAATCGTGTGGGGTGTCTAATGAACTGTGAAGAAACGCGCTCATCAATTATCTTAATATCTCAGGAGACGTAATGCTGTTCTATAAACAATGACGTGCCGATGAAGTAGTATTTCATAATCACGAAAGAGGAACAGCAGCGGGCCATTAAGATAACACTCACTGTTCGGTTGCATCTGCTTTATATCTTGTCACAGTCAAGTCAAGGTCACGACTCACGATGCGTTGGCTCGGGGCGCGGGACTGGAGCCCGAACGAGAGTAAACAAGATAAGGAAATATTTATCACCATGGGTGATAGCTTTTAAGTTTTGACTTCTAACAGATTGAAAACATAAGTGATGTTGTGGTAATTATTTACACGGTATAATCTCTGGAAGATCGCACAAGTGGTTAGGCAGGAGTCGGCGGCATGAACAAAGGACATTATAATTCAAAAGAAAAACGCCGCTAAGCACAAAAGATATGAGAAAGCGCATGTTTACATTAGCCTTCCACCTACAATGTGACACCTCAATTCAGGAACCAGGTTTTACGGGTAAACGGGTAGTGGAAACACAGACCCGTACCCGACTTCGACGGGCGGGTACCCGATACCCGGGTACCCGTCATCTTCCCTAGTTAGTATATGGGTCAGGACAAAGTTTCTGAATGCGCATTCACGCAAGGACACGAGTGACTGGGTCGACTCCCGGATCTCGCCCTGCGATGAGTCATTCACTACCAATACGTGATTAAGGTCATGGTCCGGTCTGTGTATCCAGCCTGCATCCACCCTACACCCTACAACTCTAAGACAACTGCAATTATAATAGTTTTTATACGCTAGTTTTTCACACCTCGGTACATATTATACTGGAACATGAAAACGCAATGGTTTTAGGACTCAAGCAATAAATGTATGTGCTTATATAATATTAATTGTATTTGTATATACGCGACATAAAGTATGTAATTGATAAGGTAGACATAATTAGGAGCCGTTAGGAGCGATGATAAAATATTGTATTTCTTCAGGTCACTGTTAGTCTGTTATGTTGTTATTAAATTGTTCATCCGAAAATATTTATTGAACGTAAGAATGTTTTGTATTGTTATTGGTTGTAGTAAAATTGCTCACGATGTTTTTCGGAGTTTCTATTCTAATAGAGTTTTTTCAGTTGTCAATGTAATAAAACTGTTTTATATGAATGAATAATATTTTGTATACAATAAGCCTGAGGCTATATCTTATAAGTCGTCGCTTGTTTCTATAGCTAAGCAAGGAATGATAAATTTAAAATAAAAAATGTATTGTTCAATTTACTAATGGTGTGCAATGTACATTTATTTGCAAAGCTTGATTGATCGGTTATCCGACTGTGAAACTAAACTTATCGCCAGCCGTCAACCGTTGCTCAAATTGTCACACTCTTTTTGAGTGATTTTGTCGTTCTTTATTTTGAGTGATGTATTATTCATCATAATAGCCGAGATGTAATGTTGTCCTGTAAATACTGATGTGTAATGACTTGAATCCGTATTTCACAATCGCGACTTGTAAAAGGGAGAGTCAGAGAAAGAAGTCTCAAGCCGGCGGCCTGTCAAGAACACGCTCGCTTGTGGAGGGAAACACGTCATTGCAATCGTTTTGACATCTAGTGTCTTGTCAAGGTCACATTAGGTGAACGCCGAATGGTCGCTCATGGATAATGCTATCATCTAATACTAACTTGTTATCATGATTATAAGTAGTAGTAGTAGTAGTATATCTTTATTAGCATTTTTGCTATTTTACATGTCATACACATCATATCATCACAACAAACATCTTTTCTTTACTCGAGACCTTAATATTGATACTCGTCATATAAGGTACAACATATTTTATTTATAGGCTAGCACAATTTTATATTAGTATTTAGCCCTAATATTATCTCACTTTTCAATCATCTCCATCCATTATACAAATACCACTTACAAGACACTTTCAGAAAAAATCTTTGAAATAAAAATTTGAAATTATTTTAGATTTATACCAAGCTACAATTATAATGAAAAAACACTACAATACAATAGATGGTTAGGCCTACATGAGCATAGTCTCTTACATCTTTCGGACATTAGTCTGGTTGAGTCCAGAAATCCTCCGTCCTATCATCCCTGTTCAATCTGCATCCCTTAACTATCTTACAGCACAGGATTGTCTTTACTAGTTCTGTAGGCCTATACTGCTAGTCTTACTTAACATTTACGTAAGACCATAACATTTATACTTCATAGGAACAGACAAAATATTTTTGGACTAGCAAAATTTTTCACTTTAATGTGCCCTAATATCTCATTTTTCAATATTCAATATTCTCCATCTATTAGTATTACATGTTATACAAACATATTTACAATACACTTTCAGAAAATAATATTAAATATCATTTGAGATTTAAAACCAAATACAATAATAAAAAACTACAATACAAATAGGTAGATGGTTACATGGGTGAGCATAGACTCTTACATCGTTCAGACACTAGTCTGGTTGAGTCCAGAAATCCTCTCCAGTAACTTCCCTGTTCCATCCGCATCCCTTAACAATCTTACAGCACTTAGCTCTAAATCTATTTACATCCTGCATATTTCTAACTTCTAATGGTAACCTATTAAATATTCTCATACCTTTAGCAAAAATTGAGTTATTTCCAAATTTAGTGTTGTTTCTTTGGATTATCAGGTTTTTCCCATTTCTTGTATTGTAACAATTCTCTTTTTCAATTCTTAACTTTTTACACAAGTAGTCTGGGCCAATCCCTTTTGAAATTTTAAACAGAAATGTTAGGGTGTTTAAAATAATTCTGTCTAACATTTAGCCATCCTAGTGCTTCACACATCTTTTTAATAGACTTTCGTCTTGACACCCACAGTATACTTCGCATTACTTTATTTTGTAATTTTTGCATTCTTTTAATTTCATTTTTATTTAGTAAAAATAGAATTGAACTGCAATAATCGAAATGCGGAGTTATTATTGCCTGGCATATGCTAATTTTACTCCTTATTGGTAAACACCCACACATTCTTTGGAATAGTCCCACTTTCCTAGTGAGTAAAATATTACATCTGCACTCTTTCTCCATATTTTCTGACGTTTTATCACCACCAGTGATAAGATCGTGTGCCTCAGATACGTTAATATGTGTGGTCTTGACTCAAGCTTGACATTCTGTTCTTGTATGTATCTGTGGAGAATACAATATTCTTGCTAGTAAGACTACGAGCGGTCGCCGCTCGATATCGCGGCGTTGCCCCGCACACTCGCAGGGAGCTGAGCCGGCAGTCGGACATGGTGTTGCCTCGACGAGGTCTCCGCAGAGACTGCGCTCTGGCGAGAGTTGTTGGCACTGATATATACGGAATATCGTTAAAATTAAATGTACGAAAACTACGTCAATAGGCCTAGGCCTAGATAGGTAAATTAGCCTACCAACAAAAACCAAACATACATCGATTGAGCAAATGGAAACGTTACTGCGTATTTGGATTTCCTGTTATTTTCCCACATCTTTTCAATGGCATCTTGGTGTGGGTCCAAGACAAAGTCCACAGTGCCCCTTATCTTTATTGGACCAGCAAATATGTTACCCAGGGCTCAAAATTACGGTCGCCATTGGCGAGTTCAAATTCACACATGGCAAGCTCATTTTAAGGAGTGCGTAATTTTTTTTTTTTAAGTTTTAAAAGGGTAAGTCTAGGCCTATGCCTTATAGTCTACAAATAAACAAACTTGCCATTAACAACTTGCAGTTCAATAGGTATTGTTACCCACTCACTAATTTTAGTGGGCCTAGGCCAAAGTGACAGTAGGCCCTACTGAAGATGAGCATAGGCCTACTTTGGATATGCCTAGGTCTACCCCATTATTAACTTAATATGTAGGGCTTACTGTTAAAAGTAGGCCTACTATAGAGGTAGGGCTACCTACTGTGATGTTGCTCAAAGTGTGTAGATTTACATCAAAGTGACTGTCATATGCAGAAAATTTTCCGGGGGCCAAGCCCCCCGGACCCCCCGTCGTTTAAACCTTCAAAGTCCCTATATGGCGACTTGGTTTTTCATTTGGCTCTTGCCCATTTCAGTGAAATTTTGAGTCCTGATGTTACCCATTAATACTGAATTGTGGTCATCTCTTCAAAAAGTATCTTTCCCTCCAAAACATGATAATCTGAAGCCTAAGTAATGCGTAGTCTGACACTGTTTCCAACTTACCATACTTTAAAACCAAACATTTAAATGTGTTTCCATTTACCCCTGAAATTTGTCCATGGCTTAAAATGGATCTTTTGGCTTTGTTTCCAATTTCCCTACGTGTTTCCAATTACACCAAATTCATGTTTCCAATTACTACCACCAAGTAGGCCTATGAGATAATAGGGGAATTTTAAACATTGCTTATCCAGGAGAAACTATGGTAATTATCTAAAAAATTTACCTGTAGGCCTACCATATTGTTGACTATGTATCTTAATTTCCATCAAAGAATAAATTTCTTAAAAACAAAAAGGACCATAACAGGGAAAATTTTGAGATGTGTTTTAAATTCAAGCAAGTTTTTAGTTTAGAGGTTGGTTGCATTGTGTATCACATGCACATCATCTAACAGAAGAAGCTGTAGCCTAACTATTTGCACATTTTCTTTAATAGTCTGGACCATAGGGCCTATTATCTGAGATTTTTTTTTAAATTCAAACTTCACATACAGAAGTTATAAAGGGCATTTCCAATTACCCCATGTTTCCAATTACCCACATTCCCCCTTATCACTTTGAAAATCTACCAATCAGGCGCGTCGGAAGTCTATTTTTCCAGGGGGGGGGGGGGGGGGCATACTTTTCCAGGAAAATAACATGCTTCCATACATAGGCCTAGATAATAATATGCAACTAATGTCTTTAGAGTCAGTGGCATAATGGAATTTTTCTGTCTTGAAAAATTGTAGGCTACCTATTTTTGAATGTGTTTTTATGTGTTTTTTAGAAGAAGTTAAGGCTATTCGACCGCGTTTTTCTATTTCCCTAAATATGCTACCAAGTCAAAATATAGTGAGTGAATGGCTTTGAAACCTGGCTCTATTCGAGAATCAAAACTATTTTTTTCAAATTTTTCTGATCGGACACACAGCAATATTGCCTCTTCAAAATTATTTCAAACTTCAATTCGCCCAAGCACACCATTCAATGTAGGTTGTTGTGTTTTTGCGTCATTAATTTTCAACTGGTTTTCTAGAGTCTGACTGAGAGAAAAAAAGTTGTTTTTGTACATTTTTTCTTTCCTACGAATTTTTTTGTACCGCCAAACAAAAAATTCAACTGAAAAACAATTTAAAAAAAACGTTTTTTCTCTCAGTCGAATTGAAGTTGGAAATTATTTTAAAGAGGATATATTTGTCGTGGGCCCAATCAGAAAAATTGGGGGAAAAATAGTTTTGATTTTCTAAGTAATAAGACCTGGTTTCAAAGCCATTCACTATATTTTGACTTGTCTGGGCCAAAGGAAGAATTGGCCCCTCACCATGGATCTGCTAATCGTACAAGGCAATTCAAGAGAAAAAATCCACCTTGCAACATCAGCTAGTAAGAGGGGAGTATATTACTCCCTGAATCTCGAAGCGAGCTCTGGTAATCGTCGTCGGGGACACCTCCCCTTTCCCTTGACGATCTCCCCAACGACGATGACAATGATACAACGAACGATCCCAAAGACGATGATGACCGCGTTGTCGCAAGACTGCAGCAGTTTCTTCTTTCTCTCGACTTGTGCTCATTTGTAGCCTATGTATGTGCTACATACTGTACAATTAAATAGACTAATTTATTTTAAAAGGTATATGAAAGGAACTATTCCAAACTAAGTTCCTTTTGAGGAATGTCCCAGTTCCTTTTTTTGAAAAGGAATGGGAACTTGAATCAGTTCCTTTTTCAGCAGAAATAACCTAACTTTTAAAAGTTCCTTTTTGGGGTGAACTTGCCCAAGACTGCCCATCTGCACCGCGTTGACCTGTTAATAGCTATTGCTAGCTCGTACTGTCCTTTAGTCAAACATTATTACAACGACCGGGTGGAAAGCTCGTCTCGCTCTCTTTTGTGTATTTCTGCACTCACAATGTTGGTCACGAGCAACATCAAATTCTTTGCGTCGGCGCATCGGATCGCATCTGTCTAGTGCAACCAATGGTCCAATATTGTATCGTATCTCAAGCTTTGCCGCTATCTCTATGCATGCGGCAAGCCTCCCCCTCCACCCGCGCCATACTTCCGTACCAGGAGTTCAGGAGTGTGATTTTATAAGAATAACGTGAATGTTGCTATAGATTCATCAATCGTTATCACCAAAAATAGCTTGGCTAATTGCTTGATAATGATTGATATAGCCTATCCATAGCAACATTCACGTAATCATTAGGTCTATAGAATCGCACTGCAGTTCATTCAGCAATGCTTGCTCCCATTAGGTCTAAGCCAACCTACTTGTTATTTTTTTAACTACAATTTAGAAATTAAAAAAGTCCGCCCGACCGGGTTTTGAACCTGGGTCTCCCGCATACGTTGTTCAAATCCCGGTCGGGGCGGACTTTTTTAATTTCTAAATTGTAGTAAATAAAAACAATTACACCTACGGAAGTGTTTCCCGACTAACCAAATCGAGAAACTACTTGTTATTGTTATTTAGTATCTCTAAAACAGAATGTCATTCATGTTGTCACATAGGGCTAATAAATATCAAACACTTGACTAACACGGTAAATGAACAAAACAATCAGTTGAACTATCAAAGCATCTGCTGCATAATCAAACTTCACAGAGCTAGACCTAATTACATTACGATGATTATTTAATAGACTACCTCCTAACATTAAAAACTTAACAAATACCGACAAACAGATCCTAGCAATAAAAACATACCTGATAGAAAACTGTTTCTACACAATAAATGAATATACCGTATCACCAATGAAAGAGATGACATGTTTACCTGGTAGATAGCAAATATATCACTGTTTTATCATTGTTTTATTAATCAAACATCCTTGCTGTGGAAAAGCATTTTGTAATGTATGTATATATAATTATGGTAATTAGTCCGGAGTAGTAAATGCTCATTTATGTAACAGGCTATTTTTAGTTAGTTTATAGTAAACCAAATTGTATTGTATTGTTAATTTATTTTACTAGGAAAACGCTAAAGTCCCGCCGCGTTGATGGATGAGCTTTTTTAAGTTTTTAGTTTGCGTGAGATATCTTTACTTTTGCAAGTGCTTTGTTTTGCTGCCTACGCATTGTAGGTGATTGTTGTCAAGTTTCTATTGTTTCTTGTTAATTTGTTATTATTTACCGTAAAAATCTTATATTAAAAGCTTTATTTCTATGGATTCTGGCTAACTTTTCCAACTTTTTCTTTCAAAAGGTACTTTATCACCATAACCTCAATGCCCATGTATAATATGAACGTTGAAGCCCCACCCGTTTGGTCAGAATTGGCCCAAATAGCACGAAAATATCGCACAAAAAATCAAAAAACTTATATTAAAAGCTCTATTTCTATGGATTCTGGCTAATTTTTTCAACTTTTTCTTTCAAAGGTACTACATCACCATTACTCTAATGCCCATGTGAAATATGAACGTTGTAGCCCCACCAGTTTGATCAGAATCGGCTCAAATAACACGAAAATATCGCACTAAAAATCGAAAAAAATCGTAAAAGTACGATATTCACAAGAAATATTTCTTCGATTGTACCCAAAAACAATACACCTCTAAGTTCAGAGATTTCGAAGGTCCCTTTCAATTTTCATCAAGATCGGATATGCCGTTTGCCTGGTAGAGAGTTAACAAACAGACAGAAAAACAAACAAAAAAAAAAAAAAAAAAAAAAAAAACACCCGAGCTAAATTTTTTGGGGGTCAGTGAAATTGAAGTCTTCGTTTTGCTCATCCAATTATATATATATGTACATAAATATTAATAATGTATTGACAAATCCAATGTTACAATGTAACCTACATGGATGCTAATAAAACTGAACTGAACTAACCTTTACTTGGAAAATATCAAATCAATACAAAGAAGTTGAGATGTAAATACATAATTAGACTTGGACAAGGTTAATTTTAACATTGAAAACTATTTCTATATTGGCGCCTATGTGAGAGAGGGCCTACAAGCGACCTAGCGTAATGGGCACGAGAGTAGTCCCACAAGTGAACTAGGAGCAAGGAGAGTAGAGAACTGTATTTTGAGGGGGAATCGAGGAAATGCTGGTTAGAGAGAATCATGGGGGGAATGCTATGAACAGAGATATAATATCAGTCACTTACCTAGTCGGCTGGACTGGTTGCGTCCCGATGTGGCGAGCAGCGAGTATTGGAACAGGGTGGCATGTAGTACAGTGCCTAATCCCCCGTATACAAAGGAAGCACTTCAGACCCGTCAACCATTGAGTCATATAAGGCTCCACTCTAGCCTAGGGGATGTGGCTGGATGTTTAGATTTAGGCCTAATCATTTCCTTTATTAATGAATTTATAACTTAATTTTTTGTTGCAGATGGGCTATGCTTGTCTCACCACATCCTGTTTTGTGTACAACTGACTCCACTGAATGGGGCCTCACAGTCGTAAGAACTGCCTGCAAGGCTGCATTATGGCAAATTCAAGCAACGTGCGTCTACCCGTGAATGCTTTAGAAAATGACTCGAATGAAATTGGCATAGGAGAGGAAGATTGTGTTCCACGTGAGTTTTTTAATTACCATTTTTAGTCATACTAATACATAGAGGTGAATTTTTCCGTCTTGGTAGGCTTACAGGATCAGCAAAATTTTGAGTAACTTTCACCAGCCGGTAGGCCTACTTATTTTCTAGGAATCAGACAAATTTAGGCCAGGCCTATAGAGGACTCAAATCACCTAGAGAATGCGCTAGTGTCGAGGGGGCATAGGCCTAGCACCATCATACCATCTAACGAGGATACCTTTGTAAACACCCATGTGATCCTACACATGTTTTAATCAAGCACAGTGTAAATATAAAATTTATACGGTTTTGGGGGACAAATATATTCGAGCAGAAAAAGAAAACGTAGACGAATTCCTCCGAATAACTCAAAAGTACCTCAAGAAAAATGCTTTCTACTCAATTTCTGATTTTCAAAAGGGGGAAACCGTTAAAGATACTAGTGGGGCATAGTAGGATAAATCAGGTTCACTAGAAAATGGTAAAATGATAGTCAAGCAATAGTATGTGATAGGATATTTATTTTAGATGTATAATTTACATTTTATCAGGCCTTCAACGTTCAACTCGCGTCACTGTTTCGGTTAAGAATGGCCAACTTTTAAACACTTGTAAACTGTGTTGTGTGTGTTAAAGGTTTTGAAGGTTTTTTGTTTAAAATAGCGACGTTAAAGGTTTTGAAGTTTTTTTTTGTTTAAAATAGCGACGTTAAAGGTTTTGTAAGGTTAGGTACTTACAGTGAGTGTACGGCTCGGTGGAAGTGCTGGTGAAAAGTTGGCCATTCTTAACCGAAACAGTACCCAACTCGCTACCTTCCCGTGGTTTGGCCTGTGAGTAGGGGAGTAGTGTATTCCCCAAAACTAAGGGCGAGCTCTGGCCGGTTGGGGTGCGTGTTGCAAAGAGAGCTCTCGCGCAACTTTTTATCACACCTTTCTTCATTCACACAGCCTTACTCATATTTATTTTCTTCTTTCACTTTTTTCTTCTCCATACGTGCCGGCCCTCTCTGCAACGAGCACTCCTCCGTTCCCACCCAGTTTAACCCATCCTATCCAACATCCTCCTCCTTCCCATTAACCCCCCTCGTCTTCCCTTACGTTCCTCGCATTGGAAAGAAGAAAACATGGTGGTAATCCACAATTATGGAAAAAGAAAATTTGGAAGATTCCAATACAATTGACATGGGCACTGATAACTCTACTGTTGAGTGCCCTAAAACAACATTAACTAACTAACTAACTGACAACTGGTTTTACCATGTAGGATAGTAAATTGCACTTACCATGCAGAGTTTTGTGTATCTACTATCTACCTGTGATTGATGATTTTAAGTTAAGTGCATAGTGATATGAAAATGTGTATTTGTGGACTGAATCAATTATTATGTGTGTAATATGAATGTAAATGTAAATTTTTAATTTAATTTTAAGTTACTGACATGTAAAATACCCCGAACACGCTGTGCAAGGGGTCAGCTTTACAAAAATAAATACAAAAAAAGAACCACTTAGTGAAGAAGAGGTATCGTGTGGCTCAATATGAATTCAAAATCTAGTATTGCAATATAGATTTATCAGCATTTATAATTAAAATACATGAGGATATAGCCTAGTATTCTATAGGGCGCATGTGAACGTACAAACATTTATATGAACTGTTTAAATATTTGTGGCCATTGTATTATACCAAAGTAGGTAGGCTACAACAGTGTACAACATACTTCGAAATTATGTATCAAAATTGGCCTACCGTAATGCCAAAATCTAACTATTAATACTACGTTAACTCTGGACTGGGCGCGGAAACCGACTTTTTCCACGCAAGACGTTTTCGCCGCCAAGGAGCGTGATAAACGCGTACATTTTGGACGCTCCTCCACGAGAAAAGATCGAGATTTTCGAAAAAAAATACCCGCGACCTGACAAAAATTTGCTTCCGGGTCAAAAAGTCAAAATCGCGAAAAACGTGGTTTTTGACAGTTTTTGTACTCGCGGTTGCCGCGCCCAAAGTATGCTACGCACCCGAACGTCGACGGTTCCTACGCGTTCGAAATAATTACGGGCACAAGCACCGCGAAGGGTTCCGGGCCGACTATCATACTTTGGCCAGGACGGCGATAACATTTGGATTTGGAAACGAGAAAATTTTTATAAAAAACGCATATATTACTTGGAGCATTCCCGAATTTTTGTTTTTTGTTTTAACGTGTAAACATTAACAAAAACTGGCGGCCTTGGGAAAAACATTTTCGGAAAAACGTTTCGTTCTCTTTTTATGGGACATTGTTTGGATTTTCCGGTTCCAAATTTTTGGAAATTTTTCGGGTTTCACGTAAAGCCCCAAAGTTTGCCAAATTACAAAGCCAATGAATTGGGTAACAAGCTTTAAAAAAATTGGTCCCCTTTTCTTTTTCAAAATGGGCGAAAAAATTCCCAAAGTTGGCAAATTTTTAAATTTGACAGTGCAATTTAAAAAAATTAAAAAATCGACTTTCCTAGGTTTAATTTCCGCTAACCAAGGCACATTAATGTAGAAGAATGATGAAGGAATTTTAAGAAAATTAGTTTGAGAACCTTGGTTTGAACCCCGGATCAGTAGATGTCTTCGAACACGATTCGGGACACTTTTTTACAGTATGAGTTTTCATTGAAAATCGTAAAAAGCATGGTACACATTTTTTCTAAAATTCACAGTGGTTTAATAAGGCATCGATCGGACCTTTACGATAATCGTGATACCAAACATGACCCATTTTGTTGCATTTGTATATTAGTTATGGAACCCGCCAAATTGACATGCGTGTACGATTTGGCATCAAAAAATCATAATTATTTTATCTCACGGTTGCCGCGCACAAAGTAGGCTTTGCACCCGAACGCCGACGGTACGGGCGCGTTTAAAATCTTTCCGGGTACAATCACCGTTAGGGGTTTTAGAGCCGTTACAATACTTTGGCCGGGGCGACGATGAACATTTTGAAATGCGCGTAATTTTGAAAAAAGTTAAACTTGCTGTTTAAATAAAAAATTCTAAAAAAATCCTGAATTTTCAAATTCACTTACAGCGTGTGTGAAGTGCCCGTGCGGAGTTAACGCGGGGGGTCCAGACGGCAAAAATGTTTACCGTTTTCTTTTTTTGGACATTGTTTGGATTTTCCATTTTCTATTTTTTTAAATTTTTAGATGCGTGGTAGAGCTACGAGGTTTACCAAAATTGCCCCGATATTTCTTTCCGATTGCGAGGGAAAAATCGCAAAGTTGGAAAATTTTTATCATTTTGCAGTGCAACTTTAAAAGTTTAAAATTTTGGTTTTCCTCGGTTCGATTTGGAACGACAAAGGCTCGTTAATGTAGCGGAAGAATAAAGGAATGTAAATAAAATTTGTTTGAGAACCTGTGCTCGAACCCGGATTTGGTGGAAGCCTTCGAGTTCGTTCCGGGACACTTTTTGTTCAGTTGGATTTTTAATTTAAAATCGTAAAAAGCATGGTAAACATTTTTCTAAAATTCACAGATGGTTGAAGGACCTAGCTCGGATCTTTACGAAAATGTAGATACCAAACATGAAGCATCGGTAATTAACGTTTAAACTCTTCGTTTCACCCTCTGTGGGCAAAAAAATAACTTGAACAAACATTTTTACAGATTCGCGGGCATCTTTTTCGGGGAAAAATTAAGCACCTTGACGAGCGTGCATCATAGTAGCCTTTTTTTGGGGAAACCAAAAAATCACTCAGCACGCACGGGACCGTTATCTACATTTTGATAATACACATTTTATTGTTTGTGATATTCGCCCGTGTTTTTGGCTTCCGACCGGTAATTAATGTGTGATTGTTAAATAATGTAATAACATTTTTTTACTACATCCTCTTTTACCCGCAGCTTCGGGGCGGCGGGTAGGATCCGGCGACGTCCCGAAAAAGTGACGGAAAACAAGGAAGCGTCAGCAATTGAACTTTTTGATTAACTTATTCTTGGCCATGCATTTGTCGCCTCAGATTTATACTGTTTAATTACCATAGCCGAGAATGAAAGAAAAACTGGAAACTGTCTCGGTTTGCGATTTTTCCTCATCAGAAGAAATGTAAAACCTAACATGGTAATACAAACCGAACCTTGAATTTTCAAATAATCAGGCAACGGCTCGGAGATTCACGACCTTCGGACGGGCGTAGACACACCAGATGTTACTGGGATCGTTGCATAGCTTGGCCTGGCTTGGACGGTCTGACGCGTCTTATCTGGAGCATCATATTCTGTCATGGTCAGGACCGTTCCCGAGGATTGACTAATGTGGCTCAGGGACGTGGCGCAGGGAATGTATCGATAGGCAGCATTCCCATACAGTGCGTATGAAGTGGCGTCTTTCACATCAGACTCCCGAAAAATTATCCCAGGAAAACATTTCTAACACATTTTACAAAAAAGGCGTAAAAATGTTCCGATTTCGAAAATCTTTTTTTCACCGTACTTAAGGGGGCGGACAGAGTCCGGCGGCGTACCGAAAGTGTCCCGTAAAACAAATTTTTCCCAGGACTTCGGATAAACGACAAACGTTACCCAAAACTACCGATCGCGGCCGTACACGGACCGATTTGCGATTTTGTCGCGTCAACGAGGTTTTCCAACTACGAGGTATTCCGAGTACGAGGTATTCCGAGTACGAGGTATTCCGAGTACGAGGTTTTCCACGCCCTCCGCGTAGCGGCTTCAAGCCGCGCTTTCGCGACTTGTTTATTAATACTAGGGAAACGCCAAAGTCGTTGTTACACGAGTGAGTGAGCCATGTTTTATAGTACCCGGTATCATTCCCCCTACTGGGCTAGATCCATCCTTGTTATATGGGGGGAAATGGTATGTTCCCGGGTACTCAACACTTGGCTCACTCACTCGTTTTAACAACGACTTTGGCGTTTTTCCCTAGTTATTTAAAGTGAACTTCAAAATGCAAATCGTGTTCGAAACGTATAAGCGTGAAACATTAACGAATTTCCAAGATAAAACAAAATCACCTAATTTTAATTTCCCATTTAACACCCCCCAAAAATAATATGCGAGTGTAAAAATATAAAAAAAGTTCTAACTAGCGGGCATCGAACCCCAACCCTTCGTGCGGAAGGCTAAATGCTTACCACTAGGCCATGCCAGCCTGGTAGACCTCGTCCCGCTAGCTGCTACTAAACAAATGCTATCGATTTTTCACACATCACATTTTTATTTATTGTAGGTTTAAATCGCAATGGATCTAGCTGATTTTGTTAACAGTTCTCAGTAAACTCGTACCGGATGTCTGTTTAAAATTTCAGCGCAATCTGTTCAGCGGTTCGGCTGATTTTCGACATACAGACAGACAGACACACAGAATCACAGAATGAGGGCCGTTTGAGTTGAATGGAGACACTCAGTCGCTCCGCTTCCTCGTTTAATCAAAGCAAGATATTTCGCTTCCTCGTTTAATCAAAGCAAGATATTTATTTATTTACATGTTCTATAATCATAGGCCTAATATGGAATTGAATGCAACGCTGGAGTAGAGCACATAGTGTCATAACTCTTTTAAAATCAAACAACATTAAAGTCACTCAAGCTTTGTAAAGACAAATAAAGCATAACCTTATGCGTTCCTAAATAATCACATCTTTACCTCGCTTTTCCCTGCTTCTGGAAATTTCCCCCGCAATCATGACTGCATCCAAAAAATTTATGATGACACGGGGTACCGGAAAAACCGGTTCCAAACCTGTTCTAGGGCGACCCGGTTTCCCGACTTTTCAAACCGGTTCCATTTTTTCAAGTTCTACATTTTTAATGAGATTCCTAGGAGCAAGGGGAAAGAAAGAAGAATAGAAAAAAGAAACAGGACCTTAGAAAAATGCTGTGTAGAAAAGTAAGTGACAGAATGGGAAGGAAAAGGGTTGAGAAGTATGGACTAAAAACAAATGGGGGAAAATGGATGCCCAAGAAATGTATTGAAAGATTGAAAAAGGGAAGAAGTAGCCCAAGAAAGATGGAATGACTCATAGCAGGAGACTTGGGGGCAAGGGGAAAAGCTGGGAAGTTTGGGAAAGGAAAAACGATTGGGGGGAGAGAAAGAAGGGGAAAAAATTTTGTTGCAAACCCCCAAGTGCCCCTCCAAAGCAGGAAACGGCGAGGATAATGATTATGATGAACTTCACAACACTTTTTCCCCGCAAAATGGAATTCTACACACTTTTTTGCGACGAGCAAAAAATCCTACCGGGCTAGACCAACCGGGAGATGGGGGTGGGAAGTTGTTCCCCTTCAAAACCCTAAAACTAACAATTGGACGCCACGTTTTTTTGCTGAGAGAGAAGTCAAGCCCTAAGGAAAAAAGTAAGGAAGGCCAATGCTAACAAAGAAGAGAAAATTTAAACAAAAAAACCCTGGGTTTTTATAAAGTTACAATACAACTAATATGCACAGGCCTGGGTAACGTAGTTGGCTGAGAAGTTCACATTTTAAAATGAGACAGGACAAGAAAAAATTAAATGATAGGCCTTCTTTACAAAAGGGGTGGCACCAAGTTACGTTACATGTTACACAATTTATACATTTTTACCTTTACCGCAAGCAGTTAAAAATCCCTAAACCCCTCCAATGACAAAAGTGTTCTAACGTTCATTAAGCAACGTCAGCAATGATCGGCACGATCGAAATAGTAGACCCTAACTTAATACAAGTACCCCTCCCCCCTTTGGGTTGGGACATCTTATTAGTTAAGGTTCTCACAAATACATTTCACATATGGCAAAATTTCTTCAAACGGTTGGGGGGGTAATCCTCGACCAATTAAATAGATCGAACGTGTAAAAAATTTACCCTTTTTCACAAATCATAAATATACCGACTTTGGGCCCAAATCCTTCTCGGATAATAGTACTCCCACAAAAAAATTTTGCTACGAATAAGTTAATTTATTCTAATACTTTGAGGTGGACCCCCGTCCCAAATTAAAATAGCATCAAAGTCGTTAAAAAATTACCCTTAACAAAATTCCATTTTCATAGCCAAATCCTTCTCGGATAAAAGTACTCGTTAAGTTTACCATGAACATTTCCACACACATATGAACCTTAAAAAAACAGTAGGCCATCAATCACACTAACTCGTCTTATCGACAAGTCCTAGACATTTCAGTCTTGTACCGGGATACTTGGTTACAGATTTATACAGGCAATAATATTAGGTACCAATTTAACAGTAACCCTCTAAATGGGTATAAGCAGTAGGCACAAATTTGAATACTTTTCCTTTTTACAATTTAAAATTTCTATATATGGGAGATAAATTTTAATAGCTGCGTCAGGTTACTTTTGTTGGTTGAGTCACTTGTAAATGCCATTCAAAAAACTTACGTGTAGCTAAACCCCGTAGGTACTATACAAAAATTTATTCAGAACCTTAAGTGGTATAAAGGCATAGGCACAAACTTGAAAACGTCTCCTCGTACAATTTACAATAAATGCTGGTCAAGCCGGTCATGTTTTGTGGGTTGAGCTCACGGTAAACCCATTCACAGACCAACTTACAGTGTAGCTACAACCCCAAAAGGTAGGCCTACATAATATATTTATACAGTAACCCCTAAGCTGGGTATGAGGCAGTGGGCACAAACTTGAATACGCCCCCTCGTTACCATTCACAATGAATAGCTGCCACAGCCGGTTTTTTGCTTTTTTGGTTTGAGCTCACTGGTAAAATGCCATTCACGACCAAACTTACTGTAGCTACAACTCATAGGTAGCTACTATAATTATTTATACAGAACCCCTAAGCTGGGTTGGGGCAGTAGGCAAAAATTTGAATACGTACCCCTCTTTACCATTCAAATAATAGCGCGCACAGCCGGTTTTGCTTGTTGGGTTTTGAGCTCACTTGTAAATGCCATTCACAGCCCAACTTCAGTGTACACAACCCTAGGTAGGCCTACGATAATATATTTATACAGAAACCCTCTAAGCATGGGTATGAGGCAGTAGCACAAATTTAAATACTACCCCTCGTTACCATTTTACAATGAATTGCTGCGTACAGGGGTTATGCTTTGTTGGTTGAGCTACTTGTAAAGCATTAAAAGACCAATTTTACAGTGTGCTCAACCCCTTTACTATAACAAATTTTCCCATAGGGCAAGATGAAGTTTTAAAAAACATACACAACACATTGCTCAATGGTCTAGGCTGGGCCTAAAATTACGGGGTTGCTAGGCACATGTGCTTTCTTGCACTAGTCGCCAACATTTATCACAAGAAGCCCCCTTTGGGCCCCTTGGGGGTCAATCTAAATTTTTAAGGTCAATTTCTCAGCCTTGGGAAAAAACAATTTTCCAAATCCTATGGGGAAAGAGAATATTTTTCTAAACAGGGGCCAAAAATGGCACAATCACACACAAAAAAATTATCTCATGAGAGAAAAACGAAGAAAAAAAAATAAAAATGTAGAACCTGAGTGGGGGCCTGGGCCCTGGTCTTGCGGCAGCATTCTCCGGCAGTCGCCCACTCAAATCCAGAGGAAGCTTTCGGACCCCATGGCAAAACTCAGTCCACGAAAATCACAAAATGGCTGCACGGAAAAACGCCCCTTTGGGTGCAGTTCTAGACATCACTCCAATGTAGGCCCTAGTTTTCATCTCCCTACATCAACAGCTCCCTGCATCAACCCAGTCACTGGGTAAATCGACATCACAAGCCATGCTTGATGCAGAAGAATCTCACAGTTGACGAAAACCACGTCAGGTCTAGATTGAAAGTTCTACACGAATGGAAGAATAAAATGTCCTCCTCTTTCACGTCCCGCTGAACCTCGTTGCAACCAAAAACATCTCCCCCAACACGAGAGAAAACGTCAGTCCCCCTTCCAAAAAAAACACTCCCCAGCTCTCTGGCATCCCGCTTCGCCAGTCGAATTTTTAAATCGAAGTACAGGTCGAAAGTCGAACTCAATGGGAGTAAAAAAAATCGCGTGTAAAACAGGTTGCCAATCTAACGTGAAAAACGCGGGGTGGTTTTAAACATGGGGGGAAAACAGCAAAAGCACACAACTGCACGGGGGGGTTGGCGAGGAAAGAAAAAATAAAAAAAATCTGACGTGATTTAGAAAATTTTAAACCAACATAAAAAACTGGTTATTAAACAAGCCTAATTTTCGAAAAAAAAAGATTTTTATATTTTTCTTGTGCTTCTTTTTCTACGGAGCCGTAATGAGTAGCCGTACCTATTTTTCCTCATAGCTAATTTTCAAGCACTCAAAAGTCCTTTACGCGAAAGGGGCCTGTACAATGACACTTGACTGTGACAGTCGTCAGAACAAAGCGCAGGCGCTGAACCCGCTCATCCCCCCCCTTTTACAGTTGTTTCCCAAAAAAACACGCCATAGACCAAAGGGCTGAAAATTTGAAAAAAAATTACCTAACGGTTCTGGGGAGAACCGGGGTTGAATTTTTGGGCCGAGTCAAAATAAAAAAAATTGCAGAAAAACCTGACGTCTAATTTAAAACCAAATGTAGACGAGGCTTTTTAAACCCATAACTTGCGATATTTTGAATTACAACTCGAAAAGTGTAATATGTTTGGGCCTTTTTACAATTCCGCTATCCATTTTTTGGGAAATGGATATTGGGGGTTCTCACCAAAACTAGTTTTTTTTGAACCAAAAGACATCACTCCATTTGAAGCTGTGTGAGGCAGAAACGTAAAAAAATCCCCCGATTTTTGACTAAGAATTCAGTTTTAGGGAAAAAAAATGGTCACCGTGGACACCCATCTACAAAGGGGACGCGTTTTTATCGGGGGGCCGTCGGGGGACTTCCTTTTAACGCTTTCCCACCAGCGAAATGGAAATTTTTCTTGCTCTCGCTAAGGAAAAACCCCATGGCGATTTGTTTTACTGGTTTGCTACAGGTGGAGGGTTACAATTTGAAGACAATTTTAGTTTGGTAAGTGCCTGTGTAGATTTTTATGCTATAGGAAAATGCCAAAGTCATTTTAAATTTTAAATAAAAAATCAAAAAAAAAATACTTGGCCATTGACTTTTTAGAGTTTCGAATGAACCAAATTAAATGGTAAAGTAATTTTTTTTTAAATTTTTGATTTTAAAATGTTTATTTTTTTACCATAAAAGGGTTTGGGTTTGGGCGCTCGTCAATAGGCGAAAGATTTACTTCTTTTAAAGCAAAACTGGGGAGAAAGAATGAAATGTTTGGGCTAACTTCTATCTGACGCTTTCACAGTAAAGATTTTTTGAAGGAGACTTGGCTGCTTTTTTTTTTTTTTTACAATAATTTTTGAAATTTGGGGGGGGGGGGGGAAAAATGAATCCCAGAAAATTTTAGAATTTCCCTGGTAAGTAATTTATGTTTTGTTTTGAGAATAAATTTTAAGCTGGAAAATTTTTGATGGCGGACTCTCTTATTGCTGGCTGCTATCGTTGAGACAAAAGCAGCCCCCGAGTGCTACTTCTGGGAAACCCAAAACTGATGATGATAAGTTGAAAAAAGATTTTATGTTTTCATGATCCTTATCCATTCATAGAAATTGTTTTCATAAGTGGGTTTTTTTTTTAAAACTTAATTGCCCAAACCTATAAAAGTAAACACATTTTTGTTGTGAATTGATTGATTTTAAAGGGACTTCATTATTTGGATTAAGGCCAGTGAGCCTTTTCTTCATCCAACCTTTAAAATGTAAAACAAATTTCAAATTATAATATGAGAATTACTAAAACACTACCCGTGTTGGGGAAGGAACTTTAAAAAGAAGCTTCTCATGAACGCTTTTTTTTTTGGAAATTTTCAGTGAACTTTTCTTTTTTTTAAAAGAATGAATTGAACTTTTAAAAATTTTTTTCCGAAAGAACTTTTAAAATTCTTTCCGAGCGAACTTTCAGTTTTTGAAAGTTTATTTGAAAATTCTTCTTTCTGCCATAATTGGGTAAATTTACAAGCTGGTCGACGAGAAAGTAGTAAAATCATCAACACAATCAAAGAAACTCAAAAACCCTTTGTAAGATCAAACTCGCTTTCTCGGAGTAGTTTGGTTTTCGAACACCTCTAATTTTTTCCCCCGTATTTTTCTTTATTTTTACGCCAGCCTTTTAAAAAAATAGTGATTTTTTTACAAAAACCTTTTAAAGAAAATTAGTTCATATTTTAGACAAACTTGGGAAATTTTTAAAAAATTTGGGGATAAAAGAACTTGAAATTTTTAAAATTTTATTTGAGCTGTGAACTGAACTTTTAAAAAGTTTATTTTAAAAAAAATGACCCCAAAACGCACACTACATAATACACTAAAGAGGGCCCACACTACAAAATATTAAAACACAATTTAAAATATTTTAAAAAATAAAAGTCCCAATATATTAGGGTGGTTTTCATTTATACACACATTTATCCATCTCTTTTTTATGTTTAAACTTAATACAAAAAGAATTTCTACAAACAACAATTTTAACATGTGGGTTTTTTGTCGTGCATTTTTACATTTTTAGAACAGATTAATTGGACATTAAAAATTTTATGAAGGATTTAAGCTTTCCCCGGGCTTTAATATTAATATTGGACGGTTTTCGTATGTGTTACTTTTTCTTATGTTATTACCCTAATTAATGCGGGACAAAGTCTCGAAAACCGCAATATGGGGAAATTTGCCCTTTTGGGAAAAGCCTTTTGAAGCAAAATAATTTACAATACCTTACTTTTAAAAACGTGAATAATTATTCTGATGTGCATCTCTGATCTCCACAAGTAAAGCATTCCAATGCCTTAGTTATCGCATTTATTGTCACTGAATTATCAAGAAGACTAGTTCTGAGAATTGGGAACTCTAATTGAGTGGGGGGGGGGGGTTCATTTGTACTAGTGTCGACATTGGCAACAATTGTGCGAAAATTTAAATTTTCAATATCAACAATAGAACAAAAATCAATATTTCAAACTAGGTAACAGGTAACTTATTAGCCATTCCTTCTGATTTATTTTTACTATACTAGTTTTTACTAGTTTTTGATTATGAAATATCATAATACGGTAGCCAAATTGGTAAATTTGGGGTTCGTGTTAGTGTTGACATGCGTACAATTAATTCTACTTCCGCTCTTAGAGGAATCTAAACTGAGAACAACTCTGCCTGATTCCCTTCATTACTACTAACTAAAGATAAGCTAAATAGTAAATATACATAATACATAATCATACTAGGATAAAATAAGAGTGGTATGTACAAATAAACAAAATGTATCAAAACAATGAAGTATAAAACATACATATTTTCATTTTCATTTTAAAATAATGTTTTTCTATTATTGAACTTTGCGGCATCTTTAATCTCTAGTTAGAGGAATAGTATTCTATAGTAACTGCACTATGGTATCCACCTCAAATGTTTTAATATGCCCTACATTTTATTATTTATAGACATATTTGTTTTATATTCATTTATTAATTGTTGTTATATAATAGAGGTAGGTCTAGCCTATTTATTTATTAAATTACTAAAACATTCACAATGTGTAGTGCTAAATGTCATGCATCAAAAAGTATAAAGTATAAACAATTAATAATGCAGGCTATGATCCACAAAAAAACTGTGCAGTACATGCACTGAAAATCAGTTATATAACTGAGTGGGTAGACTCTAAATACAATTTATTTATTTTTTATTTACAGTACAGCCAATCTCATGGTAAAATAATAGTCCATGGCATGCAGAATATAATTTAAATCTAGACTAACCTACTTTATTCTAACAGATGCTAAGAATTCTAGATATAAATATGCTTTATGCTTCTGTAATCCGAGCATGTTAGGACGTAATTTCTTTCATTACGAAGATGGCGACTACGACGACATTAACTGTTGACGCACCCGAAACCAAATAAATTACCAACCATTTTCTGTGTACGCCTAGGCCTAAATCCTCATCAATTTTTCATACATTGACGCTGGAGACCGTATCTATACTAGAGGGGTCGAACACCGGCCAATTTAACCTGCAACACACGCAAAAAACAAAAAAAACAACCTGTGACCACAATATGTTTTGCAATGATTATACTTAGAAAATTACAAATTTGTTAGACATGTGAGCGAGCCATGTGTTGAGTACCAGGGAACATCCCTTTTCCTCTCCCTACCTAAGGCTGGATCTATGGGTCATTCATCCCTAGCATATTACGCTTAGAGTGGCACATTATGGCCTTACGGTTAATGTGCTCTTATACCAAACCAACTAAACTCAAAAACCTATCATTTACATCAATTTTAAACTCAAAAGCAAATGTTCCCAGGTACTCAACACATGGCTTGCTCACACATCTAGCAACAACTTGGCCGTTTGCCTTGTATAAAGTATCATCAATAGCTCACCAACCATTGAATGTCATTCTTTTCTAGATCGTAAATATTGGCTCTGGTGTAAGTGTTCTAGCTGTGCACGGACCAAATAACTATAAACGGATATCAGGGACAAGGTACTTATACATTACTATTATTTATTTATCGGCTTGATTTATTTTAAAATGTATAATGTACATCCTCGGACAGCATAAATCAAGGGTCGGACTGATAACATTATTTGTACTAAATCATGTTTTTTGTAGTCTGTGCGATCCATGATTCCATCAACAGGCTACATACGTAGAGAATTGACAATAAGCATCCATATTGGATAATGATCTTTGACAAAAACATTAAAAAAAAAATTGTTGTATAATGTGCAAAACAGTAAAGACTTTTTGAAAATAAATAGGCAGGGAAATAGAGATGTTAAGTTTCTTCAAAAATGCACAATGACGTTTTTATTTCACACTTGCATTTAATTTAACCCATTGGAGTACTATTTTCCTACAAAAAAAAACTACCCTAGAAATTCCATTTAAATTTGCAGACATTTTTCTATAGCATAGTGTCCCAGGTAAAACGTAATTATAAAGCTATTTGAAGAACAAATCCAAAAAAAATTGTTGTGTGAGTTAAATAACACTTTAATAATAAAGTGATACAGTCTGTTCAAAAAGTTTTTAAATATGGGGGGTAAAGTTTAGCCTCCCCCCCCCCAAAAAAAATAATATGATTTTGAATATTTTTTTCAAGAAATTGTTTTAGTAGGCTTAACAGGGGTCGAAATTAACACTCGCTCGCTCGCCCGAAGCTAGTGAAACTTTGCTCGGGTTAGTAAAAATCTCATTACACTACTCGCGTGTCGGGCGACGGGCAGGTACTTTTTCCAGAGTTCCTAATTGTAGTTTAATAAATCTTAATTTTCACACCAATAACCAACGAGTTTCCAGTAGTTGTGCGCTACCTAGTATGGAAAATCGTTCTTAATATATAAACAAAATAAAAATACTTAAATTTTTGGCTAAACTACAAACCAGGGGAAATTGTGCTTAAAACATTAGATGATCGTTTTACATCAATAGGAATACAGTGGGTTTGAATTTGGTTATTTTGTATGTATTTCCCATTGATTTTTTGGGTTCCTACATTTTTTAATAATTTTGTTTTAGAGAAAACTAACTCCATTTGAAGTACAATATGTTTTGAAAAATTTTTTTTAAAGCATAACTTGCAACAAAATGGATCATTACTTATAATTTTAAAGAGTACTGTCTGGTAAATAAAAATGAAGGATTTTTGGCAAAATATAATGCGCCGAGTCAGACTCGTCAAAGTATTTCAATGACAGGATGAGTATGACTCGTAGTATTCCAATGGGTTAATGGTCCGTCACCTCCACCATGTGTAATGATCACCAAGACTTGACTCGTGTAGGATACCCGGCTCCTCCACTTACATTGAAAATTTGAACTAAAAAATCAATTCTTCGAAAATTGGTTCAGCTTACATGCTATTATTAATTCTTGTGTACTTTCATTTCCACAGTAATTATTATTTTCCTATGATATAGTGTAGAATCCAAATATCCATGTTAGGCCTATATTAAAAATTAAAATCTTTATCTTTCATGAAATCGAGAAATAGTTCCAATGCTATTGTATTTCAAACAGTAGGTGCTAAAGAAGAGGTGCAACTGAGTTTGTATTTTTATTTTTATTCCTAAACTAGGAGTGCTTAGAAACTTTTCACTTTTGGTAATTAAGCGAGCGAAGCGAGCGTTTCCATTTGACTCTGCCAGAATAAATAGTCACTGTTTTTTTTTTTGTTTGTTTGTATGTATGTCTCCGCCATAACGTTTGAATGGGGGCTCGGACCGTGTTGAAATTTTGACCATCCGCAAGCTTCGTTCTCGATTGAATGCCATAGTTTTTTGGCAAAATCGTTCAAAAAAGTTAAAAGTTACATTAAAGTTACGAAAGTTTTTTTTTTTAAACAAACGGCCCACAAAAACTGAGGTGACCAAATCATTTTTAAGTCCGTCCGGTCACGAAATGTTAATTTTTTTTTGAAGATAAGTAGTGTAATGGAAAATTCATCATAACAAAAGTAAGTTGCCATGGCAAGAAAGACGCGCAAAATTTCTAATGCACTGCCCCCTAGAAATAATCAAAAAACTTTCGAGGAAGCAGTCTATTTTTTGTCACCAAAGAGTTTTAAAAAATTTTTCCCAAGGAGTCAAGTCCCTAGATGGCGGTGGATTTTATCCCAAAATTAAGATTTTCACACGGTTTACCCAAATACCTTTGGGAAAAATAAAAAATTAAATAATATTTGGAAAAAATGGCCCCGGGACAGCGAAAGTCGCAAATTTTAAAAATTTAAAAAAATGTGCAATTGGGTCTAGCTATAGCACGTGCTCGCTTATCAACGCGTCCAACTGAGCGTTTCCTAGTGTTAAATTCATTACACCTCCTGGTGTTTGGAGAGGAACGTGTTCCCAATAAAGTTACCTGACTAACTCATTTCCGGGAACGCATTTCTCCCCAAGAATGAAAATAACTTATCGAGCTAGAAAGTCCAAATGGCCAAAACTCAGGTCTGCCAGCTTGATACGGTTCAAATAAAATTATATATTTATATATTATCATAGGATTTAAAAAAATATATATATATATATATATAATATATATATACATATATATGTTTTTGAAGGTTTTCGTGGCCGATATGTATTAAAGTAATCGGTTTTTCGATTTCAATGCCACGTATCTTAGTTAAATTTAGTAAAAAAAAAAAAAAAAAGTAAAAAAGATGATGGGTGAACCCAACAAAAATATACGTGGCATTGAAACTGAAAAACCGATTACTTTAATATATATATTAGTACTTTAGACAGAAATTAAAAAGTGATTAAACCGGGGTTTGAATCCGGGACCTTAGCTTACCGGGCTATGCTCTTACCAACTGAGCTATGCTATTAATTTTTGTCCAAAGTACTAACATAACAGCGTCATAGTCGCCTACTATAAAGCCAACGGTTAAACATATATATATAACCAAAAATATAATAAGGGTGTGTGAGTACCCCAAATTTCGAGTAGAGTCGATCATTTGGAACTCTACTTGAACTAATAGTAGTAGTAGTAGTGTAGTACATAGTAAATTATTCATCCCAATTCAGCACATGGTGGAAGTGCCGGATCAACGACCCAAGTGTGAAAACTGAAAAATCATTATGCATTTTTGGCACAACCTTGTCAACCCATTTTTGGAAATTTTCTGCTTTCATTTAGCACTAATAAATAATAATTACATTTTATCAATAAAAAAATCAACATTTTCATGTAATATTAATTAGTAATTACTATAATTAAATATTTTCATGTCATAGCCCAGCCATAATGATGTTTGTAGTTTATCATTACAATTCTCTAGATAGTGATTACATTTGTAAATCAATGTTATGCTGTCTTTACTTTTGATAGACCAACATCAATAAATTAAATTAATAGTATTGAACTGTTGTACATAATGTTAGTAGGCATATATAGTCAAAGAGTAGGGCCTAATTTGTGAAAAAAAAAACAAGTACTCTGACTCAAATTGGTCTCGATAAGAGTTATTAATACTCAAACTCGAAAATCGGGATTTGTACACCCCTAATAATAATAATAATAATAATAATAATAATAATAATAATAATCATCATAACTCAGTTCCAACTATGTAGGGTTGAGTGGTGGTTTTCCACCATTATCAAGGGCATGAAACTGTAGATACTAAGCTTGCCAGACTCAGTGTTTCTTCCACATCATCTAACTCCTTCCTCTCCACCAATTTACTCCACTCTCTTCTGTCCTCCCACAGCTTTACTCTTGCCACATGCTCCCACACTTCATTCCGTTTTCCAACGTCTTCTTGAATTAATCTTTCCCATTTTTCTCTTGGCCTTCCTACTCTTCTTTTCCCCTCCTTTGCCGCTTCAAATTCTCGTCTTGGAATCCTCTCCCTGCCCATCCTTTTCATATGTCCAAACCATCTTAGACCAAATAATAATAATAATAATAATAATTAATTAATAATAATAATAACAATAATTTAAAATTATATTTTCATTGCATAAAATTATACACAAATTAAGCACTACACTACAATGCTTGCACACTGAGCAAGAAAATTTCAATTGATGTGAGATTATAGACCATTTCTGTGTTGAAGCAGACCCATTTTATTAACTAGGTTGTATTGGTGTGTTCAGTTTAGGAGGTGGTACATTCCTTGGCTTGTGTTGTTTGTTAACTGGTTGCAACTCATTTGAAGAAGCCATTGAGCTGGCAACAGGTGGTGACAACACTCGTGTGGATAAGCTTGTGAGAGATATTTATGGAGGTGATTATGAACGCTTTGGTCTACCTGGAGACCTAGTAGCAAGCAGGTAAGCAGCTTTAAATAGATTTTGCTTGCACATTATTATTTAAGACTAAATATTTAGGACATGTATACATCTACATTTAACACACTGCACAGTATAACATGAATATGCATTGATTATCAAACGGCAACCTTATTTTTTATGTTAAGTTAAGGGGAATCTATTGCGAAATTGATAATGTTTAAACTGTTCCCTTTGTATTAGTAATGATTAGTTATAATGTTTCCAAAGTGATTTTTTCATGAAGAAAAGCGTATTTTGGGGGTTGTCCCAATAATTTTAAATGCTAAAACTAATATATCAAAATAAATGGCTAATTGGAATGAACTGCAATTTTTGTCACGTGTTTAGTGTTCTTTTCGAAATGCATCAAAAGCTTTCTTATTTGGCTATCTTATGCCGTTTAAATGTTTTGATTTTTTTTTGTTTTTCTTTGAAATGTGACTAGAATTAAGGTGTGTTTGGTTGGACCAACATAACTACATTAAATGTTGCTATAAAATTGAATGTGTTTTATTCATTGCATGCGCTGAACTGTCGGCTTCAATTCGAGTACTTCTTTTAAATGATATCACCAAAATTGTCCGAGTAGTAGAACTTTTAGTGCGACCGTGTAACTCCCTAAAAAAATTAACCGCGACGACTGAGGTCAAATTGTTTGAATGTGTCAGATGGCGGCGCGAGCGGTTTTCTTCTTCTGAACACAGTCGACTCATCGGACCTGCAATGAATCCTGAGTGCGCGAAGTTCAAGCGACAGTAAACATTTCGGTAAAAAGCGGCTGTACACAATAAGGTTTTGAGCGACCCACTGTTATATACTTTGGGAAAGGTGATAACATAACATTTTTGATATTTGGTAACTGAATGGCTGAAATTCATTCATTTTAACATAAGCATGCACTGCAACAGCTGCAGTTGTAGTAAGAGTTGGTTAATTATTGAAACGATAGTCCAAAATCCAGTTGAGACCGCGTAACTCATTTTTTAGTGTAAATCAATGAATGTACCAGCATTGAGAAAAAGATTAACTTCATGCAAATGCACCTTTTTTTAATAGTTTCTTCTTCGTATCAAATCTGCGATCTTCTGTTTTCCTTCAATCTTTCATATTGTCAAATCCACTAACACAGCTTACTAATGACGAGTAATCATTTAGATCGTAAGCATCTCCCAGCAAATCACAAATGAGCTCTCACTCACCCTACTGTCACCTTGTGATTGACATTCGTTCATTTAGCTCTGACACAACTTCTTTTGATTGAGCCACAGATTGAGCATAGGCCTACATCCCTCTGTATTCTGTGAAACGCTAGTAGTAATATTATAAACGGTTCAACTAAGACCACTAAGACAACGCCAGTTACTATATTATAAGTCCAAGGTAAGACGTTTAGGCTACATACAAAACTTGACACAGTCACTGACCGCTGGCTGTGAATTACGTCACTCGGTCCTGACAAGGTAAAATGAATAAATGTGTCACTTAGTTTGAAGAATAAATTAATTGAATAGAAGGCTTGTATGAACAACATGGCAATTGGATTTTCTTCTTCTTTCTTGCTGAGTGTACATGACCACCCAAAATATTTTGTGTGTGCATATTTTATTGTGTGCGGGCATGGGAGTTGTACAAGATCATATCATTGCAAACTGGTTACAAAAGGTTTGAAATAGTTGATCTATAATTGGATGAGCGTAGCGAGCGAAGCGAAGATTCCATTTCACTACACTGAAGAAAAAAATCGGGAATGTTTTTTTTTTTTTTTTTGGTGTGTGTTTGTTAACACGATTCCGGCTAAACCGATACTCCAATTTAGATTAAATTTTCTGGAGTCCTTCGAAATCTCTGAACTTAGAACTGCCATGTTTTTGAACGTAATCGAAAAATTATTTCTCATAAAAATCGCAATTTTACGATTTTTTTCGATTAATAAAAATTTCTTCGACTGTTAACAACTACATGCTTTATCCGATTAATGATTTTTACAAAGAACCTTTATTTTATGAATTAATATATTCTTGTGAAATTTTAGCGTAATCGAAAAATTATTTCTCATGAAAATCACAATTTTACGCTTTTTTCGTGTTAAACCCATTGCGCCATGGATATTGTAAATTCTCGTAAAGATGGCCGCTGGACTCATTTCCGCAATACAGTAGTTTCTCGTGTTGATTTTCGCGCCATTTGCGTCTGAGATTTTTGTACTTAGTTCACTGGTTTCCTCACAGATAGTGGCACCTGGTGGAAGGTCCAAGTTTATAATGCTAAATTCCCTGATTGGTTAAAAATCACAGCCAATAGTGAATAGGAGAATCTAATAGAAGATAGGAGAATCTAGTAGAAGATCAACTGTCATTTGTTGTGTTTTTGCTTGCCAGTTTGGCAGTTTCACAACATGGCGAAACGTAAAGCATTGACTGATGAAATTGTGGATTCAATTCTTTTGGATAGTGGTTCTGAGTTTGATGAGAGTGACATCGAATTTACAGAGAATGAAAGTGAGATCGAGTTATGGAAGTGATGTAGGCCAAAGTGATGATGCTGAAGGAGAAGGCGCAGGCGTAGGCGCAAGAGGTGACATTGGACAGGGCGACAAAATAGCGATTGCGCGTAGGCCTAGGGTCCCAGGAGAGATTTGTGATTTGAAAATTCAGGATAACAACCCCAAAGTTATGAATTTCTGCGGAATGCCAGGTATAAATGCCACTTCAGCTTGTAGGCTAGGGTCTAGCCCCACCGAGCTTACTAGTAGTCTTACTAGTATGGTGGCCTAGTGAAATTCTTTTATTTAACTGCTGCTGTAGAAAATAATCCTTATTAACTCATGGCGCAATGGGTTAAACAATTACGCTCATCCAACCTGAAAAAGCCTGAAAAAGCGTTTGCGAAGCTTCCTAGTTTACAGAACAAGTGCCATGTTTTATATCGCGAGCAAATCTCTATTTGATAAAAAGAGAGTGCCCATTGATACCCTCCCCCTCCCACCGCTCCGCCGACATCATGCCAAGGTCGCTCAAACTAAGTCAGCGATGAGAGTCGCAAGCGCCGTATTGCTTCTTATCTCAATGTGTAACACGTAAAGCGACAAGTCCCAGTAAAACTAGAACAGCTGATTGTCGTTACTGCATGTGCAACTGCCTAGTTTATTTGAATGCCAGCAATTGATTGTTGGTTTTGTATGTTTGTATATTACTTGACTAGGAAGCTTCGCAAACGCTTTTTCAGGCGCGTTGTTGGATGAGCGTAATTTTTTTTAAACAAAAAAAGCGTAAAATAGAGATTTTCATGCGAAATAATTTTACGTTTACGCTCAAATTTCACACGAATATATTAATTCATAAAATTAAGGTTATGTGAAAAAATCATTACAATCGGATAAAGCACGTAGGTGTTATTAAAAAAAATCGAAAAAATTTTGTAAAATTGCGATTATCACGAGAAATAATTTTTCGATTCCGCTCAAATTTCACACGAATATATAAATTTATGAAATTAAGGTTCATTGAAAAAATCATTACAATCAAATATAGCATGTAGGGTATGTGTAAAAAGCTGAAGAAATTTTAAAAATAAAAAAAAGTCGTAAAATTGCGATTTTTGTAAAAAATAGTTATTTGATAAAGCTCAAATTTCACATGAATATATCAATTCATGAAATTAAGGTTCTGTGAAAAAATCATTACAATCGGACAAAGCATGTAGGTGTTATAAGTCAAAGAAATTTTTAAAAAATCGAAAAAAATCGTAAAATTGCGATTTTCATGAGAAATAATTTTCCGATTGTGCTAAAAAATGTGGCAGTTCTAAGTTCAAAGATTTCGAAGACCTCCATAAAATTTCATCCCAATCGGAGTATTGGTTTAGCCGGAATCGTGTTAACAAACAGAAAAAAATACGAAAAGAAAGAAAAAAAGAAAAAAAAACATTCCGGATTTTTTTCTCCAGTGCAGTGAAATGGAATCTTTGCTTCGCTTGCTACGCTCATCCAATTAGGCCTATCGACATTTTGTAGAAGTGTTTTATATTTTTTTTTTTTATTATAAGTGTAAATAAAGTCAAGTTAATCAGTCATCAGCCCTGTTATAACATTATGGTATAAATGATATTATAATATGAATACATTTTATTATGTTTGAGGCATAGTATCTTATTACGCTTGAATGGAGATTTGTTAGCCATCGCCTGCATTAATAAAAATGCCACCGTATGTGAGAAAAGATTGCTGTCTTGAGTCAGACACATGAAATGTTTTTGTTGTTGTAAGTAGACTTACACACAGGAGTTCAAAATCAAATAGTTTGAAGAACTCACTCGGTTCGGTTTGCATGCCACAAGTGTTAGTAATTTGCAAATTGCATTATCATCTCGTCTTTCAAGCATGGTACGTCGTTTGTTAAATTTTACATCTTTGTGTATCAATTTTTGTTTTATTGTTCACTTGTATAATTTGTGATCACGCATCTTGTTATTATTTTTATTTTTATGTTTTTCACACCTCTGTACAAACCGTAACAATTAAATTAAACCATGCATTTGAGTGTAACAATGAAAAAATATTCAAATACCAAACTCATTGAAATAATACGAAACAATACAACATAGCATTCGAATCCGAAATTTATCTGAATAGCTTATAAAATATACAACAAACAATCGTTTAATAACAACATTAGAATAATATGTTATAATATTATCATCATTAAGGAACTGTGTGGCATTTGCAATAATTGCAAATGCGCCATCTGCACGCCATCTACAATCTTGTTGATGTCCAGTCCACTTGTTGTAGACTATTATGTGAATTGTGTGGGACTTCAGTAACTGCCATGGCTGATACAATAACTAGTAGTATTGTAGTAACTAGTGTCTTTTTTGCACACTTTTCTTTATTCTTATCCTAAGCCATATCTGCGGCTAACTTTTCTGTCCGACGTAGAATAAATGTTTTGGCTTTTGGCTTAGTGGAATTGCTACATCAATAATACATGTTTTCCTGTTTGATTTTTCACTATCAGCTAAAATAATATCTGGCCAATCTTATCTGTAATAAGGGGCTGTCCATTAATGATGTCACTCCACTTTTGACCAAATTGGACCCCCATTTCCCCCCCACCCCCCATTTTGTTACAGATTATGTTTGCGTGCCCCCCCTCCCCCTCCCTCCTAATGATATCACAAAAAATCATTTTCACCCCACACCAACATACCGCCCCGCCAGTCCCCATAAACCATATTCTGGTGAAAATTTTACTGGAAAAATCAGTCACCTTTCGATGAAATATTTTTGGATGAGCGTAGCGAGCGAAGCGAAGATTCCATTTCACTACACTGGAGAAAAAAATCCGGAATGTTTTTTTTTTTTCTTTTTTTTTCTGTATTTTTGTGTGTCTGTTAACACGATTCCGGCTAAACCGATACTCCAATTGCGATGAAATTTTATGGAGGCCTTCGAAATCTCTGAACGAAGAACTGCCACGTTTTTGAGCGCAATCGAAAAATTATTTCTCATGAAAATCGCAATTTTACGATTTTTTTCGATTTTTAAAAAATTTCTTCAGCTTATAACACCTACATGCTTTGTCCGATTTTAATGATTTTTTCACAGAACCTTAATTTTATAAATTTATGTATTCGTGTGAAATTTGAGCGCAATCAAAAAACTATTTCTCATGAAAATCAAAAATTTTACGCTTTTTTTCTTTTTTAAAACAATTCTTTGACTTATAACACCTATATGCTTTATCCTATTGTAATAATTTTTTCACAGAACCTTGATTTTATAAATTCATATATTTGTGTAAAATTTGTGCGCAATTGAATAATTATTTCTTATGAAAATTTCAATATTACGATTTTTTCCTTTTTTTAAATTACAATTAATTAAAAAAATTTAAAATTTTGGTTAATTTTTCATTTAATTTAATTTAATTTAAAAAAAATCTTCAACTTAGTAATGATTTTTTCACAGAACAACAGAAAATCCGCATAACACATGGCAGCTCAATGCACCAATTACGCTCATCCAACAACGCGGCGGAACTTAAGCGTTTTCCTAGTACTAATAATTTTCATTAGAGCGTCAAAATATCAAATCATATTTTTTATTATTGTTTTTATTAGATTTTAGATTTTGTCTTTTGTATACCTTTCTTTGTACTTCGTAATTCATATTCTAGGCCTATATTTGTAAATAATTATTACAATTTACAAAACTTTTCAATGAATACACTATGTCCGTCATACTCATACCTTGCATTCAGTAGCAACAGTGGTGACAACACACTTCCCTGCCATACCCCTTTTGTTATTTGGAACCACCCTGACAATCCAAATTGTGCTTTCACTTCACACGGCTTTCACAAACTTCATAGTACATACTTTTTACCCTGTATGAGTCCATTATCCACTCCTTTTCTTTCCAGACTCTCCCATACCACTTTCCTTGGCACACTATCATACGCTTTTGCTATGTCTAAGAAGACCATACTCATTCTTCTTCCAAGCTCCCAACTCTTCTCTCCATGGCCTGTCGAAGTACGAAAGAGGATATCATCTATTGTGGATCTTCCCCATCTAAATTCGTATTGTTCCTCATTCAACATGTGGTCAACCTCTCCTCTTATTCTTCTGTCAACAATCCTTTCGTAAATCTTTGCTGTGTGGCGTAGTAAAGTGATCCCTCTGTAGTTAAAAAAAGAACTCGATCACCTTTGTTATAAATATCGGCACAATTACTCCTTTTCTCCAGTCTTCCTTATCTTCTTTTATTTCCACACAACTTGAATAACCCCTTTATCATCTCTGCCACCAGTTCATCAACTCCTGCCACCTTTCCATTCTTCTTTCTTCTCAGTTACTTCTTGCCATTTTGGACCTCCTTACTTCCAACTCTTCATCCCTGTCCTCTACTTCTTCTGCTCCTGCATTTAACAATTGGTTGAAGTACTCTTTCCATTTTTCCTTTATCTCATCTGCATCAGTAATGAGTAATGACTAATGAATCTCTCGGAGTCATCCATTAGGTATCTTTGTCCCCCCCCCCCTTTCTTTTCTCTTACTCTTCACGATGCCATACAACATCCTGTCTCTTCTTTGACCATTCTTTGTGCTTCCCTCTTTGCATTTTTGTACAATTCTTTCTTCTCATCTGTTCTATATTTCATGTACGTAATTACGTTATTTTTCACTTGTACATTCTCCTTTACCTTATCATTCCACTAGCTTGTTACCATCTCTTTTTTCACCCCACTCGTTCTCACACAGGTCTTCTCTGTTGCATACACCAATGTTTTCCTAAATGCTCCCCATTCTTCCTCAACTCCTTGAATCTCTCCCTTTGGAATATCCTTTCTTATCAGCTGCTGGTACTCTTCTCTTACTGATAGCTCACTTAGTCTCCATACTTTCAACTTCTTCTCAGTGTACTCCTTTCTTTTCTGTAACCTCTCAGGTAGTACCTCATAATGGTGGTTATTGAATACTTCTTAGGGGATAGAAGGGATAGAATATGTAAAATTGTTTAGAACGAGTTCTTCCTTTACAACTGTTCTAAAATGTTCTTGATATTTTAGATATGTTATTTTATGTTATGTTATAAATCGTTTTTTGTTGGTTACAATTTGGCTATACTGTTCATTATGTGAGTACATACCTCGGACATAGTCTACAAAATCTTAGTAATTTGTGCCTAAACAGGGTTGATAAGGTACTGTCAAAAATGCATAACAATGTTAACGTCTTAGCTCAGAAATAATGATGTTATCTCTAGTTAAAGGGTCTGAAATGATTTCAATATTGGAATGTTTTTGGATCATACTATGTAAAGTTCAAGACTTCAAACAAAATGTATGTGTGCACTATTCTTGGCTCATGTTTACCTCTGAAGGATAGAATTGTAATTTTGCTACTACGTATTTTGATTAAACTAGACATGCTTGCAATTAAATCCAATTCTGCACCATCATTAGTGTCAAACTTTGCTGAATTTTGGATTACATCTTCCAAATTGTTTTATCATTTCATTACTAATATATTATTAAGTCTTTGATAGCAACATAACACTAGTTTAGTAATTTATTGTTATGAAATTAGTATTTTTCAGATAATTTCTATGGTAACCAGTAAGGTAATTCCAACACCATGCACCTCTGATAAGCATGGAACCAACCATTCTCTCTGCTAGATGATAAGCCAATTTTACCACAAGCACATTTTTGTTTCCATGTTTACCTTCATACTTAATTTATAACATCTTATTTATTTTAAAATTCTGTTTTGTAGGTTCCTGCACTTCCAATGTTTTGTTTGACAGTGAATGTGCATGCTATTTGTTTGCTTTCTGTAGTGTAACTAATTCTTGTATTGAAGTTTTCTGGGTGTGTACAGCTTCGGCCATATGAACTCGAAAGAAAAACGGGAAACGGTTTCTCGTGAAGATCTGGCTCGTGCTACACTGGTTACTATTACGAACAACATTGGTTCCATTGCTCGCATGTGCGCTCTCAATGAGAAAATCGAGAAAGTTGTGTTCGTTGGCAATTTTCTCAGAGTTAATCCTATCTCGATGAAGCTACTTGCTCATGCAATGGACTACTGGTCAGATGGAACGCTCAAAGCACTCTTCCTAGAACATGAGGTAGGATATGTCTTAAGTTTTGGGGTTTTAATAATTTTTTAATTCATTACAAACTCGATGACAAATATGTGTGCATCAACATTATCACTGAAGGAACATATTTTCCCTTATAGTTAGGTTGTACATAAATGTGTGTTGCAGACACAGGTATTCTATTAAATTATGGTATTACGTATTATTTGTATTTGAACTATTTAATTTTATTGTATTTTTGAGCATATGGAAACTGTTCATACAAGCACCTGATGCAGGTAATATTTAAATGAACTACCTACCCCATTTCGTTCCAAAATAGATGTTCCACAATGACGGATGGTTTTTTAAATGTTTAAGAGAATAGACTCTGGGTCACAATAAAAACAAAAAAAATTGAAATAAGCTAATGAGTAATGACTTTTAAAAGGTAACCTCTAAATTTTACAACATTTAATTTAACCCCTGGGTCCCATCTCCTATACTGTGTAGTTTCATAATTAATTTGTCCACTCTGCCTCCAGGGCTACTTTGGTGCAATTGGTTGCATGATGCAATCAAACAGCCCAGCTAGCTGAAGAAGGCTTTAATGCAATCAAACGGGCTAGGTAGCTGAAGAAGATTGATGCAAACGAACAGCCCAGCTAGCTGAAGAAGGCTTTGATTCGACCAAACGGGCCAGGTAGCTGAAGAAGACTGATACAAACGAAGAGCCCAGCTAGCTGAAGAAGGCTATCACCACGTATTGTATTTGCAATTTGTTAAACACAAAGCATTCCTGTGATGGTTGGGTTCAAGTTACCTCGACTTCGTTACATGCAAGCTTATAATTTTAGCAGGTACTTTCTGCTTAGCTTTATAATATTATAGTACTAGATCGTATCATTAGTCAAACATCATTAGAATAAATACAGGATTTAAAATTTTATAATCATTGATATTTGATATATATATTAGAAGAACTTGAATCTTCTCGTCATCTTAACCACTCAATATAATGACAGCCAATGATCCTCCGATTTCCGTGCTACTAGTGATGTTTGGCGGCTTTTTAGATGGTAGTTTTAGTACCAAACTCGACCATATTTTGTTTTCATTTAACAGTGATGGTAGCAGGGGGGGGGGTATCCAATTGAATTTTAGAAAAATTATTTAAGTACGTACCTAAATTACACCAAAATACCAAAACCAACAATTAGTTCATTTTAAATTGAGTAGGCCTACCTACTCCATGGTTAACATAGTCTTAATTTTTATTAATCTTAATTTAATAACATATTTGAATAACCATGTGATAACATCAGTGTTAAATTGATACTGAGAAGTTAAATAGTTTAACAAAAATATCGAACATTACTCGAATACTGTTGGTGTGACGGCTTAGCTTTAAAATATGTTTAGCTACAATTAATATGTAGGCAAAGTTCCAAAAGCTATTTTTGTACGTAATTGTATTTATGACCTACAATGACGTACACGTAGGCCCTACTAATTTCTAATTTTAGTTTTTTTTAGGTAGCCTAAAATGTTAGGATGTGGCATAGGCCTAGAAATGCTAGAATTTATTTTCCAAGTTGGAAGGGTAAATAAAGTAGGCATAACATTATTGCTAAGTACTGTAAATTTGCTAATTTACAATGAATATGATTATTAAAAAAGTATTATGTTTGAGTGAACTGAACTATGTTTATGTTTTACTACTGTGCAGTGGTGGCTTGAACTGCTTAATACAGCCATGGCCATACACCATACCTTACCCAAGCTACTCACTTCTACCCCATATTTGGGTGTATTATTGGCTGTGGGAGGTGGTGTATCATGTCGTACCTACATAGGCCTAGATACGTTAAACCTAATATAAAATTGATGGATTAAAGCCTACTTCAGAAGTAAAAAACTTGTGTCTGAACTAGGAATCAATCCTGAAAGCAGGAAAATCCCCTAAGTGCCAACAACAGTAAAGAGACAATCATCTGAAAAGGAACTACAAACATTTCTGTTCAGAGAAGATTTTTGCTGAAGTGAAATTAATTAAAAGTTTTGCCAGAAACAATGAATTATAATAACATACCCTTATTCCAACATGCGTCGGGTTGAGGGGTGACGAGTCATCATTTTCTTGGTCTACGGCTTATCAGTGCTTGCTAGCAAAGCTCTTCGCTGTCTGTTAAGACCGGCATTTCCACTAGTTCTCTCCATTTCTTTCTGTCTTCCCCAAGTTTTCATTCATTAGTTCTTTCCCAATGACTTCCCTCTTTCTTCTATACTAAATTTTATTTGGTCTCTCCACCTATCTCTTGGGCGGCCAACTCTTCATACTCGTCCCCATGCTCGTTCCAATTCTCTTCACGGGATTCTCTCTTGTTTCATTCATCTCACGTGTCCATACCACTGCAGTCTTTCTCTTCTTATTTTGTCTTTTAGCTTTTCCGCTCCTTGTTTCTTTCTTGTAGTTTTGCTTCGCACCTTATCCAATTTTGTTATGGCCACTGAACTTCTTAAAAATTTCATCTCCGCTGCTTGTAGTTTGCTCTCTTCCTTTCCTCCTATTGTCCAGGTCACTGCTGCTTATGTTAATATCGGGATATAATACATTTAGTACATGATCATCTTACACGGGCTCGATACGTACTTCTTCTTTCCTTAGCAGTTTACGAACACTTTGGTAGAATTTGTCCGCTAGTATGATTCTTCTTGTTACTTCTGTACCGATTTTAGCATCTTGTGTACTAATACTTCTGAGGTATTTGAAAGTTTCTGTGATCGCCAGCTCTTCTCCTCGCAATGTTACCTTCTTCTGATTCTTTGATTCTTTGCGCTTTTCTGAGCTACTATTAGTATATATTTATTTGCAATGCTTATTCTCATGTTGTACTCGTTTGTTGCATTATTCCACTTATTTACACTCTCCTGTAGTTCTTCAATAGACTCTCCCCATCTCACTACATCGTCTGCAAATATCATATCCAACGATAATGGAACAATCACAGCAAACTTTAAATAATTAAATTTGTATTTAGAGTCAGACTGAGCCAACCCTGTCAGCGTGCCTGGCTCATTGGTCCAGTGCTTCCAATACAGAAGTTCCTAAGCACTGCAGTCAAAAGTTTTAACTTCCCCCCCCCCCCCCCCCCATGCCAAAAGGTGCTTCTACAGCCATTCTTCTTTCTTGCTATCCAGTATAAAATGGCTTCTTTCTACAAACATGGACTTTAATCCATCAATACTCAAGTTGGGTAGGCCTATATCAACAATGACTTTTATAGTTTAGAGCCAACCTAGCAACAAAACACATAATAAATTGTAAACAATATTGTTCCAAATTAGCCTTTTTGATTCTGGCATTGCCTGTGGGTGGATCATGCCAACCAACTAGTTATTAATCTGATTGTGTTCTTATTTATTTCAAAAACTGATCTCTTAGTTGGCCATTGTTTGCTTGTTGATGATGTTTTTGCCGACGGGGTTGGCTTGGTCTGCTTAAAATATAAATCTCTCACATAAAATCAGTTAGTATATTCGACTGAGTGGGCAGACAAAATATGATTTTTTTATGTAATTTAAAAAATTACCTCATTTAGGTTACCAGTAATTGTACAGTAAACCATTATCAATTCAAATTACAAGGAGCATCCCACAAATCCTAATTTGGCCTTATTGATAGGTCCCTTGATCCTTGGGTACCACCCTGTAATTCATAAGGCTTGTAGGCTGTGTTCCAGCCGCCACTGAATTCATACTTTAAAGTTTAAAAGTACATGGTAATAATCAAATCATTGTTAGTTAGCAAAACCTGTTATGTAATGTTACATAAATTGTATTAAGTTCCAATATTCCAAACAAAAACAACTATATGGATAGATTTTATACTACTTTAACTTGAATAACTATAGATAGTAGATATTGAAAGTAAAAGTAACCATAGCCTAAGTAAGGTTTGTTCAACTCCACAATTTGGGCTGTGCCTGTCTTGTCTTCAATCAGCACTGTGCAGGGGACAAAAAAATGGCCTGACTTCCTATGCACTAATAAATATATAAATTCCTTCCATTAGAAGCTTGTATCCATTATTTGTCATTAACTGTCACAGTTCATCATTCAAGAGTTATGAATGATTATCAATTCTAATCAAGGTATAGATAATGAAAAACGATGTAGGCCCTACTGCAATTACATTTTGGAAATGCACATTTTGCAATTTATCCAAAATTATGACTAGGCCCTTATATATTTTTTTTGTGTAATTTTATACAATTTTGTTAGACTTTGGTCTCCATGGGAATTCCCTAAAATTTTGGTTTCAAAATGTTTTCTTTTCCAAAATGATGTAATTTGTGAGCAATGAGCATTATTTTTTTGCAAATTTTGTTTTAACAAATTTTCACTACCTCTACCAGGATAGTGTTTCTGTTGCTTATAAAAAGTTTGGTTCAAAGCTGACTGTTTAATTGCTAGTTGACCAACCCAGAACACTGCAATGTCATAAGTAATATGCAATTTATAAAATTAAATAATCAGGTGTAGGATAGTTCTAAGAACGTTTGAAATATTATGCTGACATTATTACAGTTAGGTGAGCTACATTAAAATGAAATGGTTTGTTTGCCTGGCCCTATAGTAATTATTACTTGATATGAGTTTTGTTGCTTATTATGTGGTTTGTGTAGTGATGTTTAATCATTAATGCCAATTGCCAATTGGGTATCTTCCTGCACAAAAAGATGTTTATTTTATTTTCATATAACTAGCCTACTTACTATAGATGTACCAAGACCACTGTGGCCCGCGCCATTACGTGCGCGCGCCTCCAGGCCAAGTTCATTCTCGGTTTTAGGGGAGCTCCGTAGATACGGGCGCCGTACGGCTCAGTTCTAGCCGGCAGCCGTGAGGAACACATCTCCTTACGGCATACGGCGGGAGCGATATGACCTCGCCACTCCAACACCTCCAACGATCACTCGCGGTACGCGCGTATGCACTCATCGCCTGCATTCAAGACAACTTGGACTCGTCCGTTTCGGCCAGGGCTTTTGTGGTGTTGGTAGATCTATACTTATGAAATTATGCTTGCAAACTAATTTTATACCGTAACTCAATACGAAAGTGATTAAAGAGATAGTATACCAGGTAGTATATGAAGTAGTGTGTAGAAGTGAGGATTGTCGGGATATTGTGGTCCAATCAGACACACTGCAACCAGACTCAACTAGAACACTTACAGCTTTATTCAAAATTGTCGCGGCATGGTACATCACGGTAATGCATATTGCATATAGATCTACCGGTACCTCAACCACTGACCTACGTTAACGTCAACTGCCACGCCCAGACTGTTGGTCCCACAGCTTCTAAGTCCCGCCACCTGCTACATAAAGTAGATAGGCTGTGATTGATGTTTTTTTGTGCTGTGTTCATTCATCTGTGTAGCTGTATTATCTATCTGTGTGTTTGTTTTTGTGTTACGTGTTCATCTATTGCAGTCTACCTACTATACTTCAGGTAAGTTGTTGGTACCCTTTCTCTTTAATCACTCTCATAATCCAGCCTTTTGGCATTCTTCTAACTCAATATAGTAGTAATAAAATTAATTAATTTTAATGTTGTGTTCAGTTCAACAATATTATATTAAGGTAGGTATGTGCTAGTCATCATCTTGGCAGGTTGTAAAATGGACGACAGATTGTTGAACAGAAGGCATTCATGATGAAAATAAGCATTTGTGAAAAAGGTCTTCCACAAGGTTTAACCTATTGCCTGAGCCAAATCAAATTGGCAATATATTGTATTGAACTGTATTGTATCCTAAGCTGCAGGACATGAAATAGGCCTAACCATGCTTGTCTCAACTCAACCCAATATTCAATAACTCAATAAGATACAGTGTGCATGCCTTTTTCATAATTGTATCTTCTTTACATCTTCTTTTTTATCTTATTTTATTCTGTAATTGTATCACTTCCATTGTTCAGGATAACTTGATTTTTAATTTGTATTGTAACTACTAACTAGGGATGCACATCTAGTAATTAATATAAAATAATGAATTTATGTAATATTTAAATAATTTATATTGCTCACGTCACGTACAAAAATATATTGCTACTCTTTATTCCAACATCATTCAGTTGGGTTAAGGAGTGTTTCCACCATTGATCTTGGGCATCACAGAATCAGCACCGGCATGTCAAGCTTGGCACCTCATCTTCATTTGAACTTAATTCTCTTTTTGCGACTCAAGCTCTCTACTTTTTCCTGTCCTCCCACCATCTCTCCTCAACCACTGTCCACTCCTCCCTTCTCTCCTACACATCTGCCTGTATCTAGTCATCTGTCTCCAGATCTTCCCACTCTTATCTCATTCATCAACTCAAATTCTCGTAACCTTTTCCATTCTTCTCGTATATTCAAACCATCGCAGTTGAGCCTTCCTCATATTGAACGTCGGGCTCTTAACTCCCACGCTCTTCCTTATCTTGTACAACACCTAGGTAGTCACATCTGCCACACTGCAGATGAATTGCATCTTGGCTACCTGTAATGCACTTTCTTCCTTCCAGCCCATTGGCAATGTCACAGTCCCATATCGGTGGTGAAGAACCAATACCTTCTCTATCTGCCAATATTTTTTTAAAATATTATTTAAAGAAGGTACCTACACAAAATTAAAGCACCATTTTGCACAATAATAATGCACAAAAATATAATACAGTAACTGCTATTTACTTAAGTACATTAGTTTACGTACAAGGTGAAATAAGTGCCTTCAAAAATTAATTACCGGTATGTACAAAAAAGCCAATAGATGTGTTCAATTCTTTTAAGTAAATCTATTAGGTTATTAAAAAATGCTTCCAGGCAAATTTCTTTAGATTGACGTCAATTGGGTCTTCAATTTGCATGCAATATTTTGTATTTTCCTTTCTATTTTGGTCAGTAAATCATTAAATGTCTATTATTAATGGCATAAACTAGTAAATGATTTGATTTATATTTATCAATGTGCATTCCTATTATCATTTCCAATTGAAACCAGGATCCACAGCGTAAACCCTTAACCCTCTGGCCTAGGCCCCTCGAGTGGACCTGCTCATCACATATTAATTTCAATTTCATTTCACTTGTTAACATAATCATTGTACGTACACACAGATTGTGAACAAGTTGATAAAATATGATAAAGAACAACCGAAGAGTTTCATGAGAAGTACAATCTGTTTATTGGAACAAGTATAATTATGTAGTGTAACTCAACAAGTCACCGAAGTCTTGATTATATTTGTGTTAAATATTGATTGCTGTATATAATTAGTCTCTGCTCTAGGCTATATAGTTTCTCAACATCATCCATATATATAGAATGTAATTTATATTAACTACCAATATATATTTACAAAGGCTTTCATTGTCAAGTAATATATTGGACTAGTACTATGTACAGGGAATGTCATAAGGTACTGACTGGTACCTGGGCTACGAATCCATATATTGCCCGATCCATTTTAAGGTTAAAATCTTTTTTGGTACAGCATATTTTATGTGACATGATTGATTAGGCCTACTACAGGCAATTGTTCTGGAATGCATCCACAATCTAACCTCCACCCATCGTCAGCTGGGACCGACAAGTAAACAGAACCCATACAGTGTCAGCTGGCGCGGGCAGATAATGAACGGCAACCTTCAGATTCATTCTATAAATTAGCAGGGTAAAATAATATAATTTACTAATTTAGGTGTTCAGGATTTGGGTTTCCCAGGAGATCTGGAACCGAATCTGAAATTTGCTACCATATGACATTCCTAGTACTTAGTACTTCCTAGTAGTGGTAGTATAATTTTACGGGGTTGGACCTTTCAAACACCCAAGATGTTTTGTTTGTAATTGTAGTTTATGTACATACCGACCGACAAAATGTAAATACATAAAAAGCAACACATCACTTAGTGAGTACAAAGATTACTAATAGTACCAGCACTGCAAGACAACAAATTTATTTTAGCATGTAATTAATAGTTTGATACCATATTGGTAAAATAAATTTGGTAAATAGTATAATGTTTTCTTCATTTATCAATATTCTGCTTTGAGCAAAGCTGGGCAGCTGCAAAAGTGATAAATCATGACTATTTATTAGGGCTTAAGAGCCTGGAAATTGCTTGGATGCTAAAATACATAGTTATAATGTAGGCCAAGTTCAGTATATTCCAAGTTTTGAACTTCCATTTTATGCAATTGCATTTATTATGGACATTTCAAGCTGGACACAAAAATGGTGTTAATGAACTGCATCTCCAGGCATAGCTGCTTAGGGATGCACAAAGGATAGGGTTTAAATTGGGTGCCGAAGGATGCAATCCTTAATATTTATTATACCTAGGATTTATAAAAATGCGTTCAATCACTGTCCCTAACCCTTGTTATATTCTTATTTTGTGCCCCTCTATACAGGTAATATAAATTTGTGCATATTATCGTGAGATAAAGATAAAACAAGGCTAAGGGAGGGCAGAAAGAAGTGATGACTGATGAGAATTTTAGAAATGCAGAGTCTAATAGAGTCTAGCAAAGTTTAGCAATAAAAATCCATAGCTAGATGGTTTACCCTCGCCCCCAACCTGACTAATATTAAAACCGACTCTTGTTATTTCTTTTTCAAAGAACACAATGAAACGAGACTATGTCCCATGGGCCTACATCCAAAGTTGAATTTCTTTTCAAAGTTAATTCTAATGCATTGCAATACATACGATTGAAGTTGTAACTGTAGTTTATTGTATTTTGAACATAAGACAATTTGCATGGCCATTCAAAACGTTAAATTGTTCTATATTACATTCCTAAGTAATAACCTACAAGAAAACCTAAAAGATTGTCCTGATTAGCACCAGTTTTTGATCACCATTGACACGAGTAAAAATTACACATACATAATATGCCTTTGTTATCTAGTTATCTGTTGAGATGTGTAATATCCCTAGTTGTGCACTACATGGCCTCGTAATCTAGGCAACTTGGATAGCGGCTACAAGGAAATGTCCTTCATCCATGCATGCCTAGTTATAAAAGAAATGTGATTATTTAGAACTATTTACTTGCTGACATCCAAGTAAGACTATACAGTAAATTATAAAATAATATTCGTGTACAGTATATTTATAATAAACTGTCCTAGGTTTATTATATTTTGATATTCATGCATTTATTTTAACTCTATGGAGAAATACTACCAATTATTTTGAAATAGGGGGAAAAAACTTAGAGGCGGCTAGTGCTATTGTTGCTAAATGTTTTTAGTTATTAACCATGCATATTGATGACCAAAATACGTACATGGCATTGTGAGGTGAAATACATTTTCTTATGAATGTGAATTGCAACCATACTACTTGTTGTGTACACAACAGCTCGTAGAGTGACAATTCTGTCAATATAATGTAATAATAATAATTTGCATTTTACAGTATTCTTTCAAATGCACTCAACTTCTGTGTACTACAATATAGGTTAAGGGCTGAATTTTAGTTAACTACATAATATTACGTGTATAATGTCTTGAATAATTTAATTAGGTACCTATTGTTTGAGGCTTCATTAAGGCTTTACTATATTTCTCAGTGGTTTACACTGCATTATGTACTGTATTGTAAATGTACATGGAAACTAATTATGTATTGACAAGATATGTGAGATACACCTCACATTATGATGTGATACGTGATGCAAGTACTTTAATAATGTAGCATTACATTTGCAGGTGTTAAGATATTTTACTGTTATTTTGAAAATATGTATTTTAATTAGTGGTTGTTTGATGATTAAATTTTTATTGGTTAATACTCTGGCCTAATTATTTCTAGATGGTGAACATAAATTCATTTATATGTAGACGTACTTATGCCCATGGGTAGCATGTTGCCAAATCAGGATTTCAACACATTTGTCCGGATGGAGTAATTGGCGTGTTCTGGACAAAAATACTAATGTTCACTATGTATTAACAGAATTTGTATATGATCATCTAAAAGCATTATTATTCATCCTCTCAATTTTCGATGTAGGCTAGAATTACTCGCAATATGTTTCAACTTGGTAATTTGTTCTCGATCTCTACCATTCTGTTGCCAACAGCTGCTCTCTTTGTCCTCAACCGCCGCCCGTATGGCTTATGCAATCACCGCAGGGAAGTCCCCGACTCTCCGTTCAGCTGACGGCGGCCGGCGGCATTAACACAGGCGCAAACACGTTTCGTTTTGTTGTTATTATTATTATTTTATTTTCAAATAGCCAAATACAGACATATATGACAATTTGATGATGGAAGGGAAAAGGGCAGAGCCCCATTACACAAATGTGCACTTCCACCAGTCGGCACGTACGATTTGAGCAGTGAACTGTGTACTTGTGCTTGCGATGTTCATTGTTTACGTTCTGTTCGTGTTTTGAAATTTGTATTACTATCTAAATATCCTTGACATCATTATTTAAAGTATTAAACAAATTCAACTCCTAAGATGCTCATAATCCACAACACTAATTTCTGTAAGTTGATCCTGTGTTCCATATAAAAAAAATCCAAAATTCTTGAGTTGAGTGAAATGGATGGTTGTAGTAAAACAAATGTGGTGTGACCCCCCCCCCCCGCAATCTTATGAGGCTTTGTCCGGAATTCCATTCCTGTTAAGTTGGTAACCCTAATTAGAGTGTGAATGTAGTCTAAATTGAAGCAGCCAAAAACTAATACTAATAATAATTAACAAATGTAAGCATTTGGCTTTATATTTTTTAGTCATTACATATATGAAAATTTTGGGACTGCATTAATATGAGATGTCAATCAATACGAATCAATCGATCAACAAAAGTGAGCTAGGTGCTACACTTAACTTTGATTGAAGATTTTTTTAAATCGTTCTACACATATTGATTCATTGCCTTCCACTTCCTTATACCAATTGTGTAATAAGATTTTTTTTGCAGATTTGGTACTAATAAGAATTGTGTTCCTGCGGACGAAAAAATCCTACTTCGAACGATATTTCAGAAAATCGTTTTTCCTTTTAAGGAGAAAAGGGGGGGGGGCCCCACAAAAAACAAAATTCCTTTTCCATCTTCCTCGGACTTATAAAATTTGGGTTAGTGGGCGATACATTCATTCATGTATTTTTACCGAAACATAAAACTGCACGACCAACAGAGTAACTACACTGCACTAGCCTTAAAGTGGCACTAAACATTTGGTGAGTGTGTACTCCAGCTTGTATTATTTATGTGTGCAATCACTAGATACTAGATAGAGAAAGAAAAGGTGGATAGTTACACCATGGACTTATAATAGTAACTGATGGTTACACCATCAACATCAATATGAGTTGGAGGTAAAAGTGGATGAATGGTGCCTAGCAACAACATGGAAGGGCAGCTTTTTCCTTGATACTATGAGGCGTCTCAAATCTAGGGTGGTACATGGATTTTCTGCCACAACCTCTTAATTTCTCGGAGCCATCTGCGGTGGCACATACAATGGCGCTGGCCCTAAACCTTAAATGACTCAACGAGGAAGTGGGTTCGAATCTCGCGTCAGCATATGACACGGGTTTTTTGTAATCGTCCTTCGTCTTAGTGCATTAATAGACGTAAGCAACAAGAATCATTATCATAATCTAACCTTCTCGGAGGGAAGCCCCATTACTAGTTTGCTAACTTATGTGAGTACCTGTCTAAGAACAATTGAGTTGACTGAATGAATGGGGCATTTTGTTTGTTCCTTTCACTTGACAATTTATCTAATTTACTTTTATTCAGTTGTCCTCTGTTTATATCAGTTTTTATAACTGAATAAGATATCGTTTATATGCATTGTTGTTGTAATGCTACTATTTCAAATATTTATGAAAATAAGTTTATTGTTGTTTCTGCATCTATGTAATTAGATTTATTTAGTTGTCCTCCTTTGTAAATCAGTTTTTATAACTGAATAGGATAGACGTTAAATAAATAAATAAATAGACGTTAAATAAATAAAACCCCCAATTGCAGATCCGGATTGTTGTCAATCCTCATATACTACATCCTATTTGTTAGAGGTGGGATTATCTAAGTAATAAACCAGCTTTTTCTTGGTTTTTCAATTTTTATTTTTATCAGTAGGATCAAGATAAGATCAAGATACCAGAACAATGATATATATGCAGATGATATCGTGGAATTTGGAGACAATGGTGAAGAAGTTCAACAGAAGGTGGATAAATGGAACGAGGTGACAGAAGAATTTGGAATGAAGATTAGCATCAAGAAGAGTGAGGTTTTAGTGATGCAAAGAGTCAAAAAGTCTCAAAGATATAAAGATAGGATCACACTGAGGGGAGTAGAACTGGAGGAAAAAGATGAATTCCAATACCTAGAAAGTATTGTGACTAATGAAGCAAAAGTAAGATAAGATAAGATAAGATAAGATAATTTATTCACCATGGATTCATACATAATACAAATATAGGTTTCGTCAGGAAAGATAGAACATAGTAATACACAGTAGACAGTAGACACACACATACGCACGATATATACAATATATACAATAGTAGGCCTTCAAAATGAGTAAAAATATAAATGAGTTACAATGGTTACAAGCTCTTTATACTAATTTAACAAAATTAAAATATTTGGTAGGCCAGCACATGAATAAATGTCAATTTGAAAGAATACTGTTTAGGCCTTTATTTAAAGATAGAAATTAATACGAGGAGAAAACGCAAGCTTACTCGTCAGCGAGGTAGTCGTTAATGGAGTAAAAGCTATTGGTCACAAGGAAAGATTTCAAGTTGTGTTTGAAGGAGGACAGCGAGGGGGAGGTTTTGATGTAATTAGGGAGTTTATTGTAGAGGGTGGATGCAAGATATTCAGGGCCACGGGAAAAGAGAGTCAAGTTATGAGAGGACCGATGGATATGGAGACTGGCTCTAGTGTAATGAGAATGCACAGAGGTGTTCAGAGGGAACAGATTGCTGTGGGTACGGACAAATAATGCAGCTGTTTGGATTAGGGTACATGCTAGGGTAAGAATTCCCAGTTTCTTGAAGAGTTCTCTACACGAATGCCTTCTTGATACACCTGCAATGATTCGGATGGCTCTCTTTTGAAGAATGAAGATTCGGTTAGCTGGGGGAGAAGCTCCCCAGAAAAGCAGACCATATGATAGGTGAGAATGGACGTGGGCAAAGTATACTAGCAGAAGGACGGGGGATGTACTATTTGTTTGAGTTTGCGAATTGCGTAGCAACCCGATAATATTTTGTTGGCAACATGGTTAACCTGTATGGACCAGTCAAGATTATCGGTTAGCGCTAGGCCTAGGACTTTGGCGGTGTGGGTACGGGGGATGGTAGTCGAGTCGAGACGGACAAGGGGGCTTAGTGGGGGGATCTTATGATGAGTGTGAAAGTAGAGATAAACAGTTTTTGAACGTGAGATGATGAGTTGATTGCCAAGGCAGTAGGATGACATTTGAGCAACTTGTTGTTAATTAAGGTGGAAAAACTCAAGAAAAGGACGATGTTTAGGTAGGGTAAGGAGGGTGCTCGAGTCGTCAGCATATTGGATGAGAGTCCCCTCATCAAGGACAGCAGCTTGGTTATTGACATAGATGATATATGCTAATGGTCCCAGAATAGAACCCTGGGGTACTCCACATGCTATGGGGAGAGGCTTAGATAGGGTTTTAGTGATGGATTGACCGTTAGATGACTGGAGCTCGACAACCTGGGTGCGATCGGATAGGAAAGAGGACAGAGAGGAGGAGGAGGAGGAGGAGGAGGAGGAGGAGGAGGAGGACAGAGGAGGGTAGGGAATGAAGTTAAGCGGAGAGTGGGGTTGGCAGAAAAGTTTTACCAAAAAGTCAGAAAGTTAATTTGGAATGAGCATTTCCCTAAAAAATGCAAAATGCTCCTATATAAGATGTACTATCTACCCATTTTAACATAATATGGTGCTGTAACGTGGCCAATGGGCTAAAAGGAAGAAAGTGCTATAGATGGAAGCTGAGATGAAGCTCATACGCAGTGTGGCAGGGGTGACAAAGTTGGACAAGATACGAAGTAGTATGATAAGGAAGAAAGTAGGAGTAGAGAGCCTAAAGTTCAAGATGGGAAAGGAGCGACTACGATGGTATGGACATATGAGAAGAATGGAGAAGAATAGAATCCCAAGACAAGCATTTGAACTAAAGAATGATATGAGAAGAGTGGGAAGACCTCGAGATAGGTGGCAAGATCAAGTACAGACAGATGTGGAGGAGAGAGGAGAGGAGTGGGAAGTGGTTGAAGAGAGGGAAAGATGGTGGGAGGACAGGAAAAAGTGGAGAGAGTTGGTGTTACGACAAGAGAATGAGGAAGAAGATGAGGTGCCGAGCTTGGCAGGCCGGTGCTGATTCGGTGATGCCCAAGATTTAGGTGGAAACACCCCTTTACCCAACTAAACGATGTTGGAACAAAGTGTAGTGATATATATATATCAGTAGGAGTCAGTTGGAAGCAGCAAAAATGAAGTTTTTAGGAAGTGTCAAGGGAGTAACAAAGATGGACAAGATAAGAAGTAATGTAATCAGAAAAGAACTGGGACTGGAGAGATTGAGGTTTAAGCTAGGAAGAGAACGTCCAAGAGGGTTTGGACATATGAAAAGGATGAGAAGAGATAGGATTCCAAGACGAGAATTTGAAGCGGCAGCCGGCAGAGGAGGGGAAAAGAAGAGTAGGAAGGCCAAGAGAGAAATGGGAAAGATTAATTCAAGAAGACGTTGGAAAACGGGATGAAGTGTGGGAGCATGTGACAAGAGTCAAGATGTGGGAGGACAGAAGAGAGTGGAGTAAATTGGTGGAGGGGAAGGAGTCCGATGATGAGGAAGAAACACAGAGTCTGGCAAGCTTAGTATCTACAGTTTCATGCCCTAGATAATGGTGGAAAACCACCACTCAACCCGACATAGTTGGAACCATAGATATTAAACACCTATAGTAGGCTAGATATATGGTCTTCAATACCTCCGCACAGGCGCGAGCGTAGCAAATTGAAGAGTCAATCTGCCATCAAATGGCGATTTGGTGTTTTAATTTATGCTTTTTTAATGCAATAAAGTATTTTACTGGATTGTTTGATATGGTTTTAGCTTGTGCAGCATGGTATTGAACAAACAGAAACAATAAGAAGTTATTGCATAAGGGAGCTGATACTAAAGGCTAGTAAGCTTACCTGTCAACCTGGCGGCCATCTTGAGAACTATTTGGGCCATAAATTGCTCCCATTTACTTATTTATTTATGTATTTGTTCACTCAAATACAGCATTGCTGCCATTTTACATTGAGGTACTAGGATAATAAATTTAAAATCATATGAACATATGGTGCTGTAACGTGGCCAATGGGCTGGAAGGAAGAAAGTGCTATACAGGCAGCTGAGATGAAGTTCATACGCAGTGTGGCAGGTGTGACAAAGTTGGACAAGATACGAAGTATAATGATAAGGAAGAAAGTAGGAGTAGAGAGCCTAAAGTTCAAAATGGGAAAGGAGCGACTACGATGGTATGGACATATGAGAAGAATGGAGAAGAATAGAATCCCAAGACAAGCATTTGAACTAAAGAATGATATGAGAAGAGTGGGAAGACCTCGAGATAGGTGGCAAGATCAAGTACAGGCAGATGTGGAGGAGAGAGGAGAGGAGTGGGAAGTGGTTGAAGAGAGGGAAAGATGGTGGGAGGACAGGAAAAAGTGGAGAGAGTTGGTGTTACGACAAGAGAATAAGGAAGAAGATGAGGTGCCGAGCTTGGCAGGCCGGTGCTGATTCGGTGATGCCCAAGATTTAGGTGGAAACACCCCTTTACCCAACTAAACGATGTTGGAACAAAGTGTAGTGATATATATATATTATAACTAGGAAAACGCTTAAGTCCCGCCGCGTTGTTGGATGAGCGTAATTGGTGCATTGAGCTGCCATTGAGTTACGCGGATTTTCTGTTGTTCTGTGAAAAAATCATTACTTATTCGAAGATTTTTTTAAAATTAAATTAGGCTAAATTAAATTAATAAATCATAATTTTTACGTAATTTTAAAAAAGAAAAAAATCGTAAAATTGCAATTTTCATAAGAAATAATTATTCAATTGCGCTCAAATTTTACACGAGTATATTAATTCATGAAATTAAGGTTCTATAAAAAAATCATTACAATAGGATAAAGCATGTAGGTGTTATATGTCAAAGAATTGTTTTAAAAAAGAAAAAACCCGTAAAATTTCGATTTTCATGAGAAATAATGTTTCGATTAAGCTCAAATTTCACACGAATATCTTAATTCATAAAATTAAGGTTCTAATAAAAAATCATTACAATCGGATAAAGCATGTAAGTGTTATAAGTCGAAGAATTTTTTAAAATCGAAAAAAATCGTAAAATTGCGTTTTTTATAAGAAAAATTTTCCCGATTGCGCTCAAAAACGTGGCAGTTCTAAGTTCAGAGATTTCGAAGGCCTCCATAAAATTTCATCGCAATCGGAGTATCGGTTTAGCCGGAATCGTGTTAACAAACACACAAAAATACAAAAAAAAAAAAAAAAAAGAAAAAAAAAAAAAAACATTCCGGATTTTTTTCTCCAGTGTAGTGAAATGGAATCTTCGCTTCGCTCGCTACGCTCGCTACGCTCATCCAACTAGGAAAACGCTTAAGTCCCGCCGCGTTGTTGGATGAGCGTAATTGGTGCATTGAGCTGCCATGTGTTATGCGGATTTTCTGTTGTTCTTTTAAAAAAATTATTACTAAGTTCAAGATTTTTTAATTTAATATTTAAACTAAATTAAAAATAACTTTTTTTTTTTAATTAATCATAATTTTAAAAAAAGAAAAAAATTGAAAAATTGCAATTTTTTAAGAAATAATTATTCGATTGCGCTCAAATTTCACACGAATATATAAATTCATAAAATTAAGGTTCTGTTAAAAAATTATTACAATAGGATATAGCATGTAGGTGTTATAAGTCAAAAAATAGTTTTAAAAAAGAAAAAACCCGCAAAATTTCTATTTTCATGAAAAATAATTTTACGATTGCGCTCAAATTTCACACGAATATCTTTATTCATAAAATTAAGGTTCTGTGAAAAAATAATTGAAATCGAATAAAGCATGTGGGTGTTATAAGTCGAAGAAATTTTTTCAAAATTGAAAAAAATCGTAAAATTGCGATTTTCATGAGAAATAATTTTCCGATTGCGCTCAAAAACGTGGCAGTTCTAAGTTCAGAGATTTCGAAGGCCTCCATAAAATTTCATCCCAATTGGAGTATCGGTTTAGCCGGAATCGTGTTAACAAACAGACAAAAATACATTTTAAAAAAGAAAAAAAAAACAACATTCCGGATTTTTTTCTCCAGTGTAGTGAAATGGAATCTTCGCTTCGCTCGCTACGCTCATCCAAAAACATAAAATGTCATAAAAATAGTAGAACATAATCATTTCAGTAACATATACTTTGTTAACACTTACAATAACTTGAATAAATATAAATCAATAGATAATAACATAATGATGATATAGTACAATGAATTACCTATACGATGATGAATTGATGATTTATAAACTTTATGTACTTCATGTATAAAAAGAACAAAACAGTTAATAAAACAATAAATAGTCAATTTGTTTTAAAACTTAAGCTTAACTATCAATTAATGATTTGTGAGATGCCGAATTGATGATAAAAAAAGGTCGAAATTCATTAGCAAAAATGTCAATTAATGGAGATTGTGGGAAGGAGTTGAAAGTTGTAGAAAGACGAATGAATAGTGATCTTTTCGTTGTTGATAGACGGGGAGTTGGGACATGAAACAGGTGACACAGTCGAGTAGAACGAGAAGGAACTCTGAGCGGGAACAATGACACTAGAATGTCGGAACTAATATGTCCATTTACAACGCGATGCAAGAACGCCATGTCTGATCTTTGTCGACGCGAGTCTAATGAAAACATCCTGAGTAATTTCATTAATTCTTGCTTTGTTTGGTTCCTGCATTCAGGAACACGATTTCAGTTCAGTTCAGTTCAGTTTTATTAGCATCCATGTAGGTTACATTGTAACATTGGTTTTGTCAATATATTATTAATATATATATATATACATATACGTATATAGCAAAATAAAACAACAATACAATACAATTTGGTTTACTATAAACTAACTAAAAATAGCCTGTTACATAAATGAGCATTTACTACTCCGGACTAAGTACCATAATTATATAAACATACATTATAAAATGCTTTTCCACAACAAGGATGTTTGATTAATAAAACAATGATAAAACAGTGATAAAACAATGATAAAAAGTGATATATTTGGTATCTACCAGGTAAACATGTCATCTTTTTCATTGGTGATGTATTCATTTAGTGTGTAGAAACAGTTTTCTATCAGGTATTTTTTTATTGCTAAGATCTGTTTGTCGGTGCTTGTTAAGTTTTTAATGTTAGGAGGTAGTCTATTAAATAAAGTTATGCCCATATTTATTATTGATGTCTGTCCCTTTTTTGTGTTGTATTGGCTCGGATGAAGATGCTCTTTCTGTCGTGTATTGTGTGCGTGAACTTGTGTGTTCGTTGTGAAATCCTGTCTGCTTTTAATGGTTTGTTTTAAAATTTCTAAAATGTATAAGCTTGGCATAGTCATAATTTGAAGATTTTTAAAAGCTTCCCTACATGATTCCATATTTTTTAGGCCTGCAATGGTCCTGATTGCTCTCTTTTGCAATATAAAAGCATCTTGTGAATTTGTTGAATTTCCCCACAAGGGGATAGCGTATCTAAGGCGAGCTTCAAAATAAGCGTGGTACGCAATTTTTGCAGTATTTCTGCCAATAGAGTTATTAATGACCTTCAGGGCATAGCATGCAGATGCCAATTGAGCACATAGCGACTTCACATGGTCTTTCCAGCTAAGGGAATTATCAATTTTTGCTCCTAGCATCTTTGCGCAGTCTACCTCATTTATATTAGTTTCATTCAATGTAATGACTAGTTTATCCTTAACGGCCTTTTTTTTTAAGTTTAAAGTGTATGAAGTTGGTCTTTTTCCCGTTCAAGCCTAGTTTGTTTGCTGATAACCAATCGTCAATTTTGAATGCTGCTGCGTTTGCCTTTTCTTCAACTACTAACAGGGATGTGTCAATAATTAGGGATGTTATATCATCTGCATAAAGTATTACTTCGTCAGAATTTATATTTGCTTCAAGGTCATTTATGTAAAGAAGGAATGCAATAGGGCCTAAAATAGAACCTTGAGGCACCCCTGCTAGACTTACTAGCCATGGGGAGCAGTGATTTTCCATGTGTCCCTTCTCATTTTCACTCTTAATTTTCACTTGTTGTTTTCTCTTTTTTAAGTAGGATTCAAACCAGTTTAGCGTTATGTCACTAAAACCTATTAGTCTTAGTTTATTTAAGAGAATATCAAAATCCACACAGTCGAAAGCCTTTGAAAGGTCACAGAAAATGCCCAATGTGTGTTTGCCCTCATCTAGTGAATTGAGTACATATCTATCAAAGTCAAAAAATGCCGTATTTGTGGACTTGCCAGCCATAAAACAATGCTGGGCATCAGTTAAAATTTTATTTTTTTTGAGAAAATCCACTAGCTGATTTTTTACGATACTTTCCAACACTTTTGAGAAAGTAGGTAGTATTGAGATGGGTCTGTAATTCGCTATATCGGTCTTATCACCATTTTTATATATAGGGGTGATTACTGAATATTTAGTCTCTCAGGGAAGACTCCGCTTTTAATTGATGTATTAAATACAAAGCTAAGGGGAGTTTTTATGAATGCTATACATTTTTTTATCACCGTGGTTGGGATTTCATCCCATCCATAGGAGCTAGTATTTTTTAGTTTTCTAACTGAGGTCACGATGTTCTCTTCTGTGATTTTAGTAAAATTAAATTCATTACTAAATATTTTATTTTGTTTGTGAAAGAGATCTATAGGGTCTGATTTAGTGCTAGCTGTAACTATGTTTTTATGTATATTTACAAAATAATTATTAAACATTGACGCCACCACGTGTGGTTTTTCTACTATTTCATTTGCGGTCCCGGACCTATTTTCATAGTGGATATGATTGTCCAATAAGGACGCTACCGACAGTGATATATTATGGTTTTGCTGGGCGTTATTACTATATGTCTCATTCTTTACTATGTTCCAGACGGCCTTGCTTTTATTTTCGGATCTATGTATCCAGTTAGTATTTGTGATTTGCTTCGCTTTTGCTAGTTCATTTTTATATAGTTTATTTTGGACTTTATAGTCTTCTAGTTTTAGAGGGTTTCCTGATATTTTAGCTTGTCTATGAAGAGTTCGCAATTTTATCCCCTGTTCTCTTATCTTTGGTGTTACCCATCTCTTATGTTTACTTGTTATCTTTGTGGTTTTTAGCGGAAAGGCCTCTTCAAACATACATTTGAAAGTTTTCAGAAAACAGTTGTACTGTTCATCGACATTAGTCAAGGAATACAGTTCATGCCATGTTTCTTGTTGTAGCATTCCATTAAAATATTGACTGGCATTTTTAGTGAAGTGCCTCTTTTTAACTGTTTTTTGCATATGCCTGATCTTGTGAACGCTTCTTTCCCTAACATCATGAGCTGGCATTTATGGTCTGAGATTGACAATTCTATATTGTTTGTGTTATACAGGCTAATGTTTAAATTTGTTAGGATATTATCAATTTGTGTTTCAGTCATTTCTGTGATTCGTGTGGGAGTGTCGATTGTCGTATGGAATTATATGACTTTAGCAGTGTATGGAAGTTTACTGCATTTCTATTGTCCTGTTGTAAGTTAATGTTAAAATCTCTCGCATATTATAGCCCTTTTATTTTCTCCTGCGATAATGTCTAATAGAATGCTGAGTTTGTCAAAGAAAATCTTTATGTCTGAATTTGGTGTTCGATATATCGTTATTATTAAAAGACCTAACCTTGTAATTTTATTCCCATTTTTTTGGTTTGGTAGTTTGATGCCGCAGCACTCAAAATGTTTAGGCACACTTAATTTTTTTAGGTCTTGTCTAACCTTAATTATTGCTGATAAATTATCATTTACAAAAATACAGGTGCCTCCATATGGTTCTTCTCTACAGAAGTGTGTGGCAATGTTAAAATTTGGACGTTTAATGTGTATAATGTTATCATTCTCAAGCCAATGTTCTGAAATGCATATAACATCTGTGTTTTTAAGTTCACTCTGAAGGAGAACTGTAATTTTGTCTAATTTTCCATAGAGACTTGGCAGTTTTGGTGGGCTAATTTTAGGCCCCCTATGCCTACTTTGCTTGACCCACCTTGCTCTTTGTTCCTCCCTTGCCCATAATTTAGGTTTTGGGCAGGAATGTTCTATTTGATAAAAATTTGGCACTTCCCTGTCAAAATGGTTGATTTCATCATTTACTAGTCCAGCAATCTGTTTAAACATAGAACCAATCTTCTGAGTGTTTGCCTGGTCTGTGTTGTGGCACTGGATTTTTTCAGTGTTGGTGTCTGACTTTGGTGTCTTTGGTGAGTTGGGCTTCGCATCGTCCTTGATTGTCAAGGTGAGCTCAGGGGCAGTCTCGGTTATCGAGGTGGGCTCCGCATCGTCCTTGATTGTCGGGGTGAGCTCAGGGGCAGTCTTGGTTATCGAGGTGGGCTCGGCGTCATCCTTGGTTATCGAGGTGGGCTCAGGGGCAGTCTTGGTTATCGAGGTGGGCTCGGCGTCATCCTTGATTGTCGAGGTGGGCTCAGGGGCAGTCTCGGTTATCGAGATGGGCTCGGCGGCGTCCTCAGCAAGTTCAGGCCCCCCAAGGTTCAGCGAGAGTAATTCTTTTGCCGACATTGTGACTGTGAGACTGGTGTTTTCCTCCTCGGACAACTTCACAGCTGAGGTGGAGATACTGGTACAGGCTATGGGCGGTGTCAGACACGGAACGGGTCGCCAACTCATGACGGAGCATACCTCAATTAGCATCTTGTGGATAACTATATTGCCTTGTTTGTTGGGTGTAGGCCACCCCTGGACAAATGCGCAGGGGAGATCGAGTTATTGGTTTCCACGTATGTGGCCTGCAGTATATTGCAGCATCTTTTGATTTCGCTGTTTATTTCCTCCACCAGGTCCTTACACTTAATGTCCCTACGATGGGCAATGGAGGTATATGCAATTTTGGCACATGGAAAAGTTTTCTGTGTTGTCCTAATCAGTTGATACACGTCGTCTGATATCCGCGCAATGTTACGTCGGTTTATCGAATTAGTACCACAATGCAGGATTACAATGTGCACATTGGTATCTGGGGTTCTTGAAGCTATCTGTTTTTGTAGTTGGAAGGGTTGGATTCCCGGGTTTGTTTCTAATCGATATGTGTCATTGTGATTGAACAATTTCACGCACAATTTCGATTTCGCACAATAGCTTAACATGCAAAATTTAACAGAACTTAACATGCAAACAGGTCTTTCAAGATGGCTTCAAATTGTCACGGAAGTGGACCAATGACTGCTGACCTAGCCTACTATAGGTGTTTAATATTATCTATGGTTGGAACTGAGTTATGATGATTATTGATTATTATTATCAGTACCCGTAGGGCTAACTTTTAATAATTTTTCATTTCTCATTATCTATTTTCATTATTATTACAATTTGCTTTTGATGTGTATGCATTTGTTGTATTTGAATTATATTTTACAATTTAACCCTTAACTGGTATCCTTATTTTCACATACATTATTTGGTATGGTGGGGTCAAATATGACCCGAGTTTTAAAATTACTTTTTTACTGCCTAAATAAGAAAGTAAGAACAGATGTGAATTATTTTACTGAGAACTTCTTAAATGAGCTTGTGTCTGTGTCTGTATATGTCTGTGTGATTATTTATGATTCACAAAAGATCAAATCATTCACTGAAACAAACAAAAATCATTTTTTTCGTTAATAATGTTCATATGTAAAAGCAATGTCCCATAAGTGCAGTGGCGTAGCTACGCCTTTACGGGCCCGAGTGCAGACTGGACACGATGGGCCCACCTTATTTTTTGTTAATATGCACATCGCACAAAACAGTTCACAATTGATAATTGTTTAGAATATTGATAATGCCATTGACGTCCATTGCTCTGGCCTCGTGGTTTTCAATTGACAATATTGACAAGCAAGAAAGTTATTATTTTACTACAAATTAAAAAAGTCCGCCCCAACCGGGAATCGAACCACGGATCTCCCGCATTCCAGACAGGCGTCCGGGTACATTTTGATCTCTGAATTGTAGTCGCATCTGAATGGATAATATGCATTTATTTAATATGAATTTAAGCCAGAAAATCTCTTCTTTAATCCATTCAGATGTATAATGCAACTACAATTCAGAGATCAAAATGTACCCGTCCTGATGGTCTAGTGGTTAAGACGCCTGTCTGGAATGCGGGAGATCCGTGGTTCGATTCCCGGTTGAGGCGGACTTTTGTAATTTCTGAATTGTAGTGAAATAATAACAATTACACTTACGGGAGTGTTTCCCGACTAACCAAATCGAAAAATAAGCCAGAAAGTCTTTCTTCAGTGATTGTATTCCGCAAATACGTTTTAATTAGTTTGAGTTTCGAAAACTATCGTTCCGCACTTGCCACGGTGACTGGTAATGTTAGGAATATCATTAAAGCTGTGCAGATACATCAGGAAAACTTGAAGAAAGAGCAGCTTTGTGTACCATTAACAGCATTGCAAGTTCCATCACCGAAGTTGTTTTAAGTATCTCTGTTTTGAAACATGATCGGAAAGCAAGTAAATGCCCGGGAAACTTCGATGAAATGTCGGTAGTGTACTTGGAATCGAGTGTCGTACCAGCTGCATATAGTTGAATTGAGTGATTGTGGAAAAATAGCAAGGATTTTCAGGGGTGGAACATTTAAAAAATTTAGCAAGGAAATTGTTCACGACGTCGTTCATGCCAGAAAATCTCTTCTTTAATTGGCTTGTCACCACATCGAGACTTACGTAGAAACAATTAACTTTGAAGCTCATTTCAGCATTATCAATCGCTGGTCTACACAAAGCTCATCAAAATGCCGATTTAATTTTTTAATGCGTTTTTCTTCATATCGAGCTGGTATTCCTTATTTATCACACATATTGGTAGCTATAGCTACCCCTCTACATTCTTCAAAACTGTTCCTTAGAGATGACAAGTGTGTCACATGCATTTTTTAGAAGTGTTGAAGCCATGCTTAGATCTTGATTGGAAGATAGCAACAGTTTCGAAACCGCGTTGACTGTTTCAAGAATTTTTGTTTGAACAACTAACAACACAAATTTAAAAGTTTCAAGATTTTTTTTAATGACAATGCTTCTTTGCATCTTTGCCAATGAGTAGGAAATAATTTTAAAATGGTAGCCTCAATAAATTTGCATCAATAGTAAATTGTCACTATCAGGTTAAAACAATACAAAGATTAATGGGACATACATGGAGTTGGAGAGAGGGCCCGGGCCCCTCCGAGGCCCGGGCCCGAGTGCAACTGCACTCTCTGCCACCCGATAGCTACGCCACTGCATAAGTGGTATCTCAGGGTCTTTTTAACCCTCAACACAATTGCTGCCAAACGCTTAGGAGCAACACATAAACACAAATTCACTCTTCAGCATCTCTTAGGAGATACTGAGGTTAACTACCTAATTCACCAGCGTATTACTAGAATGCTCTCTCGTACTGGGAGCAAACCCCACTACACCAGACAAGCTACTTTTTATTTAATTTGTAGACCTTATACATTTAAAACTTAAAAATGAATACCTAATCGTATATAGGCCTACTGTTTTATTATATGTACACCCGATATCAGTAGTAAATCAAGGGGTGGGTATCTAGGTGCGCGGAAGCGCACCGGGCCAAGCCACGTGCGGCTCCGCTTCCACTAAGCGCCTATTACCGCACGCCTACATTGGCACTTTACACGGTGTTGCCGACGCGAAACCATGGGAGATAGAAACCTGCAACTTGCTTCAATCGATGGGCTTTTACTATGAGATGACCCATTTCAAGTTTCATCCCGATCTGCTGATGCGTCTAGAAGTTATTGAGACGTCAAGATCGTTCAAAAATACTTTCTTCTTCAGTTGGGTGGGTGGGTGGCTGGCTGACTAAGGACGTATCAGTTTGTGGGCCCTCAATGGATAATGATAGAGAAACCAAAATTTGCACCGATGTCAGTCATCTCAGTGGCCATGTGCTTTACAAATTGTACTTAACGGTAATTGGATTAGATGACCGGAAGCTTAGATAATGCAAAAATAACAAATTATTTCGTGTTTTGGTAAGAAACGGATTGGCATAGAGTTACAGAATGACGTATTGGTTTGTGGGCCCTCAATAGATAATATTTGAGAAGCCAAAATTTGAACCGATGTCAGTCATCTCAGTGGCCATTTGCTGTACAAACGGCAGACCTGGGTAGTAACGTAAAGGAAGTAACGCGTTACTGTAACGAAATTACTTTTTTCAGTTACGAGCCAGTGATTTAATTACAATTTTCTCAATGTAACGGAAGAGTAATTTCACTACTTTTATCATTGTAATTTGGCGTTAGTAACGCGTTACCTTTCCCGTGCGGCTCGCTCCTTTGTGTATCAAATATCAGTCACTGGGCCAGTGCGCCTGCTGCCTTTCTAAGTATTGCCCGCTTGAACAATGTACATGTGCATGCAGCATTTCCGACATTTCGTAGGTCTGATCGAGAGATTTCGAGTCCCGAGTTTTTATTTCAGAACCTAGCCATGTTTACTTTTGGTATTTCCGCCTATGATGAGCGCCGTTGACGACATGATTATGTACTTGACATCAAACATTCAAGTCTGTGTCAAATAAATCGATAGTCGAATTGTTACACTTGTAGTGTAGTTACAACATTTTGCCGATAGATGTCGCCCGCGTAATCAAACATCTATACGTCGATATCTACAATATCTCTGTGATAGGCCTCCGCTGGTTTTAAAGTGTGGGCGTGGATAACACCCTGTCTGAGACTTGCCATCGGCAGACAAAGCACTTGTGTCACACTCGTCCGCACGTCAGATACATTTTAAATTAAAAAGTAATTTTTGAAAGTAATTTCACTACTTTTTTTCATAAAAAGTAACGTAATTTCATTACTTTCTTGGAAAAGTAACGAAATAGTTAATAAGTTACATTTTGGCTGAAGTAATGAGTAATGTAATTTCATTACTTTTCAAAAGTAACTTACCCAGGTCTGACAAACGGTAATTGGATTAGAAGACCGGAAGCTGAGATAATGGAAATATAACAAATTATTCAATTCGTGTTTTGTTGAAAAACGGATTGGCGTGTGCCCCCAATAGATAAAGTTTGAGAAGCCAAAATAACAAAGCTTAAATAATTTGATCTTTATTTTAATTGACATTTGAGGTGCATACGAGTGGTGGTCGGAACAATAAATAGGTATCTTTGTGTTATTAATTTACTAGGGAAACGCCAAAGTCGTTGATAGACGAGTGAGAGAGCCATGTGTTGAGTACCCGGTAACATTACTTTTTTCCCCTACCTTAGGCCACCTTAGCCTATTAAAGACTAGCAGCTAGAGCGGCGCATTATGGCCTTACAGTTGACGCGCCCTTATACCAACTAAACTTAAAAACCCTATTCTGGGCCCGGGGTAGAATTGGCCCAGAGCATGGCTCTGCTAATCGTAAAAGGCAATTCAAGAGAAAAAGTCCACCTCGCAAACATCAGCTAGTATAAAGGGTAGTATTTTACTCCCCGAAAATAGAGGCGAGCTCTGGCAATCGTCGTCGGGGACCTTGCCCCCTTCACTTGACGACCCCCCGGCAACGATGACAATGACACAACGAACGATGACAAAGACGATGACGACCGCAACGTGAGAAACCCCCCTTCCTCCCCTTTACCTGTGGCTGGTTCTGACCAGCATGGGCCCCTCCTCCCCACCCCCCTTAGACTAGAGTGGTGCATTATGACCTAATGGTTGACACGTCCTTAATCCAAATAAACCAACAAAAAAAGAACTATTATTAGTGAGCCATGTGTTGAATACCCCGTATCATTCCCCATACTGGGCTAGACCCATCCTTATGTATAGGGGAGGAAAGGGGATGTTTCCCGGGTACTCAACACATGGCTTACTCACTCGTCTATCAACGACTTTGGCGTTTCCATAGTCTAGTTAGCTAAGGCATCCTTATACTTGGAATGTGGGAAACCTGGGTTCAATCCCCTGGTCGGAAATTTTTTTGTAGTTTATGGATTGTATTCAAAAAATTATTAAACATGTTTTGAAATGCATATAACACAGTTTAGTCTACATCAACTGTGACAATACTATGGAAAACATAGCCAGTACGAAATACGAGTTAAGATCGCAAGGTTTACTCAATGTCCCAGCGGAAATCAGGGGAACCTTGGTCACTGCTATGCATGTAATCACAGCCTGTTAAAAATTATTCAAAAAAAATGACTTCTTCGAGACCAAAAGTATTGTTGATAAAATGAAATCTACATATTTCAAGCCAATTTTTCAATTTATTATTTCTTGTAGGCTTAAATCGCAACGGATTGAGCTCATTTTGTTAGCAGTTCTCAGTTACCTGGTCACGGATGTCTGTTTAAAATTTCAGCTCAATCTATTTGGCCGTTCGGCCGTATGACCCCGGACAGACAGACATTGGACACAGTCACGTGAAGGTCCAATCGAGTAGCGTTATGGACTTCGTTTCGCTGCGCTCACTCGTCTAATAACTGTGATGCTCAAACCTTCTAATTATCTATCTATGAGTGAGATTTTATTTTGAATCATTGTAATAAAGTAATTTCCTCTACTTGAATGCTAACATCCATACCGTGTACGTTCTAAAAAAAATATTGATAAACCATACAAAAATGCAAAAACTTGCAAAAAAAGGGGCCAAGCCAAAAACGAGGAAGATACAAGTGGCTCAACTGCATAAAGTGGTGTGATCTAGAAGTGTGGCCAAGCCCATTTCTTTGTTTAAAATAGTAAATTAATATATCCATATCCATATTACGTATTATCTAACTATTACGAAATAAATATATTAACAAAAATAACAAAATACATAAATAAATTTATTGAAACATTTACACGTGGAAATAACAAAATTAACAGATGCAATTCAAAATTAAAAGCTTGGTCGATGGATTTAGATTGGTTATGTTTTGGTTAGTCAGTAACGACAATCAAGTTAAAAATTCATCGACCAAGCTTTTAATTTTGAATGGCGTCTGTTAATTTTGATATTTCCACATGTAAATGTTTCAATAAATTTATTTATGTTGAATGTTATTTTTGTTAATATATTTATTTCATAATTATAGTTAGATAATAATATGGATATGGATATATTATTAATTTATTATATAATTAATAAATATATTTATTATTTTAAACAAAATAATGGGCTTGGCCACACTTCTAGATCTCACCACTTTATGCAGTTGAGCCACTTGTATCTTCCTCGTTTTCAGCTTGGCCCCTTTTTGCAAGTTTTTGCATTTTTGTATGGTATTGTAGATACAACGATACCCCTTGATTTACTTCTGACACCGGGTGTACAACTGTACATTGATGGCTGGTTTGTGTTATTATTTGGTAAATAAATGAGATATAATGATTTATTATTTTGTGTGCTATTGACCTATTGTGTTAGCCTTGTTTTATTTATTGTATTTTTAAATCCAGTTTTTAAAACTGAATATGACAGAGACGTTAAATGAAATAACTAACACAACATCTCTTTATTGATCATTTTCTTTGCCGCTTATAATAGTGAGTGGTAATAGCAATACTAGTAATAAAAGTGACAGTCCAGAAAAAAAGTTCGTAAACAAAATAAATGTATTTATTTTATATAAAGAAAACAATTTTCAATTAGCTGAAGACACTATGGAAATAGACACAAACAACTATATTTGGCTGCAATCCATTCAGTTCAGTATTGACTAAACTCTTCTTGTCCACATATTTTGCACTTGGTTCTTGGATTTGTTCCCATGTCCAGCAAAGTCGACCGTGTTGAGTGTTCTATCAAGAGCTGCATACATGTTGCACGGGTCAAATGTCAGGCTGTACACCGAGCTTCTTCTATTACGTGCCGATGACAAGAAGTACATCTGGAAGTTATCATTTCTTTGTTTTTTATTCTTTAATGGCAAAGGAACTGAAGTCCCACCCATGCAAAACATTAATTTCCATTAAAAAAATGCAAAGTTGCAAACCCTTAACAAAACTTGATTGGACAAGATACTTCTTGAAATCAAATCAAAATATTTTATTAAATATTCCTTTTTTTTAATTTTGATGACCAAAGTTAGGGGGTCGGCCTATATTCGGCACAATACGGTATCTACGTATCTATCGAACAGATGATGGTATGCAGTCGTATTGTAAAGTTAGTCTTTAAAAAATATTCAAACAGCAAAACGAATAATAAACAGCAAATAATACTCATAATAAAACCAATTTTGGGAATTTGTGACGAAGATGAGTTATTTTTTGCTGACTGGAGATGAGGATACATCTATTGGAAGTAGTGCATACTTAATGAATACTTTGTAGTTTCTACACAGACTGAATTAAAGCAAATTAAATCCCAAAAGTGTCCGTGATAAGCCATTTTGCTACATAGGGTATATGTATTGTAAATTGTAATGTTGCTTTATTCAAGTTTAGAGCTCTTTTGCTCGGTTACAGAATATTTTGTTCAATATTTCCCATTATTAATTATTATTATTTTTATTATACTCCCAACAGTAGACTACACAAACTTATTTTAACAAATAAATACAAAGTTACTTAGATTAGTTATTAAAAATTCAATACATAGATGTTTATAGCCTATTATTATTACAAATCATTCTCTGTTTGAACTCGGCAACAGTTGTTGGTAGAGGGTTGAATACACATTTATCTAGCTCGTTCCAACTTTCAATTGTCGACCCCACAAATGAGCGTTTTCCAACATCCATGTTGTACCTATGTAAAAATAATTTTTGACCGTGATCGTGTCTCCCTTTATGTGCTGCATCTTTAAGTCTATCATTAATGTCTGCCCAGGGTGGTTCTCCTGCTAATGATTTAAATATGTCACATAATTTTGAAATTTCCCTTCGTTCCTGCAGTGAGACCCATACTAATTCTAAAATCATTTCTGAGGGGCTGTGTCTTGGACCAAATTTTCCTAGCACCTTCCTAGCATCCCTTCTTTGGATCATTTCTAGATTTTGAATATGCGATTTTGTATGAGGGTCCCATACCAAACAGGGATATAGATATATAGACATGGGTCAGGAATTAATGTAATAGAAGAGGAAAATAATCAATGTTTTTAAAACTGCCTCCTAGATGTCGTCGTGGCTTCCTCGTTAGATGTCACGACGAACATCTAGAGGTCAGTGGTTTTAAATAGGTTGTAATTAAGAGAAAATGTAACCACTACTTACCTGCAGACTAGATTTCTGCCTCTTATCCCAGAGCTGGATTCTACCGTGGTTACACGTCCCAGCAAGTATTGTGTACAAGCTGTCGGAAGCCAAACAATAGATCGAGGAATCAAATGGGTCACCCCATGAGAGTACGTTGTTACCTGTACTGATACAACATAAGACTCGAATAAGTTAGATGAAACTGAAAGTATTAGTCGTAGTCACCTACTATACAAACAACCAAGGTTGACTCTGAACTCAACTACAGAAGATTCTCTACTTCTGATGTGGACTTAAGTATTAGAATGTGTAATCCGATGACTTTGGAGATTCTAGCAATGTGCAAATAAATCTAATAAAATGCTTTGATTCCAAACAGTCTTAAGAGTCTTAACCCATACTAAATTAGATGATATTCCGACATTTATAAATGTAAGCAATCGTCTTTGTAATTAATTCTAAATCATAAACTGAAGATTAGACAGTGAGAGACTTTTAGGAAGTTAATCTCCAAAGCTGAGCTTAGAAGTTCAAAGGGCTTAATTTTTTTTGCAGTCCCACCATATAGTAGCCTAACATTTTAAGTTAAATTTTCCTGATGCTGAAAAAGGAACCCGTTCCTATAAAACTTCCTTTTAAAGAAACGCTTTACTCCCCGAGACTACTCTTTCCTTTCCAGGAGATTCCAGTCTCCTTTCTGGCCCAAATAACACCTTGTAAAGCCTTGTCCTCATTCTTCCACCAATGTGTATTATGTACACTTCCACTGGGCATGAATTAATATTATGCTATCTTATTCTTATCTTTTGTATTATCTTTGAATTTCTAATTCCTTCTAGCTTCTAGGCTATCTGGCACTCCACATTGATATGATCTAACAGCTAATTAAGCTTTAAAAAACCCAAGGCAACCAATGTAGTATTATTATTTTTGGTTATTATGTAGGTATCTTACCGGCAATCCCAGAGACGAACGTATGTGTCATATCCTGTTGTTAAAACCATATGTGGTGTTTCCCAGTGAATATCTAACACCCCAGCTCCAAATTTGAAATCCAAGTTGAACTTTAATACTTCATCACCCCTGTAAAATTATTTTCAGATAGTGGGATCTAGACATTGAATGTTATTACATTATGTTATTTCTATGTTACCAAAATTGTTGTGTTTTAATTTAATGCATTGTTGTAGTAATATTACTATTTCAAATATTTACTTAAAAGTAGTAGGCCTACATTGTTGTGTCTGCATCTATGTAATTAGATTCATTTAGGCCCTAGTTGTCCTCCTTTGTAAATCAGTTTTTTATAACTGAATAGGACAGACGTTAAATCAAAAAAAATATAAAAATAAAAATAAATATTGTCTAGTTTTGCTCTAGAGCTTTTATTGGAGACACAACACATTAATCTTGAATTAAGCACATGGATCTACTTAACCACTTGCCATACTACCACGTCTGCCAGACGGGCGTCAGGGGGTGTAGCTATGTCAAAAGTGGATGGCATGTGAAACAATGACTAGGGAGTGGAATCAAATTTTGAATATATTGTGTTTTTAGGGATATTAAAAATGTTGGGGGATTTTTTTTTCAGAAAACTTTTAAGGGGATGTGATCCTGGGGAATAGTGGCCAGGGAGGTGGGGGGGGGAAGAGAGAAAAATGTCAAGATCGTATGGGAACCGATCAAATTACCTAAAAGGCCAAGAAAAATAGGTACCGTATTATTATTTTTAGAGAATTTTTACCGAAAAATTGGGGGAGGGAGGGGGGGGGGGGGAGGGGGGGGAGGGAAGGGGGGGGATGGGAGGAATGACTTTAATAGGGGGTCGTAGGTGGCTTAATGTCAATTCAGATAAAATACAAACAAATTTACCTAAAAGGTAGACTTTTTTTTTGGGGGGGGGCGGGGGGGGAGTAATTTTGCAAGGGGGTGAAGTCTGTACGGGTTGTTGATGTCAAGGTTGGACAAGATCTGTCAAAATTACTTGCGGCGGAAATGATTTTTCATTTTCATTTATTTAGTTTTTTTTACAATGAAAATATTTGGGGGGGAGGAGTTCCAATAAGCGTGAATTTAGCAGCGGGGGGGGGGGGGTTGGCGGTTATGGAGGCTTATGTCAATGTCAGATGAAACGTAACAAAATCGCCATTTTGGGAAATAAAATATTAAATTTGGGCCTAGTTTTTTTAGAATTCTAAAAATTCACAAAATACTATGCGGGGGGGGGGGGGGGAGCGAAAAAAATGGGTGGGCGCTAAAATGTCAATGTGGGATAAGATCTGATAAAATTTATGTAAAGGTGAAGAATTTTTTATTTTTTTTTCAATTTTTAAGAATTTTATGGCAAAACTAGGGTTTTTTAATGGTAGGCTAAGGGGTTAAGGGCTGATTAAATCCACAGAAGATAACTAAAAATTAGATAAATAAAAGAGTGTAGGGGCCTACAAAATATAAATATATTTCGGAAATATACTGGAAATATTTCCGTAAATAAAAGTTAGAAAATTTACCTGCAAATTTATGAAAATTAAGTTAGTATTGGCAGCACTGTTCAATAAACAGTCAGGTCCACTGGATCTCGCTAGGCTTTGCTAGCAGCACATAGGCTGATGGCGACCTTTATGATGTCATTAAGTTCAAGGTAATGGGTCCACTGTCACCTTATTCATTTGTATCCTAACTTCATTTTGTGAGGGAAATTTAAAATATTTTCAGCTATGAACAATATTGTTTACTATGCAATGGCCAATGTGCAATGTGCATATATTATTATGTGCAATATTTATTTGAATGGTGAAAAAATACCATACAAATACATGTTCATTATCTCTGTCAGGTTTTAAGTTGCATACTTCCCCAAAAGATTTTTGTTTGTTTGTAGGGTATATAACTTTTCAATTCTGGCATAATAGCCAAATACATTTTATTAATGAAACAATAATAATGCCATAATATTTAAAATAATGTAATAATGATTAGGCTTTTAGCATAAGCCCACTTTAAGGCCAAAATTATTGATCAATAGCAATGGCTGTAAAAATGTGTCCCGACTGAGACGCGAACCCAGAACCCCTGGCTCTACATACCAGTGCTCTAATTAGACGAGGGAGCGGAGCTTATTCTGTGTGTGTGTATACGTCAAAAATCAGCCGAATCGCTGTATAGATTGCGCTGAAATTACAGACTTCTAGTACGAGTTAACTGAGATCTGCTAACAAAACCAGCTAGATCCATTACACTTTAATTAACTTTCAAGAAATAATAAATTGAAAAATAGTCTGCAAATGACAAGAAATTATTTTAATGACAATGGAAAATATTTTGAAAAAATAATTTTTGTTTGTTATTTTCAGGATGTGAAAATGCAGTGCCCAAGGTGTATCGAATGTTGCACGCTCAGGAGATAACCCTCAAATTCCTCAGATTGAGTAACCTTGCGATCTTACACGTATTCGTACTGGGTGTTTTCCATAGAATTGTCATAGGTTTGCAATCATGACTACGAGATTCAAAACGCTTCCGTAAATTCGTGGGAAAGGACCAAGCACGGGATTTGGGGGTCGGACCCCCCACTTAGGCCGCAGCAGAAAATTTCAAAGTTAGCGTTGAGCATCATTGTTGTTTGAAATTACAGTGTGCTGATATGTATTAACAATACAATGTAGTTTTGATGTGGAGTCAAACCTGAAGACCACCATAAATAAGGTCACTGAGGTAATAGGCCTAGATTATAATATTAACCCGCTGATATGCGGTATTCAAATTCGAGTATGCATGTGCATTTTTATTACAATTATTTGAGGCTAAGGTATAACTTCACAAATTAACCAGAATTATTTTGTCTTAATTTCATTGTTCATATCAACATTCAAACAGAAAATTAATATCTAAAAAAGCATTACATATTTAAAGTAATTATGATTCATTATCAAGTTTACTTCTAAATCGTGATGAATATTGTGCAGTTGAAATCGCTTAGAAGGAAGTCTTGTTGGACTTTATTTTTTCGCGGAGAGTCAATTTCATATAGTTGGATTCGTGCACAAACTTCCCGTGTGAACAGCATTGACAGTGGACTGCAGTGCAGTGTGGCAGTCTTTGACCAGCCTACTGCCTTGTTCGCTGTCTGGTGAGGGGGTTGGCGGGTTAGGTCAAAGGGAAGTGGAGAAGAGCAATGTTTACTAATTAAGTGGGATTTGGGAAACGATGATTAGGATGGTTTTTAAATACATATTTATTTTAGTTTTTTGTGTATATTTAGTAATATTTTTAGTATAATGGGTTATTTACGTAAAAAAACCGGCAACACTATTGTCGGTCGAAGGGACTGACCGGCAACCGGCCAAGTGGGGCAAAAACCGGCGTGCCGGTCAAAAACCGGCCGGTTGGCAACCCTAATTGTCACAGATGATAAGACTATTTCAAAACATGTTTAATAATTTTTAAAATACAATCCAGAAATTCCAAAATCTTTCCCGACCAGGGGATTGAACCCAGGTACCCCACATTTCGGGTATAACGGCGCCTTAGCCAACTAGACTAGGAAAACTCCAAAGTCGTTAGACGAGTGAGCAAGTCATGTGTTGAGTACCCGGGAACATTTACATTTAAGTTTGATTATATTGGTATTAAATACTTAATAGGGTTTGTAATAGTTGGTATAAGAACGCGTCAACTGTAAGGCCATAATGCGCCACTCTAACATATGATAGGCTAGGGAGGCCTTAGGTAGGGGGAAGAAAGGGAATGTTACTAGTCATGTGACTCATGTCATGTCCTAGTGGCTAATTAATTGAGCTACAGGGTCCTTCGGACAAACTTTTACCAAATTGCTGTGTGTTGTGATTGTTACATAACAATATCATTAGTTGAGTTAGTTATACTCATAAAAAGCAACAGATTAGGTATTTAATTATTTTATTGTTTATCCTTGTCAAAAAAAAGTAAACGGTTAAATTTAGGTCTGCTTGAAAATAACTAAAAAATAAGTAAGCCCTAGTTCGAAAAAGAAGTAGTTATTTTGATCTGTTTGCACTAGGGTACAGTAAGGAAATGAACAAATTGGTAACTAAGACTTTTATTTCAACTAGAATTTGGACAAATAAGGAAGGCTTAGGCTATATCCATGGAAGTACTTGGCATCCATGTTCCTAAAAACAGGTTACCTAGCAATGGTTTTAACCAAATTTATATAATGCAGATTCTATAAAAGTAATAATGTGACCTTGAACAAAGATTCAATTCAATTCAAATCATTTTATTTACCAAAGAACCAAACTGAGCTTTTGTTCTAAACAATAGCTTTTAGTTGCAGAATATTTCAATACTGAGTTATAAGAATAGTAGGCCCCTAACTACTAATTAGATACAGTACACACATAGATAATTACATAATAGCATGACACTAACAAGGTAAATCTAATTGCAGCGTGATGATGATACACACAACAGTCTCAAGTTCATGTGTAGCAAAAAGAAAGAGCCAATTGACCTACCGTTGAATGTTGTACATACGTACTGGGGAAGTGGTGTAACCATAGGAACCCACAAGGCATTCGTCCAACTGTGGTCTGAAGGAGAGAGACCCCACAGCGTCACCTACATTAATAGTTGATGCAAGAGCCATTTTCATTTCGGCATCTCTCCTCTCAATTAACTGCCATAACTAAAACAAAGAGAGGTTATATCAACTGCAAGTTCAACTTGTCTATGAAAAAACAAACCGTTTTATCATATTAAGATACCTTGATAGTTCCATCGGTCGAGCCAGAAACTAGAGTCCTGCTGTTCAAGTCAACAGCCGTAACATCAGAGACGTGAGCGCTATTATTGTGGAACAAAATTTGACCCATTCTGTATCTGTTGTCAGCAGAAAACCCATATATTGAGTTATCCCTGTAAAACAATGCAGGATTGTGTAATGAACACAGGTATCGATAAGGAGAACAAGAATAATGGAAACATTTTATAAGAATAGGTGTAAAAGTCCGATTGTAAAAAACTGAAGGCAATTATTTTGGAACTTGGACTTATTATACCAAGACCAGATATTGTTCAACTAGAATGGTCTCGGGGGTCTCATCATAGATGTTAACTTTATGCCTTAAACACTACAATGTTAAACCTTGTTTACACCCTACCAATTGAATTGCAATTGATATTATTAATTTTCACTGATGTGTGTAAATGGCAGTGCATTACTCATTTGCTCAGTCATTAGGTATTTGCCGTATTGGGAATAAGTATTACATTTTAAAGTCGATCCATTGATGAAATTGAAATGAACATGCTTGAAGTTACTTTTTGGCTGAAATTTACAATATTTACAGTCATAATAGCACCACAAAAAACATGTATCACCAGCTTTTTATTAATTTATTTAACGTCTTATCCCATTCAGTTTAAAAAAACTGATTAACAAAGCCTAGGAGGTAACAAATACACAAGTTTGAAGAACAATGTCCTAAACAACCTGTGGCTTGTCCTTCATTTCAATTGATTTGTTTCAATGTTCCCCGTCTGGGCCCGGGGTAGGATTGGCCCAGAGCATGGCTCTGCTAATCGTAAAAGGCAATTCAAGAGAAAAAGTTCACCTCGCAAACATCAGCTAGTAAGAAGGGTAGTATATTACTCCCCGAATCTAGAGGCGAGCTCTGGGGGTCATCGTTGGGGAACTTTCCCCATCCTTTTTACTACCTCCCCGACGACAACGACAATGACAATATGGACGATGACACAGACGAAAACGACCACAAGGGGGAACCACCAACTCCCGCCCTCCCCATACCCTCCCTTTCCCTCTGTCCTTTGCCTGAGCCCGGCCTGATTTCGCCACAGGCCCTCCCCGACCCCGGCCCCCAAGCCCCCATGCCCTCCCCTTGCTTGTGGGTGGTTCTGACCAGCACAGGCCTTCCACCCCGCGTTCCCCCACGTCACCCCTTACGTTCCTCCCTTTTGAAAAAATATATGTACTAATTAGTTATTATCTAACTAATAAACTTCATTATCGCAGAAGGTGCAATATGACCCAACAGTTGATGCGCCCTTAAACCTAATAAACTTCATAACTTCTTTCAATGTTGTCGACTGTTGCTACTTGCCTGGAATGAACGGTCATGACTGTGGAAACTATCCAACAATTCAACTAGCGAGTTGTAATGCCAAATATTATTTTGTTGACGTTAAGATCATCCTAAACAAGATTTGAACCATCGGAAAGGATTCAGGTAATGTTTGAATTCGGGTAACCCGGGTACCCAACGTCATCTCCAATCTATAATTGATAAAGATTATGATTTTTTTGTACGACTACCCTATAGGCTACACTACCAACTCAAAATAAAATATAAATTTAATCTCTGTCCTAATCTAATCGTAATCTCAGTTTTATTTTGAGTAGTGTATATTATAGGGATTATTATGTAGTACTACAAATCAAAATTTTTAACTTGTCCTCCTCGAAAATTGTTTCATCCTTAATATAATTGATAAAATACAAAAATTATGTCAAATAATATTTGTCCTATCATTTTTATATTGATCACAATTACAAATGAATAAAATTTCAAAAATAGGTTTTATTAGTCTCCCTTATTTTTATTGCACTGCTCTTTTTCTAAGTAGGCCTATAGTAAATGCTCCAGCCTGATTGGGTGCTATATGAAATGGGTGACTACTACTGTATTAATACATTACCGCCCTCCACTCACGAGGATGCCATCTCTGTAAACAAAGCGACAAACATCTTTTGTGTGGCCAACTAACGACAAACTGGAACGGTGGCTTATCCTCACATGGTGGTTTTTACAATCTCTTTTGAATGCAAGGATAACTTTTCCTTTGCTTATCCACAGGTGATCATTTCCTAGGCACAACCATGGCAGGTATCTAAAAGCACAAAAGTAATTGATTAAACCAGGGTAAGAATTGACGGCTTGGCAAAGGGGGGGAGGGGATGGCCAAGGAAAGAATCTGTGTGTGTGAAAGGGGCTAAGCCCCAGCCGCCGGAGGCAATTTTTTTTTGGGGGTATTATTGCCCTCCCTCGAGATGGCTTTAGAAGCGATTTGAGGAAAATTGTGGGGGTATTTGTGCCCTCGAGATGGCAATTAGAAGTGATCTGAAGTATAATTTTGAAGGAATGTGTAAATTGACGTATCATTTAATAACATTACGAGATAGGCCCTATAGTCATTTGATATGATATGAGATGAGATGGTTAGTTATCCCCGGCGGGGGTACCTTTCAGTAAAACAGAGCCAGGGATGAAATTACCAGAGGGGGGAAATCCTCCCCCCCCCTCAATTTGCACTACGAGATATGGTCATTTGATATGAGATGAGATGGATATGCAGAGGTGGGGATTTAGTTATCCCCGGCGGGGGTAGGCCTACCTTTCAGTAAAACAGAGCTAGGGATGAAATTACCAGAGGGAGGAAATCCTTCCCACCTGCCTCCCCCCCCTCGTCAATTCGCACCCTGGATGTAATGAACAATACAAATACAAATATAAAAATTTATGAAACTAAAGTGTCAGTTTATTGATGATGAGTGTATGAAATAATTAAGACTAATAACATCTAATGAGTGTTATAAAATGTTTGTGGTGATTGACATTAATTTGTTGACATGCTGAGTAGGTATGTGGCAGGATGTGTTATTGCATTTGTGGTTTAGTTGTGGAAGTGGGTGGAAGGTTGGGTCCAAGGGCGGTCTGGTGCTTCGGTTTGGTGCTTCATGGATGCATGTGCGTCAAATTTTACTTGGGAATTCATGTCAGTTGGTAGGGGTGGTGTAGACTGGATCTACATTCTATGTAGCCACAGGATTCCATGGACTTCATGTTCTTATTGGAACAACTTTCTTATTAGTAAGATAGGGGCATGTGGAGCGAGTGTGGTTTTCTTTTTTAGGGTTGCTGTTAGTTATTGTAACTTGTTAGTGTTTTGTTGTTGTTGTTGTTGTTTTTTAAGGGGGGGGGGGGGGGGGGAAATACTTGTGTGTGCTTCTTCAAAAATAATTTGTATCTGTAGGCCTATGTTAAAAAAATTAGCTGTTTTTTCCAACAAAAAAGGGATAAATTCGTCGCGGAGTGACTTAACTTTACTAAATTAAATTATTTCGTAAATAAGGTAAATCAGTGCATCCCACACTTTTTAGAACCACAACCCAAGTGGGACCACCTAGCTATGCAGGGGGGAGGGCAGTTAAGGCAATTATTTGAGTTCGAAAAACAAGTGAATTGGATTAAGTTTTGAAATTTAAAGTATATTTTACGTTGTTTTATAACTGAGTGATGAAATAAATAATTTTGGCCCGTTTCATTGTAGCCTTTCAGAATTCAGAACCAATCATCATAAAGCAACGGGCACACAAGTAGTAAGGACAGTCGATGCTGATGATTTTCAGGCGCAAGGATTTCGACAATTATTATAGTTTGTTCAAACTTTTTTTTTATTCCTTTCCTACCATAGCCGTTGTACGAAGATGTGAAGGGTTGCTGCCAGTGTTGGGTCAGTTCTTTTTTTAAATGAACTTTTTAAAAGTTCAGTTCACAGCTCAAATAATGAACTTTTAAAAAGTTCAAGTTCTTTTAAAACCTAAAATTTTGAAAAGTTCAAGTTCGTCAAAAATATGAACGAAGTTCTTTTAAAAGTTCTTTTGTAAAAAATCACTTTTTTATTAAAATTTGGCGTAAAATGAAGAAAAACATACATGGAAGACGTTGCATTCTGGCATAGTTACTAATGTAGGCTTACCACTGTGCAAAAAGCTTTTTAAAAAAGCTTCAAGTGAGGATAATTTGATTGTACTATGGTTTGAATAGATGTAAATATCAATACAATACACTGGTCCATAATGCAGCTAAAATGTGCACATGACAGGACATAATATAGTTCGTCTATTTTGGCTATAGCGATTTCGGAAGAGGCACGGATGGTGAAGGACACCATGACAATGGAGGTTAACACTTTGATACTGATAGGAAAAAGCGGAATCCAGGGAAGGTCGATTTTGCCCATGAAAGGGGTATGAGACAGGCACTGACGGCATGTGTTTCCACAATCACCAGTGTTGGGGAAAGAACTTTTAAAAAGAAAGCGTTCTTTTTTCGCGAACTTTTCAGTGAACTTACTCTTTTTTTTTTAATGAACTTGAACTTTTAAAAGTTCTTTTCGAGAACGAACTTTTCAGTTTTAGAAAGTTCATTTGAAAGTTCTTTCCGTGCGTCGAGCAGCCATCGACTCGCCGCCGTCGTCGCTTAAAAACAATAACAAATCGTTGTTCCATCGTAGGCCTACGTTGATGCACGTTCAGCTGATTTTGACAAGGTCCCGCACGATTCACGAAGTCTAACTAAGTTACTTCGTTCATTTTCGGGAGACTCCGATGCCCGATGGCGATGGTCAAGTCGCTCACCTACCCCTCCCACAAAAGCCTTGGGGTCGGTGCACTGCTCATTGATTGGACACGAGATATGAAACGTCATCAAGCTCAAGGCTAGTTGTGCTGGGAAGAGTAGGGCGGCGGGGGAGCGGAAAACTATGTTTACACTTCACACAGTTGAATGAAATCTAGTGCCGCACGTGCTTTTAAGTCTGTGCTACCGGTTGTGCGGAATCGTGCGTTTTGTTAGATTATTTTTGTTGACGTTAATTTTTCACGGTGCCATCAGAATCTGAAAACGAGGATGATAATGGTCTCGAGCCGCAAACGACACAAAAAAAAATGTGTTACCATGGAAAAATTTTAAGCCTTTTTTTCTTTTGGAAGAAATTAATATCAGTGATTGTGGGAACACATGCGGTCAATGCCTGTCTCATACCCCTTTAATGGGCAAAATCGACCTTCCCTGGATTCCGCTTTTTCCTATCAGTATCAAAGTGTTAACCTCCATTGTCATGGTGTCCTTCACCATCCGTGCCTCTTCCGAAATCGCTATAGCCAAAATAGACGAACTATATTATGTCCTGTCATGTGCACATTTTAGCTGCATTATGGACCAGTGAATTGTATTGATAATAACATCTATTCAAACCATAGTACAATCAAATTATCCTCACTTGACCTTTTTTAAAAAGCTTTTAGCACAGTGGTAAGCCTACATTAGTAACTATGCCAGAATGCAACATCTTCCATTTATGTTTTTCTTCATTTTACGCAAAATTTTAATAAAAAAAAAAAATTTACAAAAGAACTTTTAAAAGAACTTCGTTCATATTTTTGACGAACTTGAACTTTTCAAAATTTTAGGTTTTAAAAGAACTTGAACTTTTTTAAAGTTCATTATTTGAGCTGTGAACTGAACTTTTAAAAAGTTCATTTAAAAAAAGAACTGACCCAACACTGACAATCACTGATATTAATTTCTTCCAAAAGAAAAAAAGGCTTAAAATTTTTCCATGGTAACACATTATTTTTGGTGTCGTTTGCGGCTCGAGACCATTATCATCCTCGTTAGATTCTGATGGCATCGTGAAAAATTAACGTCAACAAAAATAATCTAACAAAACGCACGATTCCGCACAACCGGTAGCACAGACTTAAAAGCACGTGCGGCACTAGATTTCATTCAACTGTGTGAAGTGTAAACATAGTTTTCCGCTCCCCCGCCGCCCTACTCTTCCCAGCACAACTAGCCTTGAGCTTGATGACGTTTCATATCTCGTGTCCAATCAATGAGCAGTGCACCGACCCCAAGGCTTTTGAGGGAGGGGTAGGTGAGCGACTTGACCAGCGCCATCGGGCATCGGAGTCTCCCGAAAATGAACTTAGTTAGACTTCGTGAATCGTGTGGGACATTGTCAAAATCAGCTGAACGTGCATCAACGTAGGCCTACGATGGAACAACGATTTGTTATTGTTTTTAAGCGACGACGGCGGCGAGTCGATGGCTGCTCGACGCACGGAAAGAACTTTCAAATGAACTTTCTAAAACTGAAAAGTTCGTTCTCGAAAAGAACTTTTAAAAGTTCAAGTTCATTCAAAAAAAAAAGAGTAAGTTCACTGAAAAGTTCGCGAAAAAAGAACGCGTTCTCGCGAACGCGTTCTTTTTAAAAGTTCTTTCCCCAACACTGGTTGCTGCACCACCAAAACAACATTCAAACTACATAATTGGGTACAGCTACGTTAGTTAAGTACAAATACTCTATATTGTATTGCGTCTTGTTGTTGCCATTTTTTACTTTTTTAATGGTTTACTTGTTTCAAATAACGATAATTTTATCAGATTTTCAAAACTTTTGGCAACCCACCAAAACTGGCTTGTGACCCACTTTGGGAAATGCTGGGTAGATAACAAAGTAAATATGGTAGACCTCCGCCTACTTGGGCTAGATAACACATTGAATGAAGTCATTTAGAAATATGAAATACACTAGGCCGCTTCGCGAACGCCTTTTGTAGTCGCGTTGATGGATGAGCTTTTTTGTAAGTTTTTAGTGGGATCTCTTTACTTTTGTTGGTCCCGTTACAAATCATTTTTGCTAGATTAGGATATTTCTTCATAAAGTAGTATTAATTGCTATGGTAATACCAATTAATAAAATGTAAAAATATCTGGAGGCCCGAAGATTTGCTTTTTGTACGCATTGTAGGTGATTGTTGTCAAGTTTCTATAGTTACTTGTTAATTATTATACACCTCAAAAAAAAACTTTTATTAAAAGTTTAAAACCTTTATTTCAATGGATTCTGGCAAACTTTTTCAACTTTTTCTTTCAAAAGGTACTACATCACTACTACCTTAAAAATATGAACGTTGCAGTCCCACCCGTTTGAATAGAATCGACCCAAATATCGCGAAAATATCGCATTAAAAATTGTATAAGTACGATATTCATGAGAAATATTTCTTCGATTGTATCCAAAAACGTGGCAGGTCTAAGTTCAGAGATTTCGAAGGTCCCCTCCAATTTTCATCAAGATCGCATATGCCGTTTGCCCGGTAGAGCGCAAACAAACAGACAAAAAATACCTAACAAAAAACTAAAACAAAACACCCGAGCTATTTTTCTTGGGGTAACGTAAGTGGAAAAAAAACGTACGTGAAATTGAAGTCTTCGCTTTGCTCATCCAATTAGCACAAGGTTTAGTATGGATAGAAGTTAATACGTAAGCAAAGCTGGAAAAATATTGACATTTTATTTCAATAAGATAGGCGATTGATATGAATTTGGGACAATTTCCAATATTTATATATATTTTTAGGCCCTATTCCTATTGTAAAATGAAATTTACAAATACTGTAGGCCTATGTTATTAAATTGTGAAAACAAAAATGTGGATATGAATTTTTGGTGATAGTAGGTACATACTACAGATCATTGTACCGGTCACCGGTCACCAGTCACCGGATATATTATATTTATATTATGCCAAAACCTGTATTTTATTGTAGGCTAATGTATTAAATTGCCCAATAAACTAAAACTCGCGCGAGTTTATTACCATCCTTGTCACACGACAGACAATGAAGGTAGGCCTAACAAAAACAACATCTATTGGTGTTCACTGGTCACGTGTTATGGTAGTGGGTTCTGATTGGCTCTCGCTAGGAAGTTGAACAAGTTGGACACTTTTCAAGGCGAGTGCGAGTTTGCGCTCGCTGGCTCACCGTCTGACAGCGAGGCGGTGAGTTCCATGTAAACGAGTGCAGGCCTACTCCCAGAGAGTTACTCGTGCGAGCCAACTTGCGCGATTTTCTCGATTGTCTGACAGGCGCTTAAACTAAACTATAATTGCTATGAGTCTTAAGTGTATAATGTAATTGAACGTTGATGGTACACTGACAATTAGGGAATTGCAAGGGGTCACAAGAACCATACCATGCAATTACATTGCCTTATTCTATTATATCATACTAATGTACATAAGGTTTTGAGAAATGAGTCAAATGACATACAAAATTATAGGCTCCACTATATTATATGATAACACTCACCTCTTGCCAAAAGAAAATGTCTCTAATTCTTTGTATCTAGCAGTCTTCCAATTATAACATAAGCGAACCTTTTCTCTTGCACACAAACTATAACAAAACCTGAATAAAAAAGAAACAATAAATGAGCATACATAAATTTAATTAAAAACCTCATTTTTTGGTTTATTTGGATTTGGGCACATCAACCATTAGGCCATAATGCGCCGAAATGCATGTACCGAAATATACAAAACAACATTGTTTGATGAGAGATAGCCTTGTAAAGAATATTTTAGAATTCCAGCAGGATTAAGAGTTTGTAATTAAATCATAAAACGTACCACGTACGTAGGTATAAACCATATTTTAGAAACCAGGCTTACCCGGTTATTTTAGTATAGGCTACCAGCTTTGGGTCAAATGGTATAGGGCCTAGGTAATCATCTTAAAGTGGACTACCCGGTAATTATGTAGGTAGGTTTCTAGGGCTGTTAACAGATAATACTGGGAGAAAAAAACAGGACAGGTTCAGATTTGTTTCTGATAATATCCATGGTAATATATATAAATATAAATATGTGAACAGTCGGTCAGTCGACATCAAAATGCATATGCATAGACTTATATGTAACTACCATGCATGTAAATAGGTAGGTAGCATAATATTTGTATCAATTATCACTTAGTGTTACAATTGTTTCTTAACCCTTGTCTACATTTATTCAGCTGTAAGTTATAAGTTTGTTTTTTCTTTCTTAAATACAGCACATAGGTAACTGGAAACAATGAGGATAATACTCATTACTCATACAATAACTACATAGGATATTATAACTTAGGAATAATTTATAAGTCTCCATACGCCTAAAAAAAAAAATGCTTTTATGTCATGTCCTAGGCCAATTGGCCTAAATTCACATATACTCATTCAGAATTTCATATACGACTTTTGTACTTTAATTTATTTCTTAACAATATTAGAGTAGCTCAATTTAGTTCATACTTTATAGTGTCTTAAAAATGTTGCAAATCCTTAAATTTATATTTCATGTATCTTGGCTTGCTTACCTCTCACCGTTTTAATCCATTGCTGAAAGCCCCTAAAGCGAGCCGCTAGGCTCATTGGGGGCTGACCAATAATTGTAAAATGTGAATTTTAACATGCAATAAAGAATCAATCAATACAATCAGAATCATTCTTGGTCTCTTTTTTTTGTGTTGAAAATATTTGGTACAGTAATACTGGTTGCCTAGGCCTACTTGTAGTAAGAAGATTAGGCTAAATTAAACAAATAAAATAAAAAATAAGTTTGTAATTAGAGTAGACCTATATCCACTCAGTCACATAGGCGCGTTATTTTTGCCTTATTTTTTAATTACACTTCCTGGTACCAAATATATTCAATTTATAGCAAAATATAGTTTACTGTATTGTGTAAATTATTTTAATGCACGACACCAGCTGGACCGAAATTGTCCTGCAACTAAGCCCGACCTGAATCCATGCCTGCAAATGCTTACCGCTTCTTCATTTCATCAGAACGTAGATTTGTAATAAGTGTGTTAAGACTTCTTTGATGCCATATGGATTCATCTTTCATTAAACAATGAAATCTTTTACACAATAGGCTCAATTGGATGAGGTCACGATAATCGCAATATTTGAAGATTAATAACAGAACATCGGTAGGAAGATTCTGAAATACTGGGAACATTTCTGCTGACTGACCATCCATAGGCCTACTAGGCTATTATTATGGTATATATTTAATGACACCGTGGTAGATCTAGAAAAGAGATGGGCAACAATTAGTGTATAATCTACCTACTGAGAGTGTGGGTTCAACCAGTGGCGTACGCAGGAATATATTATTTCATGGGGGCTGCAATCCATGACAAGATTTAACTGCAAAAGGTACTCCACAAACGACTCAATGCGTGCGTGCGCTAGCGTGAGGCCCGGGTAAAGTATTATTATTTTCAATTAACATTTTTAAACATCGATGAAAATTTTCAACATTCCATCACTAGGCCTACACCATGGAGGAGTTCCTTCAGGATAGGTAGGGCTAAAAAGGACTTAAAAAGTTAAAATGAACAAGTTAGTGTCTAGGAATACCCTAGCCCCATAGCAGTTAGCAGGAGGCCTAGGCTAGGCCTACAATTTAAAACCTCCAAAACGATCCCAATAATTGTATAGGCCTAATTGAGATTTACAGGACAATGGGGCCATCAAAGTTCGATTCGCAACCTTCTCGTGGTTTGGCCCGTGCCGTGAGTAAGGGAATTTCACGGTAGGCCCTACTTACGTAGTTGGTATGACCCAACTTTAAATTTTTTTTTTTTTTTTTTACTCAACCTACAAAACCTTTAACAAAACTATTTAAAACAGAAAATGACTTTTAATGGAAAAGTAATTTCGTTTAAAATAGCGACGTTAAAGGTTTTGAAGTTTTTTTTTGTTACTGTTACACCAAAAACGTGATGATTCTATTTTAGATTTTTGGTGCTGGAATGTAATAAAATAGTAGGCCTACACAATGAGTTGTTCTTGACTTATTTCACCAATGGTGAGTGTTTATGTTGATTTTAGTTGAAAAAATGGTATTGAAAAGTTGGGTCACACCAACTACGTAAGTACCAATTTCACTCCCTGAAATAATAGGGCTTGGGTCGTCGGGAACTTTCCCCTTCCTTGACTACCCCCGACGGGACAACAATGAAAACACGGACAATGTGAAACAGACGAGACGACAACGACGTGGGAACCCCTGCCGTCCTATACGCTTGTGCTGGTTCTGACCAGCACAGGCCGCCCCCTTCCCCCGGTCTCTCCTTATCCCACCCTTGAAAGAAGTATACCTACATGGTGGTGGGCCTAGCTAGGCTTACATTTTGTGTTAGGGGCTAGGCCCCCAGCCCTAGGCTAGCCTAGTTCTAGCCTTTAGATTAAAAAAAATAAAATAAAATGAAAGAAAAGAATGGACTAGTAAGCTACGAGCTTGAAAAGCCTAGGCTAAGCTTCGTTCACAGGACGATGGAACTGAGAAATCCCGGGAGGATCTTGAGGTTAGGTCTGGTTGTCACTTGTGGCACTGTGCTTGTGGTGTGTTGTTAAAGAAGTTTGCGGATCAGCCGATTAGCCAATCAGCGGGCCCAGCGGCCAATGGAGCAATTCTGCTGACAGTCGAGGTCGATCGAGGTGTGTCGGTAGACCGTGGTTCTGGCGCCAAATTTTATGACGTATTTAAACTTTAAATATAATATATTATTCTTTATTTAGCTTCTACAGCTATTTGTGTCGTACATACATAACAAACATAGACCCTACATTCCCTCCTGTTTTCCCCGTCTGGGACCGGGGTAGAATTGGCCTGCTAATCGTACAAGGCGATTCAAGAGAGAAAGTCCACCTCGCAAACATCAGCTAGAAAGAGGGGAGTATATAAAATTCAAACAACTGCAATTCTCAATACTAGCTTTGAGTATATAACATGGGTTTTTTATACTAAAATAACTAGTAAAATACAGTAATATTACACACATCAAAAAATTGTAGAAATAAAAAGCAAACCTTACCCTCAAAAATTGAGATCTAAAAAAAGGGCCCAAAGCTCATCAACCCTTCAACATTTGCGATTCTTAATTTATAAACGTACAGTGTTTTTAAAAGCACCGAAAAGCTTGCAAAAAAATTTTCGAAAATTTAAAAAATAGTTCATCCAAGTTTTTTTTATTAATTAAACGTAAATACCAGCAAATTTATTTTGCCAAGCTTTTCGAGGATGCTGTTATGGGACACTGTACGTTATGAAATAAGAATGCGCAAATGTGGAAGGGGAGATGAGCTTGGCCCTTTTTTTTAGATCTCTTTTCTTTTGAGGTGTAGGTTGGCTGTATTTCTACAAGTTTTTGTTATGTGTGTGATCTATTACTTTTTCAATTTCCATTGCAAAATTATATGTTAAAATATAATAATTTTATCAAAGTTGTTTTTTAATTTCTATGGGAATTAGCATAAACAATATAGGATGTAAATATCTAGACCGGGATTCATTGTACACCCTGGGTATAGGTGGTATAACCATGGTATACGACGGTTATAGGACTGGACCCCAATTCTTGAGTTCGTGGAGATGAGTTGAAAAACGCAATTTTAAATCGAATCAATGTTTTGTTTTCGAAGGTTGGGTTTTCTTGAAGGGTTATCGTGGGAAAACGTCAGGGGGTTTTGTGAGTTGAAAGAGTTCACGAAATCCAAACACTTTAAAAAGATTTGCGTATAGAAAAGGCCGAAAAAAGTTCTATTTTTATTCTAGTTTGGCAGTGCATCATAAACGCGGCCCAATCGAAAGACGAGTTGCATGAAATGATTTGTTGTTGCAATTATGTAAACAAACAGATGAGCAAGCTCATATTATTCGACACCTTGCCTTCGACATTGTGTGTGTGTATTGTGTGGCAAAAACCACCGGGAAGAACAATGTTGTGCTGGCCTAGGGTTGGCTAGGCTTGTCAAACATGTAATGTATCTAAGCCGAATGGAACTTTAGACCTACACTGTTGTATTATAAATAATTTTCTACATCTGGGCCTAGGTCAGGGACGGTTTCTGATTTGTTAAAATGTAATTGCTATCTACACTACTTATCGGATCAAAATAAAATTAACATATTCGTGACCGGACGGACATTCTAAATGATTTGGCTACCTCAGATTTTGTCGCCGTTTAGTTTTAAAAAAAAACTTTAGATTAACTTTAGTAACTTTATAACTTTTGAACGATTTTGCCACAAACTATACAGAAACCCCGCCTGGGTGGTATGTACATGTGTGCAAAATTTCAGGTCGATCAGAGAAACGGTGCGACCTGTATCGAAGCAGTAACAGAAAAAAAAAACAGACATTCGAGCCATAAGAGTCAAGTGGAGACGCTCGCTTCGCTCGCTCAAATAACCCCAATTTTTAGAGCTTGACTTTTCACTGATGGTGTTTGCTGGGAGCCCTATTGTTCTAATAGTGGAGACCATAAGCTCCAGTACACGTAACAATCGTGCAAATCGTGAAGAAAGCATGAAAAATAGTGAATTTACTAATAGATCACAAGGAATCCTGAAATCGATGGCCCCAAGTTGAGATCCTGTAACTTTCTTATTAATTGATTAATTCATTAAATTAATTTATTAAATTAATGAATGAATTGACAAAAATATATATTTTACAAAGAGACTAGATATAGTCGACATTGGTATCAAAGAAAACGTTATTTTACTAGGAATACGTATCCAAAAAAATATTAAAAATAAATTAATTAATCATATAATTAATTACATAATCGTGTATACCTAAAACTCAACCGATTGTTATAAAATCTTTCTACTTTACTAACATGATGCCAAATGCCAATAAATCTACATTTTAATGGCCCCAAACGAAATTCCTACAACTTGCAGATTAAAAAAAAAAAAGGCTCGTTGGTCTTGTGGTTAGCGTATCTGCTTCCAATGCAGAAGGTCCAGGGATCGATTCCCGCTAAAGTCAGAAGTTTTTTAACTTCTGATTTGGACTTGAGTCCATCAGTTCTTGTCTTAGGAGTTTGTAAACGGTGACTTTGGAGCCGTCCTAGCAACGAAGCACATAATAAATTTCAGAGTTGTTCTAAATCGGCCTTTGTTGATTCTGGCGTTGATTGCGGGTGTTGGCACTGTCCATATCACTGATTGCTATATTTCCTATTTAAAATATCGATCTTTGGTTGGTTATCGCTCACCGTCCGATTGCGTCGGGGCCTGCAGGGTTGGCTTGGTCGCTTTGATTTAAAGTCCCCCACTGAAAATCAGTTATATAACTGGGTGGGTAGACTCTAAATAAAATTTATTTATTTATTTATTTAAATTAACAGTTACTTTAATCTCAATTAATTATCGGAATCGCAGGAACCACAATCAACTGGAATTTTATGTGCAAAATAAACATAACTGAAAGCTTATTTTATAAGTAAATAATATATGAAAAAATATTTAAGTTAAATTATACCAGTTTTGACTAATATGTTTAATTACGTATACCTAAAACTTACCGATTAGCCCAAATGTTCCCACTTTACTAACATAGGGACCGATTGCATGATATTAAAACATAATATATTGTTAATACAGGTTGTTCACCGTGCCCGTTGGGAAATCTTGCTACATTATTAGCAAAAAAATTTACGCGCTTTATTGAAATAAAATAACAATTCGCAATATTGTGTGTTTGCACAATATGCAGTTTTTCAAGCGTTGTTATTGCGTTTGCGTACACCCGAGATGGACAGTATTTCAAATACATGTATTTGAAATACATTTGATTTTGTATTTCAAATACTGTGTTGAAAAGTATTTGTATCTTGTACTTCAAAATACTAACTTTGAAGTGTCCCTTTTTATTTTCAAAATACTCAAAATACATTACATGCATGGGGCGACAAATCCCAAAAAATTAGGCATTAAAAAGTAATGTTTCATTAACAATTTTAGCATTTTTCAATGTAAAATTTTTATTTCCTAAGTAGCCAAAATTAGGACAGTTGGATGAGCTCGGGCTAACTTTTTGACTATGTTTAAATGTCTTTAAAAATTTCGCTAAATCACCAAATCCATCGAATTTCACATACATTTTGGGGCCATTTTTACCCCTTATTTTCATGCAAACAATTTGAAACCTTACAATATTGTTCAGGAAGGACATGCTAATGTCTATCTGACAACATTTCCACATTTTAAATTCATGTTTCCTATAAAGGCTTGGCAAAGTTCTACCAATTATCTATTTATGGCATATGTATTGCCAGTTAATAATAAAGAAGGAATATTATTAAAATTTACGCCGATAGACACAACCGCATATCCTTCCACAACAACCATCTAAAATTTTACAATCTTTAGGGTGAAAATAATCGTTGAAAAGCGTTCCAGAATAAACCCTCGCACTCCACATTGAAGCCTGGTTTGACAGAGCATCCATTAGCCTTATTGAGGCATATGTTAAAATGTTTGCATTCATTTTCGTTCATTACCAAATAATTATTATGTTTTTAGAATAATATAACACAGATAGAAATTTGGTCATGTGTCCTAAAATCACATTAAGGGTCCTGTGAAGTTGTCATTTACATATAAAAAATATTTTTAAATTGGCACATCTGATAGTAATAAGTCAGTCACAAACAATCATCCACATAATCACAAAATTATGTAGGTCTACAATTAAAATAAATTATGTTGAAAATTAAATGTATGTTTATTCACTTTATTGATTTACAAATTTAGCCTCTATAATTATTTTTGTAATGTATTTTGTATTTTGAGTATTTTGAAAATACAATTGTATTTTTGTAAACATACATACATTAATATACATTAATTTAAACGTAATAGTCATGCAAATTCTATTTTGCCAAGCTTTTCAAGGATGTTGTTACGGGACACTGTACGTTTATGAATTAAGAATGCGCAAATGTGGAAGAGTAGATGAGCTTGGCCCTTTTTTTTAGATCTCATTTATTTTGAGTGTGTAAGGTTTGACTGTATTTTTACAAGTTTTTGTTGCGTGTGGATCTCATTTCTTTTTTAAGTTCCATTGCAAAATTATTTATTAAAATATAATAATTTTTTCAAAGTCGATTTAATTGCTATGGTATAACTAATTGACAATAGAATGAAAAAATGTAGTGGTCCAAAGACTTGCTTTTTGTAAACAATGTAGGCGATCATTGTCAAGTAACTATAGTTACTTGTTGATTGTTTGCCTGTATAAGGCTTATTTTAAAACCTTTATTTGGTAGCCTCCCACCAAACTTTTTTAACTTTTTCTTTCAAAAGGAACTACATTACTATTACCTTAATGTCCATGTAAAATATTAACGTTGTAGCCCCACCCGTTTGGTCAGAATCGCTGGGCAATTGAAACTGACGAATTAGACAGTATTAGCGTTGAGTGACTAATATATAGGTTATTAGTAGTAACTTTGAGCATGTTTCAAGTCATTTTTTCACCAAGAAGAAATGTTCGTACACCAACCAAATTTGGCATGTGTTGTCAGGTACCCAAATCCGTTAAGTTCACATCACGTTTCATGATGGCTGGGTGACATCTCGAAATCACCCCAACTCTGCTTGCTGTATAAGGTGCATGAGTGTATAGCCCACCGCGGCTTGGCTGCGGCGCCCAAACAGGCACCTAGACACGACAGGTCAAGTTCAATGCAAGTCAATGTACAAGTTTTAAATCTCATGACAAAATGTTGCAGCAAACTGTTAAAATGTCATATCACCAAGAATCTAGAGCTATACAAACGAAATTACCTACTTTTATAAATCTGTTTGGAAGTTGTTCAAAAAGATTATAAACAAAATTAATGTCGCATCGGTTTCCCTTTTAATAATTTGCCATTATATTTTAATTTGCCGAAAAAATCCTCAAAATATTCTAAGTATAGTACAATAATTTTAAATGCACACGACAATTTTGGCGCCATCGCCACAATAGTACGCATGAGCCGATATGTAGGCAATTTGCACGAGGTTATTAGGTAAAAGTTAAATGTTAAATGATAAATTGATGCATAAAGGAAAGTTTCAGTACGAAAAAAAGTATTTATTCTTGAGAAAGTATTTCTTGATCCAACCATCCACTTTGAACTGGGAGACAACCAGGCAGAAGATGTGAGTGAAGAAAAGATGAAGCCTTTTTCGTGAGACTGGTTGTTATAGCAGACTTGGTTATATAGAGCGTGCAAATTTTAGCCACATTGTATGCCGAGTGCAGCAATCGAATGCCACACTAGACGAACATAATGCCCAGGAAGCACTGCGAGGAAGTAAATGCACAAGTTTCCCGACCCGATCAAGAAACGATTAGTTTTTTCCAAATTTAATTTAAAATTAAAAATAGAATAATCTAGGCGATTCTTTAAAGGGGCCCGGTCTGGATTGACGAGACAACGTGACACGACCGGCCAATCACGTTTCCAAGGTTCTATAACAGAGAATAGAAAATTCCAACATTAGACAAATAAAAAATACATTCATGTAAACAATAAAATGACACTTGAAATGAATATACGCATATCATATATCGTTAAAATCCTTCTACAGAAAAATAATCAAGATATATATATATAACTATAACCTTAACAATATCGGAAGGGAAAATTGCGTCGCAAAGCCTCAAAATTCCACTCGCATACATGAATTTACATTAACTAGTTTGCGACGTTATTGGTTCAAGATAGATAAAGATCGTGCTATCGTTACATATTCCATAGAAGTAAAATTATAAAACTTATTAAGAAAGGTTTCACAAGAATTTTTTAACCTACCTGAATATTGCTTAATCTTGCTAAGGACGAAACATGGCCATGGACCACAGTTTACTCTTCACATAAGTCATGCTACACAACTCGACTTGCTCAGAGTTTAACAGTTACCACAACAAATACTGTAAAATTGCAATATAACAGTATTTGACCACAATACGTCTAGTGTGATCAATGTTGTCGAGGAGTGCACCGGCCATAGGCTGCTGTTGACTCCTCACGCAAGTGTTATTCACCACCAATCGACAAGATTAAGAAATGTTTCACAAGAAACTTTTTTTAACCTGTATCAATCAAATCTACAGTGTTATTCAACGTGGTAGGAGATAATAACCCAATGGGCGTAATTATGTTTAAGAGAAACTTAGACAAGTTGGACGTCGGCGACTCCCTAGAACTGACTATAGGTCTCAGTGGTATACTAGGCTTATGGATTTTTGGTAAACCGTAAAGGTGTGGTGGTTTGCTATGGTGAGGGGTGAGATGAGTTCGAAAATATGCCGTGATAACAGAGCTCTGTTTTTTTAACAACTCTGTAGATCTTATTTTCCATGGAAATAGTAGGATCCTTGTCAAGCCTCCTGTATGGAGGAAGTCCGAGCATTTCAGTGATTTTGTTATCGTAATCCGCCTTGTCCATCACAACAGTACTCCTCCCCTTATCACTAGGTAATATCACAATTCACAACACTCTTATCTTGTTTCATGTCCTTGAACTCGGATCGCGACAGGTTTCTAACCACGGGTCTTCTCGGTTTGTTTACAAATTCTAATTTTGTAACGCAAATCATCCCGTCGTTCAGGTTCAACGAACTCAATAACCGATTCCACTGAAGCAACAATATCTAGTTTGTTCAATTCTTTAGGTGTAATTGCGAAATTTAAGCCTTTCGAGAGGGGAAAAGTTTCACTCTCCGAAAGTTGTCTGGATGAAAGATTAATAACAGTACGAAGCACTTCGTTATGTCGCTCAGTGTTAGTGTCTCGCGCGCTTTCTACAACAACACGTTTGTTTTTCAGTAAACCATAAAACGTATGCTTCTGTCGGGATCTATAGTAATTAAAAACACGCTGGTAATTACGCTTAAAATGTACGTGTACTGAGGTAAAATTATCAAATGTCATCGAAATATCCTCAATTAAAAAATGTATGTTTTTTAAAAGAGTTGCCCTCTGAAAACGATGGTATTGGATCTGCTGACGCATTAGACAAAGAGCAGCATTGTTGACACAGTTCACAGCCCTGGCAGACGGGAACACAGGGAGTTTTAGACGGAAACCGTGTGGAATAACACCATTGTTCCTACACTGAATTAAAAATGTATGATGATTTTCATGTTTAGCTAGTTTGATATACGTCTTTTCAAGTAAACGACATTTCATCACAATGGTAAAAAAAAGGCACATTAAAATACAACGACCGAAGGCTTAAAAGAGGCTCACGTGACGTAGCAGACAGACTCAGTTGAATTCCTGGTTTCGCCATGTTCGACAAATGATTCAATATTATACACCAGACTTGTTAACCGGAAAATATTAAAACAAAACCACTCAACTGAACAATACACGGTTAAAAAAAATTATCCAACACAAACTCACCCGTTGCGTTATATTTCTGCCACATCCGTGGCCTTCCTCAGACGCGAGTTTTTTTTTTTTATTATTATTATTATTATTATTATTAGGTGTAATGGCCTTTGAAATCTAGGTTCATCAGTTTTAACCCGTGGGAATTTACGTAGAGAGAGAGAGAGAGAGAGAGAGCATGCTTTACCGGACTCAAAAGGCAGGACTGGCGATATTCCAATCATGATTTTTGAGCCAATAACAGCGCGGGCGAGCTATATGATTCACAGTCACCCGAGATACGTGTTACGCTGTGCACTCGCTGACTGACTGAGCGGGTCCCACTGCGCATAGACCCCGCACGAAGTTACATGAGTGAATAATTGTAGCTTGTTAGTTGTTTCAAACACAATCACTTCGCGATTGTCTACGGTATTTTATTATACTGCACGTCTTTAATCTCTCATTCCCAATAGAATATGATTATTTTATTACACATATTATTAGGACACTATTAATCGTTATACTGGAAATACGAGTAGGCAATTAATAAAACAACGAATAAAAACTAAAAAAATGTAACCTGGTACTGCGTTTGTCTTGAGCGACTTATTGTTGAATTACGACTGAAGGAAACGTGGAGACACAAGTGGAATGGTGGCATCCATGTCAAGGTGAAGATAAGCAGTGCTAGGAACTATCAAATTCAATTCATTTTGCAATCATAAGATGTCTTGTTTCTCGCTTCTTACATCGCGGTTAATAATCAATCGTACTCAGCCTACAGAATTAGTTATGACCAAGACAAGAGGACGTATAATCAAAGATTAGTAAAAATTAAATCGAATACTAAATAAATTTGATTCTCAACAATAAGCGTTCTGGTCGTTTGTATGGTGTAGGAGGGGGATAGTGCTGCGTGGCTGTTTACAATAAACAGATCCTCACATACATTGCAGATAGAATTTTGTGCTGTGTGTGAATTTTGTGTCGTATTTGATAGATTGAGAGTTTTCCCTTACATCTTCTTCCCATAGTATCCAAATACGCATTTACAGGAGTAAAAATTACACACACACGTAATTTTTTTTTCACACGCCGTAAACTTTCTCACATTTTCACTAGCAATACTCGCACTTCTACAATTACATTTACCTTCAGTGCTCCCATGATAACATCGAAATGACTGGCCCGAAAATTATGCAATTTTAGGAGAAGTTAGATAATTGTATAGTGTTTGCAACATATTGAACATATTGCTAATTTTTTTCACAATTTTCCACCTAAAAAATCAAGAAATACGACAAATTTTATAAACTTTACGTATTTTTACGTATTTTCTTTTCTTTTTTTTTTTTGCAGAAAATGGGGGAAACAATTAACGTTCTGTTCAAAACGTTGCAAACATTATACAATTATCTAACTTCTCCCAAAATTGCATAATTTTACCTTACCTTACCAAACTCAAAACAGTAGGTGAAGATAATAAACACGTGCACAGTCATTTAATCGTATCAGTGATGTGCTGTTGCTACCCCCACTCCTTACGCTGCAGCCGTAGCATCCACAGCACATTTCGGAATGCGCTCGCAAGATTACTGCTACGGTCACGACCAGCTCTTCTCAGATTGGTCTTTGCTAGATACGGCAATCTTCGGTCTGTTTTATATAGCTATTATTTAAATAAATATTATAACCTTTTACAATATAGGTTATGAATTAAGTTATGATGTTAAATAATGTTAATTATTAATTAATAAGTGTGGTCATAACACTTTATTAATGAATGTTATGTAAAATGTATGAGAAATGGGGAGGGGACGGGTATTAATTACTTCTTATTGATGGCAACTTGGAAAATATATGTCTCATCTGGGGTTCGAATCCGGTTCCTTCGGCTCTACGAGATGCGCCTGTGTGTACAACGGGCCACCTCCCATTCATTTTTTTATTTTTTAGATTGCAGATAGTTGCTGCGTTGGTTGCTGTAAAACATCATTTACAGAGTCCGAGTGCAGGAAGTTTAGTTTTAGTTTTTGGACTACCGGTATTCATTATAGTTATTTCAAAACTGTCTCTATTATATTGTGCATTTAACATACTTTTATACACAATGTGATAGTTAGTTGGGTAATCAAATGGAAATTTTACGTCCAAAATCAACTTAGTGTACATCCATCAAAAACAAAACGGTGATCCCTTGAGTTACCATTTTTCAGTCAAATCGTGACGAAATAACAGTTGTAGTATGGTGAGGGTTTTTTTCACCGTCTCCGGAGGTAGGAGCTTCGCCCCGGACCTTACCGCCCCCCCCCTCCCTCAAAATATATTTTAACAAATATATTCGTAGTTACGACGGCACTGACCATTCATGAATACATAATAAATAGAAAATTACAAAAATAATAAATAAAAATACAAACAAGTACAAATATGAACTACAACTCCCCCCCCCATGCAAATTATGTTTATGCATAGATTTTTCTGAGGACATGCTTTTATGTTGAAAAGGGAGGATATGTCTGGGCTCGTTGGTCCAGTGGTTAAGAGTTCCTGCTTCCAATACAGAAGGTCACGGGTTAGAACCCCGCTTCTGCCAGAAATCATACTGTATTCGGTTGGGCCGTTGGGTATGTGTGTATACGGTGACATTGGAGGTCCTACCAGGCTACCATTGAGATTGATAGTACGAGTTCTACTGTATGATCCTAATATGAAGCACATTAAATTCTCAAGTTGTTCCAAATAACTTTGTTGCAGTGGTTAATTTCTAAAATAAAAAGTGGGTGGACGCTTGACGATATCCTTCCTCGGGGGAGGGCGAGGTCGTGGGTAGGGTACTTTATTTCAAAGTGAAGTTTGCTGGACAAGCAATTTCAGGCAAAAACAGCAGGGGGGTTTGGGGGACTCGCCCCCCAACCACAGTGCTGAGTGATTTCTGAGCGTTTCAGAAAAAATGCGGGACTGAATGCAATACCGAAATACTATCGTTGTGTAGTGCAAAAACCAGAAAACCTTTTTCCAAAAAAGAAGTGGGCGGACGAGTCCGCCCGCGTCCGCCTGCTTTGTTGATTCTTTTCTGGCGTCGCCCTCGGGCGGACCATGCCCAACTAGTTTTGGTCGGTGTTTCATATTTTAAATTACCGATTTCTAGTTGGTAATTTTCGAGCGTCGATGGCGGTGCCGACAGAGTTAGCTTAAATCCCCCACTGAAAGTATAAGTTATGTCATATAGTGTGTTGTGTTGACTCAAAATAGGCCTACAACTAAAAAAAAAATCGTTTTTTTGTTTCCCAGACGTACCGGTACAGTGACCGGTACGTATATAATAATATTTATAGCTATCTGTACTCGGCCCCGCCCCTTGACTCGGGTCAGCTCACAACGCCCTATCAAGGCGACCGGCCAGAGACTAGGCCAGAGATTGACCTTGAGCTCCCGTGGGAAAAGAATATGCCGACTGTATGCTGTAAAGAAAAAACATCGCCTCTCCTCGACGAAACTTGTAGATAACAAACGTGCTTTTGCCCAACCATTGGTTAAAAAGATGGTAGACCCCAGAAAACAGAATCCCGCGATGATGACAGCAGATTACTCGTAATAAACGAAGGATAAATGTGCTCACCAACAGCAAGGGAAAGGGTGATGAGGACGAAGAATTACATTTTCTCCCGTGTCATTTAAAAATAAAATGTATAAATATAATGAGCCACAGCCCACAGTCATCTTGGTGGAGTTTTTGCATGCAGTATAATACCTTTGAGTATGGAACCTTTGGTTATATACTCAATGATAATACCTTTCGGTTTCTAGTAAGACACCCAAAGATAATATGCATCCCCTTGAAGCACAAGTGCCTAGTACAGAGTTCAATAATCTGATCGAAGTGAGTAGTTTTCGCGTGTGATTTGGTGTGGCAGTAACAAAAAGGATGAAACGTTATGTTGAAGGTTATGACGTTGGCATTGGCAAGGCAGAGCTTAGGCAGCCCGCTGTACAGATAGCACGTGCTCGGGTAGTTCCAACATACTCCGCAAGCGCCACTGGACGGTGCGCCTGGCAGCCCACGTTGCAACAGACTAGCTTCAAGGTCACTCAGACGGAGACGGACAAGATTTTCTCCTTTAGAAAAGTCCTTGGACATTCCCTCCCAACTTTTATCACACCCTCTGCCTGGATAGACACCTGGGCCCAAATTCCTACACATTTTAACTCCTAACCTCTAGCCCGTTGCCCAGTGGTGTAACTACGGAGGGACGACTGCCCCCCAAAAATGGTCAGGGGGGCACAATTTTAATTTGATATGAGAAATTAATTAAGATATAACAAAATACGCCAGTACATTTGTATATTTATTGACCTCTAACAAACCCACAAGGTTACTAAAACTAAATGCAAATACATAACAATAACAAATCATTAAATTCATGATAAAGTACTATAAAATTACAATTATATAACACATACAATAAGCAAAACTTGAACAACAAAAATATAAAATATAAATAAATAAATAAATAAATAAATAAATAAATAAATAAATAAATAGACGTCTGAAAAAAACAAAATGAATGAAAAATGAACTGATGTTATAAAATACAACTGGTGAAAAAGTGATAATGAGCGATAAAAAAAATCATATTGGTAAACTGGCATAAACAGCTACTTCAAATAAATGACGTTTCGCATGGTTGATGTCAGTGTCAATGCCTCAATGGCTAATAATTTGTTGTAGGTGTCTTGAATCCGGTTGATGGGGGAAATTTAAAAAAACATCACTACGAGCATATGAAATTTTGAAGTGGATGTAATTTCTTGTAAACTTGTAGGGATGTGAAAGTTTTTATCTTGAAGTAGGTCGGTGTCGATGAAGTTACGGAGAAGTTTGTAGAGGAAAAATAAATAAATTCATGTTATTTAGAGATTACCCACTTACCCCCGACCCCGACCCCGATTACGTCGGTTGCATTACGACGACTTGCTATAGTGTTGGAATCGAATGTTGTTGACAAAGGGTAGCATAATGTGATCGGCGAAAATTTATATTATTTTGATAACAAAGAAAAATTAGGGTACGTTCCGAATGATGCTCCCACGCGCCCACAATACCCAGAGCCCCCAGACATGCCCAAGCCCAGGTTTAACATTGGGCATTACGGGCGTTGTGATGGCGGCGGTGTTTACGGAATGCTTTGGGCACGCCCAAGCTGCAAGTTATAGCATCATTCGAAACGTACCCTTAAAAAATTTGTATTGAATACGTTCAACTTGCTTAATTTTGTTGACGACATGTGGATTGCACACAACACTAGCGTAGTCACAAAAGAAAAAAAATCCGGGGCTATGCGTCCCAGACCCCCCATTGTTTACACTCATGTTCTTTGCCCAGGAAAGAGCGTATACCGAGGCGTATACCCATTGATTATTTTTAGATAACACCAATGACTAACTTCTTTTTTTTATTATTATTATTATTATTATTATTATTATTATTATTATTATTATTATTATTATTATTATTATTATTATTATTATTATTATTTTATTATTTTTATTATTATTATAAACAGTTAAGATACTAGTAAACTTAAATGTTGAGGAGAATCGAGAGGCATAGCCCCATAGCAAGTTATCCCTGATTCCTTCTTACAACTAAATAAAAATAGGAGACAATAAATATCAATAAACAAGAAAGGTAATAGCGGTAATAGTATAAAAACATGGTGGCCCTTAAAAAAGAGAGATCTTTTAGAAAGAAATCTTTAGAAAAAAGACTTTTTTTTTATTCTTAAAATTGGAGCATCTTTTTTTCTAGAGGAATAGTATTCCAAAAGTAAAACACGGTTTAAAATATTTTTGGTAGTAATGTTTTAACGGTTCTAGCACGGGAGGGTTTAAAATTGGCCATAAATTTTGTCGGTTAACGGGTTTTATGAAATTTTTATTCTTTTTAAAAGGGTCAAAGGGCAGTAACACCGGAATTTAAATTTCTTAAAAATCTAACACAGTTTGTTTACAATAATTTTTTATTGAAAGGGAGTCCATATTTGTTTAAAGCGCTCAAGGCACTTTCGATAAAAAACTTTTTGGGTGAGGTAGCGAGCGTACGAGCGAAGCGAAGATTTCCCCTTTCACTACACTGGAGAAAAAAAAACCGAATTTTTTTTTTTTTTTTTTTTTTTGGGTTTTTTTTTTGGGTTTGTCAGACGATTCCCGGCTAAACCGATCCTCTTTTTTGCGATAAAATTTTATGGAGGCTTCGAAATCTTTGAAATTAGAACTGCCACTTTTTTGAGCGCAATCAAAAAATTTTTTTCCATGAAAATCCCCAATTTTTCGATTTTTTTCGATTTTTTTCGATTTTTTTACTTTAACACCACATACTTTATCTGATTTAAGATTTTTTCAAAAAACTTAATTTCATGAATTAAAACCGTGAGAAATTTGAGCGCAATCGAAAAATTATTTTTTTTGAAAATAGAAAAGTTACGGGTTTTTTTTTTTTTAAAACAATTTTTATACTTATAACACCTACATGCTTTATCCTAGTAATAATTTTTTTACAAAACCCTTAAATTTTTAAAAATTTGTATTTCTGTGAAATTTGAGCGCAATCGAATAATTATTCTTATAATAATCGTTTTTTTTCGTTTTTTTTTTTTTTTTTTAAATTTAGTACGTTTAATTAAAAAATAAAAATTTTAAAGGGTTTATATTTTTTTTTTTTTATTTTTTTTAAAAAAAATTTCGATTAGAAATTTTTTTTTCACAGAACAACAGAAAATCCGATAAACATGGCAGCTCAATGCAAAAATTACGCTATCCACAACGCGGGGGGACTTTAGCTTTTTCCTATTTTATTTAAAGCCCCTAATGGGCCGGTTGCTGCTAGTTCCATTTCCAAAGTGGCCCAAATTTGTTTTTTTGGCTCAGGGGGGGCAAAAATTTATTTGGTGCGTGTACTTGACCCCCATTGTTATCATTTCAGAGGGGGTTTTGCATTGGTTTTAAATTTTTATCCATTTTTGGTAGACATCTTTAAAGATGGGTATAAAAAACTAGGAAACGTCATTTGGGGACGCTTGATAAGCGAGCACGTGCATAGCTAGACCCACTTTGCACATTTTTTTAAATTAAAAATTGCGACGTTCGCGCCAGGGGGCCATTTTTCCAAATTTTTTTGTTTTTCCAAGGTTTTTGGGTAAACCCGTGGGTAAACCTTTTACTTTGTGGATAAATCCCCCGCCACTAGAGGACCTTGACATCATTTCCTTGGGGAAAACTTTTTTAACTCTTTGGTAAAAAATAATACATGTTTTCCTCGAAGTATTTTGATACTTTAGGGGAGTGCATAGGGGCCAAAATCTGTGCGATTTTTCTTTTGCCAGGGGTAACATTATTTTAATTTTGTTAAAATGAAAATTTCCTCTACACTACTTCCCGGATAAAAAAAAAAATTAACATATTGTGCCCGGACGGAATTCTAAATGATTTGGCCACCTCGATTTTGTCGGCGTTTTATTTTAAAAAAAAAAACTTTCGTTTAAACTTTAATGTAATTTTGTAACTTTTTGAACGATTTTCCCACAAAACTAATGGATTCAACCCAAAACAAATAACGAAGTTGCGGATGGCCAAATTTCAACTCGATCCGAACCTCCTTTCCCCCCAAACGAGGGGCGAGACATCAAACAAAAAAAAAAAAAACAAAAAATGACTTTTTTTTCCCGGGAGAGTAAAATGAAACGCTGCTTAAACGGTTTAAATAATGTATTACCACATTTGAACGGAATAGTAGCATCCAACACTAAATCGACCGCCGTCCGCGAAGGTGTATTCGGTTAGCGCGTAGGTCCGAGGAATAATACACCAAAGGGACGTGGGTTCTAGTCCCGGAAAAGGGGCAGGGGTTTTTGCAATTTGCCCTTTCCCCCCTCATTTCACCACTCTCAGCCCTCCAGTCAATCGTTATGTTTGTTTGTGGAGTACGCCAAATGGCATAATATGCCGTGTGTGTTTTCATGATAATAATAAAAGGCTGACAGGGAACTCAAATATGATATCAAAATTCTTGTACTTCCCAGATAAATTTGAGGAAGCGCATAGCAAGTTGACACCTGGGTGATGTTTTGACGAAAATTCACTGGTTCCTACATTTAGCCGAGTAGATTGTGATGACATAGACGGAATTCATCACAGGAGGAGTCATACATAAAGGAGTCTTAAATTTAGAGATTTCGAAGGTCCCCTGAAAATGTCATCACGATTGGAGAGCCGTTTGTCGGTAGTCTTCTTCCTCCCACAGCAAGGCAAGTGTGGCTTGCCCTTGTACGAACCACTCCACTCGTGCGCCGCTCGAACTCAAAACTCCAACTTTCCCTGCGATCTGATTTGGCGACGAGTGACGAAACCTGCAACCCCCACAGGAGACGGCGAGCAGCAGCATTGGGGGAGGCGAGAGCGGGGCGGGCTGCAGCGACTCGCAGTTGGCTCTCTACGGTCTCGGAAAAAAAGGGGTCGTAATCAACCGTGGTTTTGGATGTTGGTGTACTTTGGGCTTGGGAATACTTTGGAAAAGACAAAAAATTGGTGGGGAAAAGGGCTCATTATTTTTATTTATGTCCGCATATAATGTATTGTGTCAAAAAACTTAAATCCTCTCGTTTCAATCAGGCAAGCAAGACAGTAGGAGGTTTTTTTAGCTAAACATTTATTTTGTGCGGTGAACACTGGATGATACGGGACCTGCCTGACAGTGGCGGTTGTGCGGGGAAACCCCTCGGGGGAAACCACAATCTTAACATTTCATCTTTCAAAATCTCTTACTACCGGGAAAAAGGATTTTTTTATTTTTCAGATTTTTTCGTCTGCGGTAAAAATTTCCAAAAAAATCACAGTTTTGTACCGCCTGACAAAAAAATAGTGCATCGAAAACACAGAATATCATGTTCCATTTATCTTTTTTAAAAGGGTTTTTAGAAAAAGTAGGGTACACTAAAATAACCGGAAAATTTAAATTTTTGAACTACATGATTTGAGCCGGAAAATTTTAATATTATTTTTATTCTGAGGTTTAGTTCCGCCCAAAAGTCTCGAAACTATTTTCTGCGCTTTTTTTTCATTCTCCAACTTTTCCGAGATATTTTTGTGAAATCTCAAAAATATAAGTCTGGGGATTCACCGGCCAAAGGAAATGGTATTTTTTCCATCAGAATTGCATTTTTTCCCACTATTGTCCCCTTTTTTGTTATTGGGCCTACTTGCAAGATAGTATTTAAATGCAAAATTCCGGCCAACTTCTTAAAGTTGTGTATTGCGGGCAGATTTCGCGTCCCTTCGACGACGAGCCCCCTCGAACAATGGAAAACGTTGTCAACCGAAAATTTTTTTCCAGTGATTAGCTACCCGGGGCCGGGGGGGCAAGGAATCGCGCACGATAGCACTGAACAGCGAGCGATAGCCATGCACTCAGTAGCTGACTGATCTTATCTCCATACACGATTTTTATTTATGTTCAGAACTCCCCCTTGTCACACCCCGTCTTTGTATCAAGCTTTCGATCAGGAAGTTAGGGAGCGAATAGCAACAGTGGTGTAACTAGAAATGTACCATGGGGGGGGGGGAGAGTTTCGACATGCTAAAAGGTGGGGGGTCTAGAGCAAAAGCTCCAGGGACCATCAGCGCTGCCAAAAAAAGTATTAACGCACGGCAAATTTATTTTACTTTTGTTCTTCTTGATAATCTGTTAATTAAATAGCTTCGCCCCCCCTTTTTTGGGGGTAGGTATTTCCCGTACGGGTGCTTGTGAAATTTGTTAGTGTCAAGAAAGCATACATGGACAGCCCTACGGTCGTAGTTTAGCAATACGGTAGTTTCGCAATCCCGAAACCCACAAAATTTTTAAAGATTTTTTAAGCAAAATTTAAAATTGTAAAAATCAATTTTGGGCTATTAAGAAAGTCTTCATTCCCCGCCACCGTGACCAAAACTGGCAAGTGCAACTTTTCAAAAAACCCCTGTGGTGTCACTGTCAAAAAGGGGGTGCAGCCGAGCGAACAGCAATCAGTGCTGGAGTTTTTTGCCTGGGGGCCCGGGCCGGTTGACCTTAGCAAGGGGTCTGACAATGCCAGTGTGACAAAAAAAAACCGACGAAAAATTTAAAAAAATATTCAAAACAGCTGATGCAAAAGCAGAAAGAATTTGGGCGTTGCGCATATTTTACAGAACCGTCGCAGGTTGCCATCAAAGTCAAAAATGCAGCGGGGCTTTATTTTTAACAATGAGCCCTGAGAGATTTTGGGGCCCCAGGGGCCCCCGAGGGGGCCCCAAAAAAGCCCATCGAGCAGTCTTTCACCTAGGCCTTGAATTCCTAGCTACGCCACTGGCTGGGTGAGGGCAATGATATTTATAGATGTTAAATACATTGGGGGGAGGGGATTGTTGTCCCCGCTCCCTGTACCTCACAAGATTCGAACCCAAGGGACCTTTGGTTCAGCAGACTCGGACCGGCGACATCACAACACTGTTTTCCAATATTCCGACAGTCTATGATTTATAATTATTATCAAAATAATCAACGAAATAAAAAAAAAAATTAAAAAAAATGGCGTAGATTTAACGTGTGCCAAATTTGTAACTTTTATTCGCTAGAAATAAACAATTTTTTTAAATTTAAACCGTGCCGAAATCATTCGCAATATATTTAACACAGCTTTGTTTCGCCTTCAGTGCCGTTTTTATCACCAATAAAGTTTTTTTCCATATTTAATTATTAAATCGTGACGACGTTTGTATTATTTAGGGTGGGAATAATAGGTTTTTCTACCCTTTTTTGGATCATTCTAGAGGGCAAGCGCATGAGCGGGAAACAAAGGAAAAAACTTTCGCACGCCATTGTCCCAACGAATATCTCTTTGATAACATCTCATCTTCGAAAAATCTAACATTGCAGAACTGGACGTTTTAAAGCCTGAAATTACATATAAAAAAGTAACAAAACTAACTGAAATTTTCAAAAGGGTTTTTTAAGGTCAGATTCAGAATGACCGATATAAAAGTTCTTGGGACTCTACTTTGACGACTGTTGCTGATAAAGCTGAATAATGGCGCAAACACGGCACACTTTTCACCTGTAAACAAAAAATATCCGGTAAGGGTTTGTCACTAAAAACCAATAAATACATAACCAAATTCACTGTATCAAGTTTTTCCCTTGCTGCCGAATTCTTTTTGTTTTTTTCCCCCCTAAAGAGGCACTAAAAAAGTTTAGACAGGGGCGTTATCAAAATTGGGGATTTTTCAGTTCCATAGCCGCCCTTTTTCTTATTTTTTGCTTTTCAAAGACCCTTAAAAAAACCATTTTAATATAATAAGGAAATTATCTAAATTTGATACCGTATACTCTATTTTATGCCCCTAAAATAAAAACAGAAATAATAATAATCATCAAAACTCAGTTCCAACAATGTCAGGTTAAGTGGTGTTCTTCACACCGATATCTTAAATAATTATTTTTAAGCAAAGTTTCTGTACCTCACTATCACTTGCTCATCACCACGATTGATCTTGACAATAGTCAACAGTTCAAATTACCCAAAATTGGCTCGTGGATAATAATAGAATTTTGACAAGAGGAAAAAATTAAAAATTCCCTTTTTAAATCACCATAAAGAAATATTTTTATCCAAGTGAAGTGGGGATTTGGGAAACGCCCGCAAACCCTTCTAAACGGTTTAAGTGTTTACATGTATTACACCCTTACAAAAATACTTACGTTAGGTTTGCGACCTTTCCCCCTAGTTCCTGCCGCACTAGTTCTAGGTATTTTCGATAAAATGCCCCGAAATCCTTTTTTTTTCGTGAGGCTCTATACGGCATTTTACCTAAAATCCTTGTACGAGTTCTAGCCCATACAAATTTTAAAAAAATAATTAAATTTTATTCACTATAATCATTCCTTCCCAGACATTTATATTTTTTGGGGGGATAACAGACTTAACCCTCGGTCACCCGGGGCAGTAATTTTTTAGGTACACCATTCCTCACTGGGTTTTTTAAACCCCAAATTATTTTTGGGGGTAATTAGTGCAGTAGGATGTTTTGGTATTTTTTTCTTTTCTCATATGATTTGTGGAACTATATGTAGTTGGGTTTTTAATGGGAGGACGAGAAAAAAAAATGACCCAAAAAATTTTTTATGAAATAATTTTTTATTTTTTTATTTCAAATTTAAAAAAAACATTTTCAAAAAAATTAAAAAAGTTTTCAAAAAAAATGCAATTTTTTAAATTTTTTTACACTTTAGTAAAAAATTGAACGTTAGTAAATTGCAAGAAAAATTTTTAAAAAAAATTTTTAAATTTTAGCCAAAAAACATAGGTCTTTGAGTTTTTTGCATGCAGTTACATAACGAGATCACTCGCGCGGGGTTTCAGCAAACCCCGCCACGTTTGACCCGGGAATATAACAACACTAAAACCCTAAAGATTAAGAGGGGTTTCAAATTTTGTTAAAGATAAGATGACTTGAAGGTTTTATGGGGGGACCTAGAGCGGTTTTAAAAAGTCTGGGCATAGATACCGTAAAACGAGCGAGGGACCCAGGGTTAAAAAAATTCACCAGGATCCCTCTATGGCCTGGGAAAAAAGGGCATGAGCACCAAAAAGACAAGACAAGATGAGGCTACCAAGGTCCCTTTTTTAGGAAGTGAAAAAATACACTAAAATTTTTTTATGCAGTGTGCCGTTGGGTACCCCACAGATTAAAATTTTAAATTTTAGTCCTAACCAACGTTTTAAAAACAAAAGTAAAATATGTAAGGCGCTAGCGCCCCGGGGCTGACAAACGCAAAAAAGAAAGGCTTTGCTGACCCCCCCTAACCCCTTTTAAACCCCGGGAAACTGGAAAAAACCCAGTGTTTTTACTTAATTTCTTGTAATCAATTTATGTTTTTAGTTTTGGTCTCCTATTTACGCTTCCACAGAAACTCGCACAAGTACCCTGATAGTAGCCCGCCGTACCTCGGCTCCTTCCCTCGCTTCCTACATACATTCAATTTTGTGGTGCCCTGTTAGGCTCTACGAAATGTTTCTTATGGCACACGTTTGGCCCAATGACTGAAAACCAGTGTTCAAGTTTTTTAGGGCTTCCAAAAAATTGGAAAGTATGGGTTTTTCCAGGTTTAATCCATTTTTTCACAGGGATACTAGAGTTGGTTTGCTCTTGCAAAAAGGTAGGCCCCCCCTACAGAAGACTTCGTAGAAAATTTTTAAATATTAATTTGCAGTTTATTATGAATTTAAAAAAATAAAATTCAGGACAGGTAGGCCTAGCTATGTGTAATCGGGGACTGATACAGTATCAGTATTGGCGCCATACAAAATAAAATTCAAAATTAAAATGTATACTTTTGTTATGTTTTCTGTGGGAATATGCAGCATTTTCTAGCTAGGGCCCCACATTTCTGCAATCTTTCTTTTAGACCCGTACCCCGGGAGGGAAAAAAATTAAAGTTTTATTTTTTTTTTCAACCTTAGGCCTACCTAGATTAGGCCTACCTTTCACTTGTGCCCTAAACCCAAATTTCTACTTCTATAGTGGCCTTAATAATTTGCGTGTGAACAATTTGTGAGGCCTCCCTGCGGTAGGAGGGCCCATTAAAAAAAAAAAATTTTCCTACTAGCAAAATAAGTTTTTCCTAAACAAAGAATAAACTATTTTTATTTTTTTCACAAAATTTCCATACTATAAAAAAAATAAATTTATATTTAACACAGTCATTCAATGTTTTCAGTAGGGGCTTAAACCAAAGCCAAAGCAGTAATTTCTTGCGAGGGAAATTAAATGTTCCCAAAAAAAATTAGTCCCTGGGGTAATTTTTTGCCCCCGAGATAAGTCTAAAGTAGAAGGGGTACAAAAAAATCGGAAAATTGGGGGGTGAAAGAAATGCTCTATTGAGTGTTAGCGTCTTCTTTCCCAAAGCAGAAGGTCCAGGGTTTGATTCCCGCAAAGTCAGAAGTTTTTTAACTTTTTATTAGAATTTAAATTGATCAAAATTCTTGTCTAAGGAATTTAAAAAAAGGTTTTTCTTTGGAGTCGTCTTTGCAACGAGGACATTTAAATTTAAAGTTTTTCTGAATCGGTTTTGTTGATTCTGGCGTTGATCTGCAGGTGTTCTCACTGTCTGCCACTTATTGTTATATTTCTCGCTCACTCGTCGATTGCGTCGGGGCCTACAGGGTTGGCTTGGTCGCTTTGGTTTACTGTCCCTCAATGAAAATTTGTTACATGACTGAGTGGGTAGACTCTAATTACGGATTTATTTATTTATTTATAACTAACTAAAATAGATAATGGCTAAAATCAGAAAACGTGAATACAATCGTAATGGGCGCATTGAAGAGCAATGGGTACGAGAGGTGGCAGTGTTCAGCTGGGGCAGCTATTTGTTTGCTGTACTAGGCCTATTGATGAAATAAATAAAAACAAAATATTGAAGATTTTCAATGTTCCATCAGTATGTAGGCCTACATAGCCAGTAGCCTAAGCTGTTAGCAGAGCTACGCCTATTTTGTCCATCGATAATTTTGATCCATGGTTCCGCATATTTGTTGTGATTAACGTCCTAAAGTGGCATCTCGCACCCCGAGTCTGCTTTCCACAGAACCAGAACCAGACCATTTTGTTTGTTTCATTGATAACGGGTAGGTACCTACCACACTTTTCACACATGAACTCCTTTGGTACAGCACTGGACTGCGATTCTATAACTCTGACGGAGTTGGACCCAGGCGTTTTCTACCGTAATCGACTCGGTTGTAAGTGATCGACCCAGTTGAGGTCGATATCGTTGCGATATAATCCGTGACAACCGAGTCCGACTCGGTTATATTTGTATAAAATGGTGGATGATAAGCCTTGGCCTACACGTAAACACAACCAGATTATTAACTTTCTCAAACGAATAACAGTAGTATGCTCAAAGAAAACCAACCTCTAGTAAGGGCCTACCCCTAAAAGTCCCGTCCGTTCCCTTTTCTCATGAAATTATACCATTTAAATCCAATTTCTCCCCGATTGGAAATAATACACACATCTATGTCATTTCGAATATTTGACAACTGACTGCGAATCATTTGTTCACATTTGACCGTCCACTGCCATGTAAATCATACCTTTCGACCTCGACCAACAACAACAGTCGGTCCCGTGACAGAGTTGAACCCGTGAAGTTACTGAATAGGGGCCCTGTAGTCTTCATAAATACAAGAGGCCTTGTGTAATCCTTTGTTATCTTTATAAATTCGAAAAGGCGAATAATAACACAATCGTCTGGCACACTCCATTGTTTTGCACTATAGGCCTAGGCCTACCCTTTATAGATCGATACTTACTTTTGGCGCCAACGTCTCGGTTACTTTGTCTATGTATGGTTGATACCTACTACCAAATACGGGTCGAGTGGCGGTGGGCAAGTGTGCTAACAATCTTATACCGTACATGAATGTGATTGATCATCATAAGAGACTAACATGTATTTGTCCACTTGTCCTTTGTAAATTAGTTTTTGGATGAGCGTAGCGAGCGAAGCGAAAACTTCAATTTCACTGACCCCCCAAAAAATTTAGCTCCAATGTTTTTTTTTTTTTTTTTTCCGTCTGTTTGTTCGCTCGATTCCGGGCAAACGGCATATGGGATCTTGATGAAAATTTGAGGGGACCTTCGTTTTCTCTGAACTTAGAGGTGTATTGTTTTTGGGTACAATTGAAGAAATATTTCTCATGAATATCGTACTTTTACGATTTTTTTCGATTTTTAGTGCGATATTTTCGTCACATTTGGGCCGATTCTGACCAAACGGGTGGGGCTACAACGTTCATATTTCACATGGACATTAAGATTATGGTGTTGAAGTACCTTTTTAAAGAAAAAGTTGAAAAAGTTAGCTAGAATCTATAGAAATAAAGGTTTTAATATTAGTTTTTTTAATTTTTAGTGCAATATTTTCGTCACATTTGGACCGATTCTGACCAAACGGGTGGGACTACAACGTTCAGATTTCACATGGACATTAAGGTTATGGTGATGTAGTATCTTTTGAAAGAAAAAGTTGAAAAAGTTAGTCAGAATCCACAGAAACAAAGGTTTTAATATGAGTTTTTTGAGGTTTATAATACCAATTAACAAGTATAACAATAGAAACTTGACAACAATCACCTACAATGCATTCAAAAAGCACTTGCAAAGGAAAAGTGCAAACAAACGCAAAAAACGCAAACAAAAAACTTACAAAAAACCGCTCATTTATCAACGCGGCGGGACTTTAGCGTTTTCCTAGTTTAACTGAATGGATCAACGTTAAATAAATCAATGGAAAAAAGTAACGACACTTGGCTTTTAAAATAAGCCAACGTATGGCAGGGAGTGGTGGAGTCTGCATGCACTGTTTGCCACATTATACAGGCCACATTCAATATTCTGCACCTGACTTTGCTTAGTGGAATGACTAAATCAATCTGCTTTTGGCCCTGGGCATAAAGAATTGTTTGCAAGCAAAGCAGTCAGCTGACTCTGCTTGCAATTGTAATTATTTAGTTGCTGAATTTAAAAAAAATGTTATGCTAGCATAACATTTTCAATTTTAACTATTTGTGCTATGTATTATAATATAGAGAATAGTACATGGGGTTGGTGAATGAAGACCAACAGCTTTACCTTGAATATATTGGGTAGCTGTCGAGACTAGTAAATTAGATGTTATATTATTTACACGAAAACACGTTTTGTTTGGTCAGTCGACCATTGAAGACTTGAAGATAATAAATCTAGTCTGCTTGACCTATTTATTTAACATGCAGTTCAACTAAAAGCCTGAAAACTATCCAAAGAGCTACCAAGTTTAAGTGCACTTGCTCTCTATAGAGTAGTTGACTAACGTATTATTTTTTGTTTTAGGTCCAGTAAACGGGTCCCATGCTTGCCTGTCGAGAGCTGCGCGGCCCTGTGTTTTCGCGTCAAGTCAAGCACATCCACACAAGGCAACAGGTAGGTGCATTGCATTATTTATGCACATAGTACATGCTTTATAGGGGCTATTACTCTAAAAAATATTATTGACCACATAATCTAGAGCATTATTCGGCATCCGAACGACATGTAGATCGCAGCACTGGCGGCGCGCTACGTCACAACATGGCTGGCGTAATTGTGATTCCGGACTGGAGCGTATATGACGCTAATCTGAGGCAAGAAACGTGAAATATTTAGTAAAAATTGCAAAAAAAAGTTCATAAAAATCAAGTGAAATTTGAACCTTCGATCCTCAGCATAGGAATGCCTCTCATTAGCGCTACTCCAAAATGGACAATAAATATTGCGACTTTTGACCACTATATATACGTTACAGGTTGCCCAAAACACAAAATTTAATAAATGATTGCTGTTTTCTATCTAGAAATGCTCATTTTGTGCTAGAATGATTTATTCAAGTCATTTGGGAATGGTTTTTGCTTGCATTTAGCTTGTTTAGGCCTATTTATTCATCCATCTCCAAACAGTATCGCCGGAGACAATTCCACTATCTTTGCCAATATTTGCATCCGCAAACTTGTTTTCACAACCGACACAACCGACGCAAGTCTTTGTGTATGAGGGGGTAGAGCATGCATCATACCAATCAAATCTAGAATGGGCATTAGAAAATTGCGTCTTTAAACAGTGCACATATAAATGCTCAAACACGCAAGAATATGCATTCCTAAATTACACCTTCTCTTGGTAATCAGCATATTTTGACCAAACCACTTGCCCAAAAATTCAAAAAACTAAACTTTGAGGATTTACGTCAATGATGGCCAATAATTTTTTGACCAAAATCCAAAATCCACCGGGCTCAAATATCGTCCCTATGTTATTTGTCATGGCCACTGGTGATTTTTGCTGATTGGACCTAGCTTGACCAAGTTAAGCAATTTTTAGTGGGGTAATGGTGGACCCAATATTTTTTCTTTTACTTTCTTGATTCATAATAACTAGCCAGAGTCTAAATGAAAAATATTTTTTGAGTTTAGCAGGTGAATATCCCTTTAATGAAAAACATACTTAAAATTTGATTTTTTTCAATCCCAAACTAGAAATTCAGTATGGCGAACGGTGTAAGAAATTTGGAGGAAAACTTGTCTTAGGCCTACTCCAATTCAGTTCATAAAATGCTTTCATATGATACAAAGAGTGTAAGACAAAGTTGAAATAACTAGTAGGTAGGCCTAGCAAGAAATACTAGATGAAGAATCAATTTACCCAGTAAGATCACAGAAACTTTTGCAGGTCTGAAAGTTTTGACTGCAATGGCTTCTTCTAGAGATCAACTTATTTGTTTTACAGATCCATGTAAAAGGGATCGTCTGTGCACGCACGACAGCACTATTCACAAAAGGCCATGCTCTGTGCACGTCAGAATCCGCAGCTTGAGTTCTACAAGTCGCTATGTCCACTGCAATCAACAGGTAGGTGTATGACGACTGCATTAAACCCATTTTTGACAGTTCTATCTTTTCCATACCAAACTTAACTTTATTCCAATTTATGGGCTTAAGTTTAGGCTATTGTACCACCTCTGGCCGATAATTTGAAAGTCAAAGAAACATGACTGAAAAGTTTTCTGAATGAAAGAGGGCCGTACTTAAAACAGAAAAAAATTGTAATTTTTTTTTAGGCGGGACATCACCTCACTATTGGTCATTACTCATTATATGTTAGTTTTTTGACAATAGTGTAGCCAGCACAGCTAATGCAAAATTCAATTTTGAGAATCAGTTTTCTGGATATAGTTTCTAAACACCTTTAGCTTCAGCTATAAGGACCAGATTTCTGAAAATACAGTTTGTGTAAGATTTTTTTTGTCAAACTACAAATACGAGTTTTTACGAGTTTTGTATCTTCTGGCAAAAAAAAATCGTACACCAACTGTTATTTTTTCAGAAATCTATTTGATTTGTCCTTATAGCTGAAGTTGAAGCTAAAGGTGTTAAGAAACTACCTTTATCCAGAAAACCAATACACAAAATTTAATTTTGCACAAGATGTGCTGGCTACACTTTTGTCAAAAAAAAACAACATGTAATGGCCGATAGTAAGGTTACGTATGTCCCGACCAAAAATTTTTTTTTTTGCTGTGTTATTCAAGGTACTCTTTCATTCAGCCAACTTTCATGGACTTCTAAGGTTTTGACCCTAGGGTGATTACAATAACCTTAAGGAGCTCCATGTCTGTATGTCCATCTGTATGGCATTTTGGTATGTTGCATTGTTGCTATTTGTTAATTTATTGTTGCAATTAGCCTTTATTGTATTAACATTAGGGTTGCCGTCGATAATCGAAATATCGATCGATTATCGATATCAGTAATATGATATGATAATCGATTCAAGTATTTTGATATGATATGATATGATTATCGATTTAAATAGTGACATCGATGTTTTCGCGGTTTACCATGCTTAAAAATGCCGCGCTGTCGTATCAACGCGCCGATTGGTTGTCGGAGTAGCCAATCGCTGCTCAAGTATAATGCCACGCCCACCGCCGCCAGTGCGCATGCGCTCGCAGCGCGATACAAGGCGATACGAAAACATCGCCCGGCCCGATTGCGATTTGCGATGTATTCAGTACGGCTCGACGTGTTGTGGCGTGAACTTCTCTAGCGTCAGTCTGCCCAATTATATTGAATTCGTGATGTTTCTTCCGTCCCAAACCCAAAGAAGATATTTGCCATTACTTCTGACGCTGCCTAACAAGATGAGTCAAGTGTGGCAGTTTTTTTATTATTCAAAGAACGACGACGAGGAGGTTGGGAGGAGATAAGGCTGTGAGCTCGAATGTCGATGAGATCTCGCCACTATCTCTCGCTCGCTAGATGCGCGTACTGTTGGAACACGTAAACAGTGACACCCGATGCAAGTCAAGACGTATTAAAATATAGGCTGTGTAATTGAAATTCAGCCCTCAATTTTATTTTAAACATTCTAATCCTTAATGATCTCTTGTATTAGTGTTACAATTTTGCGTTTTTTCTGCTTCCTAGGCTCAATTTGGAATTTGATATGATAATCGATTTGGGTCTATGATATCGATATATTTCGATATGATAATCGATTCGATGCCTCCGATTATCGATCACGATTTTCACATCGAACGGCAACCCTAATTAACATATGAAAAATAAAAAGCCTAACAAGCCAACAAAAAGCTGGCTGTATTCTGCTTGTTGTTGCTTGTCCCGTTCCCGCAAGGGGTGGGAAACGTTCGCCGATTAGGTACACATCCACACGAGCCGAATTTAGCTGTGCACTCGGCTTGTTCGGTTCCGGAGAAAATGCTCGGGTGCGGACCCATCTTTATAATCAACACATTTGCATCACTTCCATCGTGTGTGATAATATTCAGTAACTGTAAAACATAATATGTGCTTGTGTGTTTTTATGTGAGAAAATTGCCAAGTCTTTATTTATTCAAGGTCTACTTAAAACATTTTAATTTTAAAACTTTCCTGGGACTTTTGAAAAAGTTGTTATAATTTTAGATGAAAGTTTTTAAATTATATAATATATTAAATCAGTCAACTTGTGCACAATGTTAAAGACCCTAATGTGTTTCATTCTTTCATTAGTACCAGCATGGCAATCTCGACTATGGGAGTCTCATCCTCCACTCCGCCCATTCCATCCCAAGATCACTGGACCATTGAAGATAGACTCCGAGAACGACTAGATCATCTGAACTTCCATCATAGAACTTCTTCATAGTAGGAAACAAAACGTTGGTGGTGGAATTCAGTGTCTGACTGCCTTTTACAATGCATTAACCTGGCAGTTATGCAATTTGTTTTAGCTGGGTATGTGCTCGGGTCGAAACTCTTTTTCACACTAGGCAGGGACTAGATAGAAGGCTTGCTGCTGGCAGTACCCATTGTTTTGCATGTTCTCTCGTAGTGCTTGCTGCCAGGGTATTGTAAAACTCAGTCGACTTAATGATAGGAAGTGTCTTTGCCACGAAGAACAGACCTTCTAGTCCGAGAACTTCACATAGAAGAATCAAGAACGATGACTGGGTCAAGACAAGACATCATTATGGTAAGCATCTTTCCATCTTACTCCCAAAGCTACTTCAAAAATGTCAAAACTAGTGAATTTAAAAGCATACACTCTGTTCTAGGGCTTCAAAGGTTACAACCCACTTCAGACGTTACCGGTACACAACAAAGAGGAGTATAAAATATACATCTCTACCTACAAAAACTTGTAAGTACCAATACATTAATCGTATGGTGAAGGGGGGAGGAGGGAGAAGTGTCACATTTCAGTGAAATATCCGTAGCAATGACTGGGTTCGAAAATTCGGAACCGGTTCGCTCAAAGCAGGATTTGGTTCGGAACTGGTCTTATTCATACATAGGCCTACCGTAAGATTGGGTTTGGGCCACAATTCAAATTCACAATAGTTTAATTAATAACTTCATTACTGCTGTTTCTGATTTGGAAAATGTTCTTATTAATTTTGTTGGAGTGGTTTGTTATTAAGCAGTTTTATTACTTATTGTTTCTTAAATCTCAAGTTTTCTTTTTCTGAACTTTTCTTGTTTTTCTCTTCTCCTCATTGCCCCATCCAATAATATTTTCTTTTTCTTTCTTTGTTTCACCCATATTTTTGTAAATTATATTTCTCTACCTTTTCAGATTCTTTTCTTCTTAATTCAATTCAATTAATTTTATTCCGATTCAATTAATTTGTATTTTATATCTGTCAGTATTTTCAGTAGGACTGTGAACGGGTACCCGCCCGTTAAAAATAACCCGGGTAATGAAAAGAGTCTTCGGGTACTCGTTTGACTACTTTTTTACTCAAAATTCCGCTCAATTACTGCCGCCACCGGTCAGTCTTTCACTCGGCGGGCACGCAGGGGCGGCAGTTTTATTTATTATTATTTATTTATGTTTATTTTTAAATTTTTTCATTCCAAAAAATTTTTTACACTTGCTTTGTAATCGTAAAATAATCATAAATTTTGTAACTGCGGATATACGACCGTAAGGTCGACGGGTACCCGGGGAGACATTTTTACTAAATTGCACAGCCCTAATTTCAGTTTGCAAATTATTGAAATAGTAATCAAATATATTTATTTTCATATTAATATGTAGGTATTGTTATCATTTTGCAATTTGTTTAAAAAGTAAAACTATCTATAGTAAATGGTATAGGCCTACAGTCCAGTGGCGTGCCGTGACTTTTCTCGTAGGGGAAGCAATTATACATGAAGGGACTGGGGTCTGCCCCCCAGTATAGCCCCGCAGGGAATTTTTTTGATATTGACAATTTTCAATGTAATATTTCGTGCGTTTAGGGCGAGTATTGAAATCGTATAGGAATGGGCCTACAGATTACAACACACAATTATAAAATATATTTGTCACATTTTATGCAATTATGCACAATGAAATCTGGGGTTGAACCCTGTTTCCGGCCGCAGGAGAGTCTTGGAAATATTCATGGTCACTCGGCGAGGCGATTTGAAATGTTTTGCTGGCTACAAATTCTAATAATCTCATAAAAGATTGATTTATGCATACTCCAATGAACAATCGTTAGTGGTTTGAATGCTCTTTCGGGCACGCACGAAAAACAGGCAGTCCTTCGGAAATATGTCGAGCCTGGGACTGCACTCGTTAGCACGGAAGCGATTTTTCGAATTTGCTTCTTGCTGGCTACACCGATTCTCATATTACTTCCTTAAGAGTTTGTTAAGAGTCGATGCGTCACAATTGGAGACACACACTCTTATCAGTCGGTATTCAATTAACAAATTTATTGGGTCCAGAATTAATAAGTCAGTCATGATGGTGATACATTTCAAAGGACAATATTGATTAATACAAATTAATCAAGATGTAAATAGTGAAGGATAATTAGTATGTTTGTGTAAAAATCATAATGGAAGCAATGCTTCCATTGCTTCCATGGACGGCACGCCACTGCTACAGTCATAGTGAAAGTAACATTGCATATTTAATTGTCCACCCATGTTTAATCAGTTTTATCAATGAAAAGAGGATAGGCATTATTAGATAGATAGATAGATATTTTATTCACTTAAGACTAGTACAGTGTACAAGTATCTCTTTGCAGAGAAAGTGAATACAGTAGTCTATATTAAATAATAATAAAAGTGATGATAATAATTAGGGGTGTCAACGATTACAATTAAATCGATTCGATTAATCGATTATTAATTGAAAACGATTAATCGATTTTTTAAAAAAATAATCGATTTTTCATTTTTGCGGTTTTTTAAATTTAGTTTTCAAGATCCGCCGCCTATTACCCGCGAGAAACGTTCCCGTACGTTACGTTTTCCCGCCAAATACGCCGTGATAACCGCCGATTTAATGTCTTGCTCGCCCGTGAGATACGTTTCCATCAATTTCTAGCACGCGAGATTGTTCCCGATCCACATTTGATTGAAGCGACGTCGCAAAATACATCGTTCGTACCAGCCTTGCCTTGTCATCATGTGCGCATGCGCTGGCCGTGCAAGGTCGGAAGGAGTGGGCGGAGTTAAAGCTGCATTCTGTTTAAGCGTTCCACGCGGCGTAGTTGGCGCGGCAGTCAATAAACACAGTAAACGCACTCAACGCGCCTGAAACGCCGAGCAGTAGTTGCACCTTTACGTAACATGGCGTCTTGAGTGTGACAAAAAAAGTGATTGCTCTGGTGTTGTTTCGGCCTAGGCCAAGAGTTTTCGACAACATGGCATCAAACAATTGAATTTGATCACAGCATTGATGCCAATTTCATCTCGTATGCTTTATCTACCCCGCCACTTCCTCTTGATTATGCTCCCGACTGTCTTCTTCGAGATTGTTGTGCGTGCTCAAGTCCCCGCCACGGCGCCGATGCGAGCTCATGCCTTGCGCGGGCGATTCAAACTAACCGAAACCAGACCGAAGTTTGAAAGAAACTGGCTACTACTACACAGCAGCTGTTCGTACATAAGCAATCCTGCTCTAGTGTATGCATCAGTGTATGTGTATGTATCAGTGTATGCATAGGGTACACATTATATTATTATACACGTTGTCTAATGTGACGGTATTGTGTTATAGATCGAAGCAAAGCGGATCTGCTGTCCACTTCGGCAAAGCTGCAACGTATTCCACGAGATGCTGTCGACCCACCAGCAACAGGTAAGGTACTTTCAAAGTACTAAACACATTTTTTTGTAATTTAGTCAATCTAAGTTTATTTTTGGTTTGCATTTCAACAATGATTTTATTTCCAAATTAAGTTCTCTAAAATATTTTATTTGAAGTTGTAGACAATCTTTCTTTCGAACATAGACTAAGCCATCATGGAGGCTCATGAGTCCGAGATATCTCTTATAAACTTTAGTACCAAGGGACTTGGGCTCGAATCCCGCTTAAACCATGCATTTTAAATTTGTACTTCATTGATTATTGAGTAACAGCTGTTCGTACATAAGCAATCCTGCTCTCTATCATGGTTCTCACTTCTCAGTGTATGCATAGGGTACACATTATATTATTATACACGTTGTCTAATGTGACGGTATTGTGTTATAGATCGAAGTAAAGCGGATCTGCTGTCCACTTCGGCAAAGCTGCAACGTATTCCACGAGATGCTGTCGACCCACCAGCAACAGGTAAGGTACTTACAAAGTACTCAACGCATTTTACGCCTACCTAACATTTATATCATCTTCATTTAGGTATTTAACTTTCCATCTAGTGGTTGTGGAAGCTCATGATGCCTCCATGAGTATGACACAATCACGTGAGAAACTGATGTAACCAATGGACGTGGGTTCTAATCTCACATAAGACATTTATTGTCAAGCACATTCTCACCACTCTTAGCCTCAAATAGAATCATTCATTCAACTGTAGAACTACTTTAATTGGGATATTTAGAATGTCAAGCCTGACGATCTGAATTTCAGATATGACAGCTGTCTTCTGTTGGATTTATATCATGGAATTCAACAGTCACAACAACTAGCAGTGCAGTAAAGGTTTGTTCTGTTGTCCCAGTGGCTCAATTAGTAGAGCTATGGCACGTTAAGCCGGAGGTTCTGGGTTCGAACCCCAGTCGGGTCAAACTTTTACGACAACTGCTATGAATCAATAATTATTATTAGACCTATTATTATTATTATTATTATTATTATTATTATTATTATTATTATTATTATTATTAGGGGTGTCAACGATTACGATTAAATCGATTCGATTAATCGATTTTTAAAAAAATAATCGATTTTAAATTTTTGCGTTTTTTAAAATTTAGTTTTCAAGATCCGCCGCCTATTACCCGCGAGAAACGTTCCCGTACGTTACGTTTTCCCGCCAAATACGCCGTGATAACCGCCGATTTAATGTCTTGCTCGCCCGTGAGATACGTTTACATCAATTTCTAGCACGCGAGATTGTTCCCGATCCACATTTGATTGAAGCGACGTCGCAAAATACATCGTTCGTACCAGCCTTGCCTTGTCATCATGTGCGCATGCGCTGGCCGTGCAAGGTCGGAAGGAGTGGGCGGAGTTAAAGCTGCATTCTGTTCAAGCGTTCCACGCGGCGTAGTTGGCGCGGCAGTCAATAAACACAGTAAACGCACTCAACGTGCCTGAAACGCCGAGCAGTAGTTGCACCTTTATGTAACATGGCGTCTTGAGTGTGACAAAAGTGATTGCTCTGGTGTTGTGTTTCGGCCTAGGCCAAGAGTTTTCGACAACATGGCATCAAACAATTGAATTTGATCACAGCATTGATGCCAATTTCATCTCGTATGCTTTATCTACCCCGCCACTTCCTCTTGATTATGCTCCCGACTGTCTTCTTCGAGATTGTTGTGCGTGCTCAAGTCCCCGCCACGGCGCCGATGCGAACTCATGCCTTGCGCGGGCGATTCAAACTAACCGAAACCAGACCGAAGTTTGAAAGAAACTTGCTACTATACCGACATTATACAAAACGATTAAAATCGATTAATAATCGATTATGGAGGTGAAAGTGAATTCGATTATCGATTATAATAATTTAATCGTTTAACATCCCTAATTATTATTATTATTTATTTCAAAATTGTACACATAACTTAAGCATAGTAAGTTAGACACATTGTGATTAGGGCCTTGTGGCCCTTTTCTAACTTTCTATGGTGTTGTGCAGCATAATATACGATTATGTGTACAATTTCGAAATAGATAAGGTATAACTGTTATACCTCTTAAAAACCACTTTATAAAATACAATAAAATAAATTAACAAATATTATAAAAGGTCAATGGTTTTGTTTTTGAAAAAATACTTTTTTGTTTTGTTATTTGCCTGGCTGTGAAATGCAGTGCCCAAGGTTTATCGAAGCTTGCACGCTCAAGGTACCCCCAAATAGAGCTGGGAGATTGAATAAACCTCGCAATCTTTACACATATTTCGTACTGGCTATGATTTCCATAGTATTGTCACTGCATTAAATGCATTTCAAAACATGTTTAATAATCCACAAACAATCCAGAAATTACAAAATCTTTCCCGACCAGGGGATTGAACCCAGGTCTCCCATATTTCGGCTATAAGGGCGCCTTAGCCAACTAGACTAGGAAAACACCAAAGTCGTTGTAAGACGAGTGAGCGAGTCATGTGTTGAGTACCCAGGAACTTTTGCACTTAAGTTTGATAATTATATTGGTATAAATAATAGTTAAAAAAAAAGTTTAGTTGGTTTAAGGGTGCGTCAACTGTAAGGCCATAAAGCGCCACTCTAGCCTATGATTGGCTCAATGATATTTTGTAATATCTATAGTAGGCTAGATCCCCAGTCATTGGTCCACTTCCATGACAATTTGAAGCCATCTTGAATACAGCAGTTTGCATGTTAAAGTAGATGGGAGCGATTTGTAGCCCAAATATTTTTCAAGATGGCTGTTAGCCATTAACACCAAATGATTACTAAATTCCCTTATGCAATAATGTCTTATTGTTTCTGTTTGTGCACTCTCATGCTGCACAAGCTAAAACCATATCAAACAATCCAGAAAATACTTAATCACATCTAAAACATAATGTAAAGCATAAATTACCAAATCGTCATCTTGAATAGGGCAGATTGACGCTTCAATTTGCTATGCTCGCGCCTGTGCGGAAGTATTGGAGACTGGGGATCTAGCCTACTATAGATGTTAAAAGGGAATGTTCCCGGATACTCAACACATGGCTCACTCACTCGTCTAACAACGACTTTGGCGTTTTCCTAGTTTATTTTATGGTCACTTTAGTGTGGAATTGCTAATTAACAGTATTTTTTTAGATTTCATACACAACTTTTTTTACTTATTTAGCCTACAAGGATTTTGCGGCACCCCTAATTAAGGTCCGCGACACCCCAGGGTGACACCCCAGGGTGCCGCGTTGGGTACCACTGATCTGGTCAGTTGCCTAATACCTAAACCAAAATTTTGGGTACTTGCACAACACTATAAAAAGTAAAAGTAAACAAAATCTTAATTTTAATTTAATGTGTATTGATGTTTTTACAGTTATCAAGACTATTCAACCACAATCAACCTTCGTCAATATCAAGACTGTGACGTCAATATTGGACGTTGTGCTGTAATGGATGCCATCCTGCCACTGATATTCGCCTCCGAGAGCGTCGAGATCCTCCCAGTAAACCCAGCATAGAACTTCTACAGAGTAGGAACTTAGCGGAAACGCAAACTCAGTAGCTACTAGTATCAGTGTTGACTGCTTCATACAATGCTACCAGCAGTTGATTGAGCTAGCTGGATTGTGCTCGGACCAAAACTTATCCCCATTAGGTAGGCTCTGCTAGGGGTCCGAGTATGTATTCATCGTTGTGCTTGATAGAATAGAGCAGCTGTCTGGAGTAATTGTATAAGTCGGTCACACGTGTGTAAACTGCCATGCCTCATCAAGTTTGCTTCAGTGTTCGCAGGCAGCAAGTATAACTGCGAGTACGGGATCGTCTGGCTCACAGACCTTCTCATCAAAGGTACGAAACTTACACGGTGACCCAATAGGTAGGCTACATGGTTAGACTTGCCCGCAGAATACGATGATGGACTACAACTTGTCTGCATTGGCACTCATAAGCTAGGTAGCTTGCCTGCAGAATACGATGATGGACTACAACTTGTCTGCATTGGCACTCATAAGCTAGGTAGCTTGCCTGCAGAATACGATGATGGACTACAACTTGTCTGCATTGGCACTCATAAGCTAGGTAGCTTGCCTGCAGATGTTGATTAGGGAGAAGAACTTGTCTGTGCACTGGACACACATAAGCCAGAAGGATGATATAATCTAGCTGACACAAAAGAACCCCTCCCTTTATAGATTCCTGGATGAAGTGGAAGCCAAAAGGAAGAAGACAGCTCTTTGAGGAGGGATCACCAACATAACAACTATTACCTTTGTTTAAGATTTGTTTACTCGACTGATTCCCGGATGGAGACACATGCACGAGGTCAGCTCTACTAAGTGTGCCCACATAACATGACATGTATGCAGTGTTTGCAGGTTTTATCTATTCACTGTGAAGGGTTCAGTTGTCCAACTGCCCAGAAGATTCAACAATGTTCATTGCATTATGGAGATGATGAAAGGCAATGCAAAAATGCACGTCTGGAAGATTCGACCCCACACTCCATGGTAATTTTGGATCTGTTACGTGACAGCCAAAGTGGCCAAAGTATGATCATCTGCCAGCCAGTCACCGAGTAGAGGGATACACTACAAGGTCATCTCTGGAGGAATCTGGATGAACAAACTTGTAAGATAGGTAATGGTAAAGAGGTAAAATACAATGTCAATGTGGATTGGTGTGGTTTGCAGAGGCTTGGTAGGCCCCTCGTGTTTCATTCAGTAGGTAGGACCCTCTATAAAAACACACCAATGTTGCAGAAGACATTGTATGCCTCTCCTGCTTAGTGTAATAAAAGCTCTGCTTAGACAGTTACAGGAACAATATTCTGGAGGAGGAGGTCGTATGAGCCATCCAGTATGATCATCTGCCAGCCAGTCACCGAGTAGAGGGATGAACTACAAGGTCATCTCTGGAGGAATCTGGATGAACAAACTTGTAAGATTGGTAATGGTAAAGAGGTAAAATACAATGTCAATGTGGATTGGTGTGGTTTGCAGAGGCTTATAGGCCCCTCGTGTTTCATTCAGTAGGTAGGACCCTCTATAAAAACACACCAATGTTGCAGAAGACATTGTATGCCTCGCCTGCTTAGTGTAATAAAAGCTCTGCTTAGACAGTTACAGGAACGATATTCTGGAGGAGGAGGTCGTATGAGCCATCTAGTATGATCATCTGCCAGCCAGTCACCGAGTAGAGGGATGAACTACAAGGTCATCTCTGGAGGAGTCTGGATGAACAAACTTGTAAGATAGTTAATGGTAAAGAGGTAAAATACAATGTCAATGTGGATTGGTGTGGTTTGCAGAGGCTTATAGGCCCCTCGTGTTTCATTCAGTAGGTAGGACCCTCTATAAAAACACACCAATGTTGCAGAAGACATTGTATGCCTCGCCTGCTAAGTGTAATAAAAGCTCTGCTTAGACAGTTACAGGAACAATATTCTGGAGGAGGAGGTCGTATGAGCCATCCAGTATGATCATCTGCCAGCCAGTCACCGAGTAGAGGGATGAACTACAAGGTCATCTCTGGAGGAGTCTGGATGAACAAACTTGTAAGATAGGTAATGGTAAAGAGGTAAAATACAATGTCAATGTGGATTGGTGTGGTTTGCAGAGGCTTATAGGCCCCTCGTGTTTCATTCAGTAGGTAGGACCCTCTATAAAAACACACCAATGTTGCAGAAGACATTGTATGCCTCACCTGTTTAGTGTAATAAAAGCTCTGCTTAGACAGTTACAGGAACGATATTCTGGAGGAGGAGGTCGTATGAGTAGAGATACGTTTTTTTAGCACTTAAATTTAGAAAATTTAGCATTAATTTTGACAAATTTAGCGTTTTGTAGCATCAATTGGTTTCTTTTCCACCAAAACCCTAAATGTAGGGTGTTTCTTAAACTTTCTTCTGGTAAATGATGAATTGTAGGAACATTTTAATTCAATATAGTCACATAAAACGCTAGAATACATTACTAAACTAGTTCTCAATAGGCATTAAAAACATTATTTTTAGTAAAATTAGCATTTTAAATCGTCAAAATTAGCATTTTGTTGCATCAAAAACCTAAAACGCTAAAAAAACTTATCTCTACGTATGAGCCATCTAGTATGATCATCTGCCAGCCAGTCACCGAGTAGAGGGATACACTACAAGGTCATCTCTGCTCGTCGTCGTCTCTTGCAGAAGACATTGTACGCCTCGCCTGTTTTGTGTTGTAAAAGCTTTGTTCAGATAGTTACAGGAAGGATAGGCCTTTGTCCACGTGTCCATGTGAATCATCTTGAACGGATTTGTTGGAAACCATGATTTAAAACATCGAAAGAAGAGCAACATCCCTGTACATGCTAGACCGTATTCGTACAACCATGTAGTCTTCTCCAGGTGTACTGCTGAATTACACAATCTTCTGAAATGGAGGCTGTCTCGGCTTAATGCACATAATACATGTAAGTTTTGTTTCATTTCTTTCTATGCATCACAAATATTTTGTTAATTTGTTTGTTATTTTTAAATTTAAATGAATCCTATTTTTCATTTTACTGCAACTTAGTGGTTTCATATCATCATAGCATAGAGTTCTCAGAAATTCTGGTATTCGGTAATTCCGGGCTATTTAAATTTCGGGTACCCCCACACCAATAGCCCCTACTAATGCCAGACAAGCTGCAATTACGATTTTTGGCGCAAACTTAATTTTTTTAAATTGTATTCCACTTTTTGTGCACTAAAGGTTCAATTTCGAGAGTTAATTCATGTTTTCAAAATGTGGTGTTTACATCAATAAAACAACATTTTGAAAAAATAAATTGTGAATTTTGTTATCACCATTTTTCACTACCTCTAATCATGAAGAATAAAATTAGGTATAAGATAAATATTGTAAAAGATTTAAGTTAGAATAGAATAGAATAGGTCTTTATTGGCGAAGTTAAGCTCATCGCTTTTTTTCAACTTAACTATACACTGCAAGTAACAGATTCAAATAAAAAGGTATGAGTTTACAAATAGGAAAAAGTAATTTAGTATCTAGGACTACTACTGGTAAGTTTACCAGTACATGTACAACAAAAGATAATTTTACATAAATAAATACCATCTTGCAGTGACAGTCTACATATCATCGTACATATCACATATCAATACATATCAATATGAGGATCATATCATTTACAAGTTACAACTAATACTAAAAAATTAATATAGGTAAGTTATAGCATATAAAATATGCAAAATATGTCATAATAACTTGCTAAAATCTAGAGTTTTGTAAAGTTAGTTAGGTAACTAAAACTTAACACTTTGCATGAATTAACATTTTATAGGTTATAGGTGTTGTCATTTCAACTCCTTAATAAGTTGATTGTTTTATTTTAACTATGCCTTTAAATCTTTATTTTTATGAATACTCCCTTTAAAACTCTGCATATGTATATGAAAGTCACATTATTTGCAAGCACCCTATTATTTCTTAGTCACAACACAATGCACTAACAGTATTGAATGCCGAGTTATAGAATGTTAAAAACCTCCCGAGGTGAGTTTGTGTTCACATTGCACATCTGTATCACGTTTACTGTGGTAAATGGATTAATACCTGTTACAGGGCTCATCTGTACTATAATACCAGTACCTGAGGCTCCACCAACCGAGCTGGCTGGAGTCTACTAGCAGACATCACAGCATCAGAGGCCGAGGAAACTGAATACAAACAATCTACGTACTTCCAATCAAAAGCAAATGGTAAACATGAAAAATTACTTGCTTACTTTTGTGGATCTATTACCCTATTTATTAAATCTCTAGTTCACCTCCTACACACATTTGACTTTCAGGGCACAATTTTTAGGGTGCAACAGCTTATGCATTTTTTACCTGCTTTGGGTAGGTTGCCTTCTGATACGTACTACTATATTTTGCCAAACCAAGGTACAAAATTGTTTACAAATGGAATTGCAACCTATACCCTACAGCTACAACTTTCCCATCAAAACATCAACATTTAGACCACATACCTGGATTTCAGGCCAACGATGGAAAAGGGGCAACATACTTCTAAGACATGTATTTTATTTCATAAAGTGCTGGTAATTTTATTTTTAGTGATGTGCAAATGAGTTTTTAATATTTCATCAAGTCATTAATCATCATTCATCATTGATGCTCAAAGTGGAGCGGGTTGGCCTAGGCCAAGACCCAGTGAGTTGGCTGAAGCTGGAAATAGCTTTACAATAGTAATTTCATATAATTTTTATTAAAAATTTATATGTTATTGAATTTGCAATGTTTGTTCTCAGGTAACTGCAAGCCAGCTGGGACAGTGATCCACATGATGAAGAGAAGAGAATAATTTATTATATTTATTTCTTCTTAACTAATACATGTATAGGGTTACCATAAAGAAATCAAATTTAAGACAACTGAGAAAGCATTGGTGTATTCTGGGATGGGGTCTGGTGCAAAGCTCCAGCCGCCAGAGGGGAAAGATTTTCGGACCTTGGTTTATTTGAGGAAGGGCTTAAAACTCATTACAGAGTTGTTGTTTGATCTCTTACTTATTTTATTTTATTGATAAAAATCGTGGATTTTGAAGGCAATAATTGCCTATATGCCTAATGCCATTTCTATGTAGTTTTTTTTTCCGGGATTTCGGACATTCCATTACTTTTGCGAAATTCCTGTAGTGCATATTTTCAAGTTAAAAACGCGAGGACATGTCCAAAATTTTCCTGAAGCATGGTAGCCCTAAACATGTATCATTTTTTGTGCAACTTTAATTTTGAATTATATACTATTTTACCTCTTATTTTTATTATATTATAATATTCAACTTAAAGAGTTTGGGCAATGGAAGATTATATTTTAAGGGTATTTTTCTAAATTTATTATTTTACATTTAGGCTAATCTTATCAAACTTTCAAATTAACTTTTCAACCGAAAACACACCAATGTGCACAATCGACTGTATTTTTGTGATGTTGGTGTGATGTTGTGATCATGGCCGCCCCATAGCTACGCTCAGTTTCAATTTTAACGTGGTTTTGTTTCCATTACAAACCAATGGGTAGTATTTTGATGAAGCCTCTCTGAGGTATCTTCGACTGTTGTCAACCGGCAATGCCAATCGCGTATTTTGGGTACAGCAGGTGCCAAAGGTAATTTAATTTTAAAATCAAATTCTTCGTAGATTGGGGTAACCAGTTGCTGTGACGTCACCACTAATATTATCTATTGTCCTGCATGGAGATTGTAATCAAATGCATGTATATGTATAGCTAATAGACGATTTTCAAAATCACCAGCGCCCTCTATATCGCGCGCGCAAAGCATTATGGGAGAAAGGGCATTTACACGCTAAATGCCATATGTTCGGGTGTGTGGAGAACTGCGTTTCCAACAATGGCAGTGCAGTCGGCCACAATCCCAATCATATGGCATTTAGCATGTAAATGCACCTTTCTCCCACAATGCTTTGCAACGGAGCGGGCATGCGCAGTTAATTCTGAAAATGGTCTATTATTGACTTGATTACTAGGAAATCGCTGCCTAGGTACTAAAAGCCCCATTACACCATCAACTTGTTGACCAGGTGTAGATTGCATGGAAATGGAGACGCCTGAATAACGCCGAATGGATTGTGTGTAGTGTACTTACGAAGTTCCTCCTAACCCAAACGAATTTTGTGGTACGGACACTACACACAATTGATTCGGCGTTATTCCATTCAGCACCCCCTGGGAATGTGATTCTGCTGGTTGACTCAACATTGACTAGCATGGCAATATGTTGACGAGAAGTTAAAACTAGTCCTTTCTACTTTTGAGCAATGGCTAAGCGAAATTTTGACAGATCATTTTTTTGAGTATATACTGACGTAATGTGTGGTGAAGAGACTGTACCATTGACTATGGTAGTCTTCTGACACTGTATGTTGTTGTTCCGTCACTCTACAATAGCAGCAACAACAAGGAGACGTGAAAATTTTTAAATGTGAAAAGTGAAAACATTTAAACATTACTCATTAACAAACTTCTAAAGTTTCCCGTCAACAGCTGCCAGAGGTGACGCACAAAATGTTGTGCAGTCAACAAGTTGATATTGTAACGGGGTAAAATGAAATATTGGATAATATTGAGACGAGATGTTATCTCTACTATTGTATCACTCTGTATGCCAGTGTTCATCTACAACTTCATAACATCTGGATTGTTGGTGCATTGTAGATTTGAATAGAATGCACCAATGCACTAACAATCCAGATGTTATGAAGTTAACCGTCCCGGTAGCTTAGGGGTAAAGCAATCGGGAGACCGGGGTTCGATACCCCGCTGGGATGGATTTTGTAATTTCTGGATTCACATCCATGATAATAATCCATAAATGATTGTATGTACAAGCTTAAAGATGAATCATACCTGCAATCGATTATTTTATTTTTGAAAACTAAATGAATACCATAATTTTACTTGAACCATTAATGCTGCTAATTTTAAGAGGAGTCGATGAGGCTAGCGGGGAAAGCACTTGGCTTTCTGCGTTTCCCGGGTAAATGGTAAATTAACATTGTTATCACATTTCACATGAATGTTGATAATGATCAATGTAGGATACACGCATTCCTCAATTAATTCCTCAATTCGGGAAATCTCCACAATAAACTCAAGTTTTGTGAACATTTATTCCTCCTGCACAGAATTGTTCAAACAAATTTTCGTACTGGATCTCGACGTTTAAATCAATGTGAGCACGCACAATAATTTTGTTAATCACGAGATGAACGGTTTATTGAGAATTTCACGAATTGAAATCCGTGTTTTGGATTTGCATTTTTTTACTTTCTGGATTTATGTCTCGCAAAGATGATGTATCGTAAGGCTAACATGCAAAATCTGATAATATATTACTAACTGTTCAACTGCATCGTCAACACCTGAACGCGTGCATTTTAGTTGCTTAAACCTCAGCAACTCCTCTTAACCTACTAATTTACCTTTTCAAAAATAATCGACTGTCTGTAAAAACAATAATAGGCTATTTTTGCATGAAATTTTATATTTTTCTTGACTAGCTTTAATTACGCTCAATCACCCGGTAGCGCCCGATTGTGTCATTATGACAGCGCGTTTCACAGTAAGTTACAAAATAGGACATTAGAATAAACCATAAATCTAGGCCGATATCTAAACAATTTTTTTTATGTAAAATAAACCCAATATTTTGATTTGGGATATTTTATTCTATAAATTATGTTTAATTTAAATATAAAATACATACAATTAGCCTATTATTGAGCTACCTCAATGTGGATGTAAACCAATGTGGCTTTTTTGTATACAAAAGTTGAATATAAAGAGACCAACTTGATGCCACTAACTAATTCTGGTACTCGAGTACACAACACCTCGGCCGTAATTGTGACCCAGGTGTCGCAGATTTTATTTCACTGTCAGCAACCCGACTAAGGTTTTCCAAGGTTTCCTTAGTTGTAAAGCAAATGCTGGGTTGGCAGTCCTTGGATCTTAATCCCAATACTAAACAAAACACTACTGTATTTGCATCTTAATAACCAACTGTATCTTGTGAACTAGAAGCAATTGTGCTTTTTCAGTTCTACTGTATGCTATAATATAGATTATTACATACTTTGTTACAAAACATAATTGAATGCCTCCCCAAATAACATTCAACCAACATTCAACACATTACTATATTATTAAATATTGCTATCATTCAATAACTATTTCTTCATAGCGGGCTTATGTTTAAGAACCTTGTAGGTATATTCATTATATTTATTTAACACATTATTAATTCATTTTCAATACGAATGCTTTTGTGGCCAGACATAATGTTACTAACTTTATTAAAATATTTGTTTTGTGGTTTATGCCACTCTACTCGAAGACTCTACGTTTCAGAACTACATTGGAGCTTCTTTTTCAAGAGAGTAAATAAAGCCTGAAAATATAACCAATAACAAAAACAAACATATCAATGCAAAAGAAAATAACAATAGCAGGTTATGTAAGCAAGTAATGTATAAATATGTTATACATTAGGCCTACATCAAATATTCATTCACTAAGCAACATATTCTGGGTAAATGGCAATTAACATCGTTATCAGATTTCAGTTATAATAAAAATATCTGAAAGAATTTTTAAAATGTTGGTTGCAACATTATTTAGGGAAGGCATTCAATTGCTTTTAAAGAATCAACATTATCATTTTAAATTGTAATTATCTGTTTGCAATGAGTTGAGAAATAAGAATGCAAATGTTCTATGTCAAAAAGTGTTTATGCCAATAAATTGGGATTACTACATTCGTTGTATAATGCTTTCACCTTAATCTTCCTGTCAAAATAACTACTATGTAGGCCCTACAGCTATTTTTATAAATCATAGCTCGACAAATGCTATGCACGAGATTCCAGGTGCATGCTCACCTTCCCACTTGTGCATGTGAGGAATTATGTCTTAAAGGCAAGTTCCAAACAGACCAATTTGAATGAAATTTGAATGAACCAAATTCTATTATTTCATATTTTCGGGCAAGATGTGTTTTATCAATACCCTTTGTATAGTAACCCAAACGTAATTTTTAACTCCTCTTTTAAATGAACATCTAAAGTTGTTCTCAGTTTAGAATGCCACACAAAGTGGAAATATAATTGGACTCGTGCCAACATTTACTAACACGAACCCCAAAATTACTAATTTGGCTACCGATTTATAAATAATATAATATAATATATATATTAATAAATATTTTTTAAACAAATATCGATCTTTGGTTGGTTATCACTCACTCGTCGGTTGCGTCGGGACTCGGGACCTACTGGGTTGGCTTGGTCGGTTTGGTTTAATGTCCCCCACTGAAAATCAGTTATATTATGACTTAGTGAGTAGACTCTAAATACGAATTATTTATTTATAGGCAGAGGCAGGTATTTACAGTTAAAACCATAAATTATAATTTAAAAAAAAAAAAAAAAAAATAGGCCCATAGGGTAGAGAATAGAGATTTCAACTAAATGTTGGATTATTTTCAATGCTAATTCACCACTTTTGGGCATTCCACCCAAATACCTGCCTCTGAATATAGGATGTATTAAAAAGTTAGGTAGGCTATACGCTCTTCTATTTTTCCTCAACATTTTTTATTTTAATGGACTGCAAAATTTATTTCTCAAGATTTCCTCAATGCTGGGATGAGAGGTATTTCAACAAATTATCATCCACAGACATTGCTCAAGTCAATACTAGCTATGGTGCTTAATAAATTCAATGCAGGGTTAAAAAAATGTAATGCCATACAGTATTCTGACCTGTTGGCCCACTGGAGAAAATTCAACATGCCCAGACAGAAAACTTACATGACATTTATATAATTTTGATTTTTGAACAATTCCCTAATGTAAAATAAGTTCTCAAGGTTCTTTCAATGTTCAGTTTACATTTTGTTTGTTATAGAACTTTATTTGATATTGTGTAGGCCTATGTATGGAAAGATGAAGGAATAAAGAAAGCTTGCTTTGACTCTTGATTGGCCTAACAGAGAACGTCAAATAACGAACCGCGGAGGGAGTTTGCGTGGACCCACAGTAATCTTCTGCCTCTTTAGTATCTTCAAGAAGAATTATTGGAAACTCAAATAAAAAAGTATTCCGCTCAACTGAATATTCTCAGAAATTGTTGAAATGCTAAAACCCTTTCACACCGTTGGTGAAAAAAACAACAATAATGGAGGATTAAGAAAGAAGTTGAATTCACAAAATTAATATAATTTTTAAACATAATCATTTTGCAGACATATTTTTTTTTAAACTGATCAAAGCACAAAAAAAATATTTTTCAAAATCTTGAGAAGGTAAAATGGCGGTCATTTTGTTTTGTTTTCTTAGAAGGCTAGTGACTAGTGCACTAAAATTGAAAGTTGGAGCATAACTTTTGATTTTTACCCTAATAAAAAATTGTCATGAGGTATATATATATATATATATGTACTGTTTAGGAATAAAATTTCCAAGACAATGCAATTAATTTACATCCAATGATTCAAATTTTGACTTATGATCCAAATTTACCCAAATTTGGATAATTTACATACCTGAACACAAAAGTAGCCAAAAGTCAAGATTTTCCTACAGATTTTTTTTATAAAAAGGGTATTGTGATATATAATGAGTTTTTTAATTCTCAAAATTTTTCCAAAATACTCTTAATTTTTTTTAAAGGGGTATTTAACCGCTAAACTCAAAAAATATATTTCATTCAGGCTAACTAGTAATGAATTTAGCAACTAACAGAAAAATTATTGGGGCCACCATGATCTCCCAAAAAATTGTCAAACATGACATTTTTCGAGCTAGGTCCCATCGGCAAAAATCTCCCATAAGAAATAACATGGGGACGATCTTTATGCCCCGTGACCTTGGAGGATTTTGATCCAAAAAAATATTGGCCATTATTGACATACTCGACAGCCTTTTCTGTAAATTCTCTATATTTTGTTTTGTAATTTGGGCAAGTAGTTTGGTCAAAATATGCTGATTACCATAATGGGGTGTGATTTTGGAATGCATATTTTTGTGTGTTTGAGGGTATATTTGGGCACAGTTTCAAGACACGATGTTATATATGGGCATTTTAGATTGGTATTGTGCTCTAGTATCTATGTGGACCAAAAAAGAAGCAGGTTAAAGCCGATTTAGGAAATTTTCCAAAACACCAATTTTCGCCAATTTCTGGATCAAATTTTTTTTTTAAATCGTGTTAAATCACAGTTACAAGATATAATTTTTTAAATGGTCATTTAAGTGTAGTATTGTGCTATAGATCACATGGTAAAAAGTAATTTTTGGGGTTTTTAGCCCCTTTAAGTAGTAGGTCTAGTTTACGAGTTACTTCAGTAATTGCTCGACGTCCATAACACAAAGCGGGAGGCGCGCGTGGACGTATTAGATGTGTCCTTAAAGGTGGATCCACACAAAAACATAACACGTAAGGTTTTAGTTTTAACGCTTAGGCTGTAAGCACGCCGGTACACATAGAAACGTAAGCACAAAGAATTTAGGCCAAGATATGTCGGGTATCTTCTATGTTCTTTGCAGAGTGTACAGAGAGAACTTTGAATTCAGAAGGATTCGAAGGTTATTATTAGTGATGACATCGAGTCCAAAAAGTCCGAACCGGTTCCTCCACTCCGGAACCGGTTCTTTAAAAACAATACAAAAAAAAAGATTTTTAAGTTACAATTTACAATCAGCAGGTCAAAAGTGCCCTTTAATAGCATTCTTCAAAGTTCAAACAATGCGCGCATCCTTGAACACCCGTCTAGAGTGGGATGGGCCTAGCATAGCTGAATAACTTCACAATCTGTGAGAAAAGAAGGTGCAGGAGTCCAGGTCTTGAGTCATCTCGCTTTCGTTCCGAGTCGCGTTTTCGTTCCAAGTCGATCAAAATCGCCAAATCTGTAGTCTTGGGACAAGACCACGAGTCGCACGGTGACTTGGAACGAATATTTTGTTCACGTTTCAAACCACGACATTACCACATTACACCACCACATTAAAATTTGGTGGTGAGTTGGACTATTTCATGCGACTTGACTGCCACATCGAAAGTTTTAAATGACTAAATAAATAGTTATAAGGTACATTCTTTGTATAAAGACGTAAATTACACTCTAAAAATGTTGGCAGAAGGCTTTAAAAGTATTTAAAATGTCCTAATTGTCATGACAAATTATTTACGCTCGTCGCAAGTTAGCGTGCATCTGCATAAGTAGCGCCTTTGACGGACTGCCCATCGTGGTCCCGTTGGCCGAGTGGTTAGAGCGCTTGGTTTGAAAGTGAGAGGTCGCCGGTTTGAATCCCGCCCGGGAAAACTTTTTTTTTTTTTTTTACTAATCCCATAATTATTGTTCACTTAATATCTGTGACAGAAACAATTTTTATAACTTTTGAGTGTGAATTACTTTTTTTTACACCTTTTTTGCAATTTGTTTTGGCATTTTAGGTAGGCTAGGCCTAGCCCTAGAAAACTTACGCAAATATAACAAAACAAACAAAATAAAAATATGATTAAATAGCGAATAGGACTGCCTTTAGGCTATTTGTTAATAACAATAGTGAAATAAATATGTAGGCCTAGCCTAGTACAGTACGCCTAATGTGTTTTGATAGTTGATTGAAAGTGAGAATCGATAATAGCATCGATAGTTCGTCACAATCGATTATAGCATCGATATACTTCACAACAACGATTACCGGTATTTACATCAAAATTTTTATGTAACACTGTTTGTGATTGGTCGCTCTATGAGCTGTGGGGGCTACAAGTCGCGAAAAGCCAGTCGACTCGGAATATTTCCAACTCGCTTGTCGTTTCCAAACGCATGGTGGGTTTCAAGACTAGCCTATTCGATAATGCCAAGTCGCTCGCGACTTCGACGAGGTGACTTGACTCACTTCACGACTCGAAACGAGTGGTTTCAAGACTTGGCCTCCTGTTACGTAGTTACGTACCAAAAAGAAATACAAATTTTAATTTAAATTATCAATTATGAATTACATATTTTTAACATCACTGTAAAAAAAAAATATATATATTTGGAACCGGTGTGAAAAGTCAGAACCGGTTCCCCACGGAACCGGTTCAAAACCGGTTTCCGGGTACCCGATGTCATCACTAGTTATAATAAAGATTATTATTAATAAACACTAATAATATAATTTTTCCAGTCGATGTTGATTATGCAAATACTGCTCAGTCCTGCTCACTGCAAACTTAATATATTTATTACGGAAGCGTAGTTGACTGTAGTAGTCAAGCATTTCAAAGTAGAAGTTAGTTTGACTCAACTTTTTCAGTCGTAAGCATAAGGTTTTGTCGTAAAGTTGAAAATGGTTCAACTTTCTTACGCATTAAAACTGTGTATTAAAACTAGCGCATTTGTGTGAACGCCAGTATGTGTTTCCTATGTTCCAACATTACGACTATGCGTTAAAATCTTATGCTTACGTATTGTTTTTGTGTGCATTCGCCTTGACAGAGAAAGAGTTAACTTAGCTATTTCAATAATTTTTCAGGGTAACACCCCCTTTTCAGGGTCAAATTAAATTCACCTTAGCTTGGTAAAACTATATTGTTCTAATCTTTTTCATTTTTCATTTCATTTCCATTTTCTTTAAACTTGATAAATATTTATTAAAATATAAAGAGACTGCTCTAGATATGCCAAAGCTTGGTACTTGGGAAAAATGGGAATATAAATTCAAAGAACTTAAATCTGTTCGGTTTCAGACAATTTAACGAGCTTAGAAATCTTTGGTTAAATTAGTAAGATGTTTTAAAATACCTAGGTTACCTAAAGCAGTGGTTCTCAACCAGTGGGTTGCGAAGGACTTGGAAGTGGGTCGTGTCGGTGGGAAAGGGAAAGAGTATGTGAAATAAGTGTGGAAGTGAATTTTTTAGTTTGAATTTCAAATAAAATATCACTAAGCTTACTCTTGTGTTTGTTGTTGTTAACACCTCATTTTTTAAAATTATATATGTATTTCGCTCACCTTTTTCGAGCAAGAAAATTGAATTGTTTGTATTGTGCTGAGTTTCGATAAGTTTCAGGAGAGATACAATTTACGAAATGTGGATAGAAAGAAGTGGTCAAATTTGGTTGTAAAACCCAAGCTGATCCTGCCAGAAACAGGAAACGGTGAAGGATGATGAATGACTTCAGTTACTTAAACCAACATTGTGAACTCATGAGACTTCTCTATTGTGAGACCACCCCAGGTCCATCTAGGTTTAGTTTTTAGCTAGCTCCAGCCATTGACATAGCGGTTCTACTTTAAGAGAAGTTGCCGAGGCTGGCGCAGAGATGAGTGTAAGTGCTCAGCTAATCTGTTTTTTTTTTTTTGGGGGGGGGGGGCAATAAACAGTTAATACTTAATACCTACCTAACATTATTATCATATTTCATGTGAACGTTGATAAAGAATCAATCTAAGAGATCTAGTAAGCATATTCCTCAATAAATTCATCGATTTTGAACAAAACTTCGTGAAATCTCCGTAATTTACTCATTTTTTTAACTTCAGGAATTTTTAAATGCAAATTGCAACAGTTTTAATGGGAATTTCCTTAATTGAAATTCATGTTTTTACTTTCTGGACTTATCTTGTAATGGCTTTTAAAGTCTTTTTATTCTTTGCACCCAAATGTGGATATTAATGTCCTCAGACCCACCGTCTCCTATGAGAGACACACGCGGTGCAGTATAGTTAATAGTGAACGGTGGGTCTGAGGAGGTTATTGTCCTCAGACCCACCGTCTCCTATGAGAGACACATGCGGTGCAGTATAGTTAATAGTGAACGGTGGGTCTGAGGAGGTTAATACAAATGTCTCTTCTTCTTCTTCTCAAATGCCCACATTTGGTCTATGATGCCATCATGCTTGATCTAGTCAACCAGTAGAGACGAGCCTCCCTTTCCTCCTTCTTCATGCCGTTAGGCATTGCATCACGCTCATTTGCCAGACTGGCTTAAGTGTACAGATGTTGTCTGTCATGTTCAAATGTATTTTATTAACATTCTTGCAAAATTTGATAATGGTAGGCTAAGTAGTATTAACAATATCGTTCAGGTGAAATGAACACCCAAGCAAGTGAATTTTAGTTGCCTCAACCTCGGTGGCACCTCTTATCTTTATTTATAAAATATATTATTTTCCCAAGGTCGACTAGCTTTAACTAGCTTTAAGCAATTGATACAGTAATGGAAGAAAAACACTGTAGTACATTACAAGCATTTTATTGTGTAATAATGTTTATTTGTACAATCATACTGTGTATACATTTATTTCTCAAATATTTAATATTTTGTTTGATTTATTATTTTAAACTATCAAATCAACACAATTGTCATAACATTCCATTTGCTAGGCCTAACGTAGGCAGCTATGATGCTGGTATGGTGTTTTAGAAATAACAAAACTGGGTCTACCAGGGATTAAACCACAGATCAGCTGGTTAGAGCAGCGGTAAGGGGGCTCAATAGCCTACTTGTGGAAAGAAAATGTTAGCTTTAAGTTTCAAAAATTGCTGTCATAGGGTTTCACTGCATTCTTGGTTAGGTTTTAAAAAAGGGAAATATTTTCAGAATTAATGGTTTTGAGTCTGCCTAGGTCTGTAGTTTCCAGTTCCCATTCAACAATTTTAATGTTTTTAGTTAAGGTTTGTAGACCTGTTGCAAACCGCCTTTTCTGCGTTGACGAGCATTAAGTCTCAAAACTGTACCCGTCTCGACGCTGAAAAAATCTTGTAGAGTTGCCTTGTCAATGACACGCCAAATATTTACCTAGTGTTTTAGGGGGGGAGGGGGGTGTGGAGACATCCTGGTCTTTCAAAGGGGGGGCGCGCTTCAAAAAGTTTAAGAACGTTGTGTTAGAGCATTATTCCTAGACATGCAAGTTCCGGGTTTAATCCCCATGGAGACAGTTTTAAGAGATTAAATTAAATACTATCCATGAATTGAATACTACAATTTCAATTATGTAGGATACAGGGTAGACCTATAACAATTCAATCAAATAATCGAGACTAGATAGCACCAGTAAAAAATATGTGTAGCGTAAATGTTAAAATAGATCCGCCAAAGCTGCAAGACAACATTGACAACAAGTATAGACAACAACTAGGCTTACAATACTTGGGTCACTTTATTTGTGCTTCACATCGGAGTTCCATACATACCGGGGTCCCAGGTCGGGAGTCGGACACATCTTTTAAACAAAATTGCTATCATTGCATCATCATTAGCCTTACAAGCAGGCTCTTGATGCCATGATGATGAGTCTTGATGTCATGATATAGAGCTATATAGGCCTAGGCATTAACATGATTTTAATAAGATTGTAAATTTAATAGGCTAGGATACGATTTATGTAGGCCTAGGCAGTAATGACAGTACTACCTAACTAAATCGGCCAATAAACAGGTAATTTTTATTTTTAGTAAATTCCCAAGTTTTGCAAACGTTCAAATTTTTCTCTGCTTGCAACTTGTGCTAACAACATCCCAAAAATAAAATTTTTGGGGATATTTTGGTGGGAATCGGAGGTTGAAAAAAGATCCAGAATGTTTTAAGAAATTAGCTGGATTTGCCAATGAAGCAAATTTTAAAATGACACTTGTAAAATAAAGTTGGCCCGAGCTCAAACAACCGTCATAACTTTATTTTTGCAAGATTTGCTATTTGTTCAAGACTAGGTAATTAATAATAATAAAATTAATAATTATTAATTATTTTTGCAAGGTTTGCTATTTGTTCAAGACTAATACACAAAAAACAACGTTATGCACTCAAAACAAACATATTTTATATTATTTCACACGTTAAACTTACGCGGACAGTTAATATTAAATCAAAGGTGTAAGATGTTTTAGGTGTAAGAGTTTCGGGTTATTTCGCCGCGTCGCAAGTAAACATCTTACACCTTTGATTGAGTATTATTAAATTTTTTAAATTATTATTGTTATTGTTATTTTAAGTTTGCATGACCAAAATTAAAAAGTTTGTTAAAGTTTGTTTTTTCATTATTCTACAGCAGCCTACATGCCTAATCGAGTAGGCCTACGAATTGTACGAATATAATATATATATATATATATATATATATATATATATAAAATATATATATATATATATAAAATATATATATATATAATAAAAAAATATATATATATATTATATAATATAATATACGAATATTGTAATGCTACTATTTCAAATGTAATGCTACTATTTCAAATATTTACTTAAATGTAGTTTATTGTTGTTTCTGCATCTATGTAATTAGATTTATTTAGTTGTCCTCCTTTGTAAATCAGTTTTTATAACTGAATAGGATAGACGTTAAATAAAATAAATAAATAAATAAAAAATACAATGCAGGTTTATGAATTGACTTACACTTTAGGCCCATGTTCCCAGCAAATTTCTAACAGCAAGAGGCACATCCTGAAGTGCTGACAATGCTTGTGGATTTTCTTAGTCTCTTGTTGACTTATGATCTTTCCATGTTTCTATAGTAAACAAATGCACAATATAAGCTAGAGATAACAGAAATGCAGTAATATTTTAATTAGGCCTAGCCCCTAGGCCCTACAGGAATTAAATTTCGAACCGACCTGGCCCAAACTATCAACAGAACGGAAGTAGGCCTACCGTACGTCCGTACCAGAGGCCAAATAAGTGAGCTATTGGAGGCCAAAACTTGAAACATGCGAGTTGAACTCACTGCCGACTTGCAACCGTGATTTTGTCTCCAAGTCGCTAAAAACAAATAAAAATGGACGAATCGGTAGAGGCTAGTCTTGAAAATCAAGACTGCAAGTCACTTTCCGTTTGGAACCATGATTTTTCCACTTGCTCAAAACGGTAGTTTGAGACAAAACACCCGACTTGTGGTAAATCAAGTGGCCACTTGCAAACGGATATTTTCACGATTGAAACCATGAGGTATTTTAGTGTTTTGAGTGACTTGAAACAAGAAACACAGCTGAAGTAAATACTTGTATGAATGTTTGTTGTATTAGAAGAGTGCAAAATAATATTTATTATATTATAAAAACCACTCAACTGAACTTTAACCTGGGCTTTCTCCTCCCCGGTTACTTCACGACTGGTACCTCCTCCCTCACCACCGCGCGTGGGAGAAGAGGCACTGTCGCTAGCGACCGAGGCAGGAGATAAGCGGTGCCTCATTTCAGCACCTTTAACATTTATTAATTAAAGTTCAGGTTATACATAGGCTATTTATGAGATTGGTCCCTGAGGGGGTATTTACATGCCTAATGCGAGTATGCCCAACTGACGATGCTTGAGGAACGTCTCCGAAATATCATGAATTTTAAGTAAGTAACCCAGGTTAAAGTTCAATTGGGTGTTTTTTATAGGTAATACACGTTTCCGGGTTAATGAGTTGTTGTGATAATTTTTATATGTTTATTATATTATAATAAATTAGGTCTGCCTAGGCCTATATATAAAAAAAAACAACTATAAAACATAATATAATAATTAGGCACTAACAGTTATGTATTACAAAACTGAACCTGCTCACAGCAGAGGACCAGACGTCCGCCCTAGATCCCTAGATCGTTGACTAGCTACAAGTGCCTGTCTCTCAATGCACTGAGCTCATTGCCTTCAACTTGGTCGCATCACTAGCTTATTAGGCCTATACAATGTAGGGCCTACATGAGTCAAATTCTGAGTTGAGTGGTATGGATTTATACATACATAAACAAGGTCAGGTGATAAGGTATGGGTTATTATTGGAGTGTGGAATGTGAGGGAAGATAGTCATGGGTGTATGAGTCATAGTGGAGTGGGGTGAGCATGGCTATGAAATAATATTATGGTTGTGATGAATTGTCAACAAACTTGTTACATGCCCTTCAACAACCTGTGGAGTCAACGTGTCCCCCCCCCCCCATTATCGTATGATCTATAGCAGACATTTTTAAGCTTATTTAATTATTAAATTTGATTAAACGGAGCGTCAAAAGTAACGTATGTATGGGTCACTCCAAACTAGGGGTATGTAGGCCTATGCTATCAAACGATCTATGCGCACATCCTTCAGTATTGCGAGAATGTGCGCTTTTCAAGATGATCAGTGGTTCTTTCCTAGGGGATGTGGGAAGGAAATACCCATGCTGGACCACTAGATCCAGCCACAGGCAGGGAAGGAAATAAGTTTTTTTACTTCATGGTCATCTTTAGCATCGTTTGTATTGTCGTTGTCGACGACCTCTAGTTTCGCAGAGTAGGCTATACTTTCCTACCTAATGGAAGATTATGTTTGCAAGATGGTATTTGCATCTTGTGTGATGGGCAGGCGAATAAGCCTCAGACAGTCAATCGAGGAGGAAGACATTAACCGGGAATCAAACTAAGAGTAATACACATTTTACACTCGCACCAACGTATGAGCCACCGTGGGAGGTTTATCTTCAAATTTGTTAACAAAAAAATAGACTTCTGCTCAACTTTATAACTCGATGATAGTAAAGCTAATTTTCTAGTTAATACATTACAAATAAAAAGTTGTTCAAGGTGTGTACATAGCGGATTCTATATTATCAAACGCATAAAATATACCTTTCACCAATACATTAGGGATGGGAAATAGCGTTTAGTTCCCTAAACATTTAACACCTTTAAATTTTTGTGTTTAAACATGCTTAGGCCTAGGCCCCATTTTCTAAAAAAAAAAAAAAAAATTAGGTACCTAGGCAGAGGCCTATGTTTTACAACAAAAATCGTAATTTTGTACTGATGACGTGCCGACGAATAATTAACAAGGTTTTATTCTCACACTTGCATTTAATGAACCGGCACTTCCACCATGTGTACCTAACAGACAAGATGCCTTATACAGCCTGGGACCCAGCACCTCCATCAAAATTAAGCACTTTTAGAAAATTATCGGTCTAATTCGTTACCCTGTGTTCATGTAGGCTCCAAAAGTGAAAAAAATTATTATCACGTTTAGGCGTAGCAAAGATTTCATTTCACTGCACTGGAGAAAAAAATCCGGAATGTTTATTTTTTATTTTTATTTATTTTTATTTTTGTGTTTGTTAAAAAAACGATTCTGGCTAAACCGATACTCTAATTGCAATGGAATTTTCTGGAGGCCTTTGAATTCTCTGAACTAAGAACTGCCACTTTTTTTTCTCTCATGAAAATCACAATTTTTCGAATTTTTGGATGAGCGTAGCGACCGTAGCGAGCGAAGCGAAGATTCCATTTCACTACACTGGAGAAAAAAATCCGGAATGTTTTTTTTTCCTTTCTGTATTTTTGTCTGTTTGTCCACACGATTCCGGCTAAACCGATACTCCGATTGCGATGAAATTTTATGGAGGTCTTCGAAATCTCTGAACTTAGAACTGCCACGTTTTTGAGCACAATCGGAAAATTATTTATCATGAAAATCTCAATTTTACGATTTTTTTTCAATTTTTTTAAAATTTCTTCGACTTACTACACCTACCCCTACATGCTTTGTCCGATTGTAATGATTTTTTCACAGAACCTTAATTTCATGAATTGATATATTCATGTGAAATTTGAGCGTTATCAAAAAACTATTTTTTACGAAAATCGCAATTTTACGACTTTTTTCGATTTTTAAAATTTCTTCGGCTTATAACACCTACATGTTTTATCCTATTGTAATGATTTTTTCACAGAACCTTAATTTTATAAATTAATATATTCGTGTAAAATTTGTGAGCAATCGAATAATTATTTCTTATCAAAATTTCAATATTACGATTTTTTCCTTTTTAAAATTGCGATTAATTAATTTTTTTTTAAATTTAAGTTGATTTATTTAAAATTTAATTTAATTTAAAAAAAATCTTCAATTGAGTAATAATTTTTTCACAGAACAACAGAAAATCTGCATAACACATGACAGCTCAATGCACCAATTACGCTCATCCAACAACGCGGCGGGACTTAAGCATTTTCCTAGTTTAATTTTTAAAAACTTTCTTTGACTATTAACACCTAGGCCTTACATGCTTTATTCCATTGTGATGAATTTTTCACAGAACCTAAATTTTATGAATTAATATATTCGTGTGAAATTTGAACGCAATCAAAAAATAATTTCTCATGAAAATCGCAATTTTACGCTTTTTTTACATTTAGGCCTTAGACTAAGGACTTAGGGGCCTAGCTATAACATCTACATGCTTTATCCGATTGTAATGATATTTTTACAGAACCTTAATGCACTTTGAGCGTAATCGAAAAATCAAAGCCTTTGACTGCGTTGATCATGATATCCTATTGACAAAACTGGAATTTTATGGATTCCATGGCTTGCCTCTCAAGCTCATGGAGTCCTACTCTCAATCTCAAACCGTTACCAAATAACTGAAATCTCAAGCACTAGCAATAATAAGGAAATAACATACCATTCAAAACCCCAAAAAATTGTCAAAACCCCAAAAAATTGTATGTGGAGTTCCTCAAGGGTCTATCCTTGGCCCAGTAATGTTTCTTCTGTATTCAAACAACCTACCTACCATTCATCTTAGAAAACATTAAACTATTTGCCGACGACTTTACCAAACTGATTAAAGGTTTAACCAAGGGCGTCAGCAGGATTTTTTGCAGGGGAGGGCATGGAGGTTAACTAGTTCGCTTTGCGAAAGGTTTTTTTAGAGGAATGAGCTTTTTTAAGTTTTTAGTTTTCTAGTGCTTTTTGAACGCATTGTAGGTGATTATTGTCAAGTTTCTATTGCTACTTGTTAATACCTAAAAAACTCATATTAAAACCTTTATTTTATGGATTCTGGCTACCTTTTTCAACTTGTTCTTTCAAAAGGCAATACATCACCACTACCTTAATGTCAATGTAAAATATGAACGTTGTAGCCCAGGTTTAGACAGAATCGGCCCAAATATCACGAAAATTGCATTAAAAATCGAAAAAATTGTAAAAATACGATCATGAGAAATATTTCTTCGATTATACCAAAAAACGTGGCAGGTCTAAGTTCAAAGATTTCGAAGGTCCCCTCCAATTTCCATCAAGATCGCATGACGTTTGCCCAGTAGAGCGCGAACAAACAGACAAAAAATAAACGAAAACAAAAAAACACACGAGCTAATTTTTTTGGGGGGGTCAGTAAAATTGAAGTCTTCGCTTCGCTCATCCAATAAATAAACAGATAATGTGCAATAGATGTGGTAAAGTTGGCAGTATTTATTGGATGAGCGTAGCGAGCGAAGCGAAGATTCCATTCTACTACACTGGAGAAAAAAATCCGGAATGTTTTTTTTTTCTTTCTGTATTTTTGTCTGTTTGTCCGCACGATTCCGGCTAAACCGATACTTCGATTGAGATGAAATTTTATGGAGGCCTTCGAAATCTCTGAACTTAGAACTGCCACGTTTTTGAGCGCAATCGGAAAATTATTTCTCATGAAAATCGCAATTTTACGATTTTTTTCGATTTTTTAAAAATTTCTTTGACTTATAACACCTAGGCCTACATGCTTTATCCGATTTTAATGATTTTTGCACAGAACCTTTATTTTATGAATTAAGATATTCTTGTGAAATTTGAGTGCAATTGAAAAAATATTTATCATAAAAATCGAAATTTTACGGGTTTTTTCTTTTTTAAACAATTCTTAGACTTATAACACCTACATGCTTTATCCGATTGTAATGATTTTTTCGCAGAACCTTAATTTTATGAATTAATATATTAGTGTTAAATTTGAGCGCAATCGAGAAATTATTTCTTATAAAAATTGCAATTTTACGATTTTTTTTTAACAATTACGATTAATAAATTAAAAAATTAATGAATGATTTTTCCACAGAACAACAGAAAATTCGCATAACACATGGCAGCTCAATGCACCAATTACGCTCATCCAACAACGCGGCGGGACTTAAACGTTTTCGTAGTTAGAAGGCAAGTTAATGATTTGATTTTTGAATGCTAGTTGCAAGCGGCGAGGCTCCTAACAAATCGGTCGATTACACGTTGTGTTTCTGTGAGCTTCGTGCACCAGGGGAAACAATTGTGGTGTCGTTATTTTTTAATGTGTTTGTCCAGTAATCGTACCACGTGTTTGCCTCCTCTTAAAATTTTTATATTTTATAGAGCGCTTCAATAGAAGGCATGTTACTTTGAAAAGTGCAAGGATCAATCTTAGCTAAGTTGGCAGGATGAATGCTTAAGAGGCTGAATGCCGGCGTATTACTGTCAAATTAAATAAATTACCTAAATTTAATTTCTGAATTGAAATTCCAGGGGGGGAGGAAGTGCCACCCCTTGCCCCCATGTGCCGACGCCCCTGGGTTTGACCATTGATGACATTTCAGACAAAGCAAACAAGAGTACAGAAGTCATTAGTAATTGGTTCAACAATAATAAACTAATCTCAAATGCAGAGAAAACTAAATTTTTGCAATTTCACCACAAAAGCAAAAGTAAAGTCATCAACCAAGTCACAGAGATAAAAAATAAAACAAACAACTCCGTTTTTTCACCTTCAAGTCACATAAACTTTCTTGGTATCATACTGGATGAAAACCTTAACTGGTCAAAGCACTGCAATAGCTTGATACCAAAACTAAACTCGGCCTGTTTCACCATAAGATCGGTAAAGGCTCACTCAAGCTTAAGGACAGCAAAACTGTAGGCCTACTACTCCAATTTTGAATCCCAAATAAGATACGGTGTTACCTTTTGGGGATTGTCACCTGACACAAAAAATATATTTTTATTATCACAAAAAAAAATGCCCTAAGAGCAATGTGTGGCCTCAGATCACCAAAAAATAAACCCAGACCACACTGTAGAGAATTCTTTATTAAACATAAAATTTTGACTTTTTATAGCATATATATTCTTGAAGCATCCACCCTTGTAAAAAGAAAAACCGGTTCTTATGCACCATCTCTCAACAATCATATCCATAGGCCTACCCACAACACACGACAAATTAACAAAATACATGTAACTCAGCACAAGACAAATTTTACACAAAACAACTCAATGCACATAAATTATAAGATTTTTAATAAGTTACCTACAGATCTGACCAACATAATACTGACACATTCCGCACTAAGCTAAAACAATTACTGAATGAAAAAGCATACTACTCGCTCGAAGAATTCTTCGCAGATACATTATCTTAGTCGAAGTCTATAAGCTTAAAAAAAGAAAAATCTTGTTTCTACTAGGCCTTTTTCTTAATTACAAATTTTAATTACAATTTTATTGTATTCTCTAAATATGGTCTAGGCCTACTAGTTTCTAGTTTCTAGTTTAGTTTAGTTTTTTTTATTTTTTTTTAAATTATAGGCCTATGTAATTGAATAATATTTACTGTCATTAAATTGCTATTAACTGACTTTGTAAACTGAGTAGTATACCGGTAGTTTAAAATAGTATAGCATAGTTTCACGACTGTTATTTTTTAATTACAATCGATCATAAATGTACTTTCTACATACCTTTCAAACCAAGGGTCAAGATCATTACTTGTATGTCCTGTGCATACATTGTAAATCATGGAAATAAAGCTTTAAATCAAATACTTTCTTGGGGAAACCAACACACACAACAATTATTGGAACGGGCTAATTGGGCAGGTGGGGGTTGAGAAACTCAAGGAATTCTCTAGCTTTTAAAGCCCATGGTGGAGGAAACCCAAACAGGTGGGTGATCAAGGGAGAAACAAGTGATGAGCCCTAGGCTTAGAAGCTCAACATGGCTAGGCCTAGGCTTGCAAAACGGTACTTGTGTCGTTGGTGTGGGCCAGTTTTTTAACACTGTTTTAACACGCGTAACAACAAGTAGGCCCTAATACAAAACAATATATTTACAATTGTGTTCATTACGACCATAGGTTATTTTTTTATAGAAACCCAAAGACCCAAGATACAATCGAATAAATATTTCTCATGAATATCTTACCGAGTTACCCTCCTTACCGCTCGGTAATCCTCCTAAAATATAATGCTAGTTTTGTACACAAGACATGCTCCGTCTTTGAGGTTAGGTATGGCCTATTTCCAGATCCAGCGCGGGATTTGAACACGAGCTCACGCCATTGCACGACACGAGTTATCACCGCTACACGAAAGTCAGTAGCCTTCAGTTTGCTTGATATACAGTGACGGGTGTATTTACCCACAAAAGTATAATCATGTGGCTGTGGCCCGATAGAATTACTTGGTAATCAAATCAAATCAAATCATTTTATTCGCCATTATCAAACTTACATTGATTTGGGCTTCGTCATACCAGTACAATACAATACACACAATACAGACGATACATACAGTCAGTTATACATACATAGGTACACACATAAGATATACATATATACAAGTTATATAATTCAAGTAAAGAGTAAAAACATTATTTGGTTAGCATCGCTACGTAAAGACGGAGGACCTGGGTTCGATTCCCGGTCGGGACACATCTTTTCGACTATTGCTCTTACTTCATACCCGTCCAAACAGCAGGCTTACGCTGAAAATTTGTATTTTCATAAATTATAATGTATATCCATAGGGGAGAACGCTTTTACGCCATTAAATGGCAGAATTTGATGTGATGCGGGAAGGGGGCTTTGAACTTAGCTGTCATTCATCGGTCGATTGAGATGTAATTATGCAGCATGAAGCTGGAAGGGCTGAGCCGTTTTAAAAGACGGATTACGGTACCCAGTCCTAGCTACACACGAAATTCGTACCGGTATCGTCTCTATTTGCCTAAAAAACCAAACGAATATTGAGGGGGCCAGTGTTGTATTAAAAAATTATGGGGTTGACTGGACTGGCACCCCCAACCGATGGCTCACAGGGGTAGTTAGAAGTCCGTTAAGAGTTCCTTTAAACGTCCAGTCGTAAGTAAAAATCGTCGTTAGGGTAACCTTAAGAGTCTTTATTTCAATTTGCGACAGAATTCAAGACAAATAAATTTGGTCGAAAATCGAGTCTTTTTTTGCACGAAAAAAACATCGAATGGTGGACTGAAACTACGATGCGGAATGTGCTCGTGATGGATAGTTTTTGATGAGCGAAGCGAAGACTTCAATTTCACAAACCCCCCAAAAAATTTGCTCGTTTTTTTGTCTGTTTGTTCGCGCTCTACCGGGCAAACGGCATATGCGATCTTCATGAAAATTGGAGGGGACCTTCGAAATCTCTGAACTTAGACCTGCCATGTTTTTGGGTGCAATCGAATAAATATTTCTCATGAATATCGTACTTTTCCGTTTTTAAGTTCGATATTTTCGTGACATTTGGGCCGATTCTGACCAAACGGGTGGGGCTACAACGTTCATTGGATGAGCGAAGCGAAGACTTCAATTTCACTGACCCCCACAAAAAATTAGTTTGGGACCTTCGAAATCTCTAAATTTAGACCTGCCACGTTTTTGGATACAATCGAAGAAATATTTCTCATGAATATCGGTCTTTTACGATTTTTTTCGATTTTTAATGCGATATTTTCGTAACATTTGGGCCGATTCTGACCAAACATGTGGGGTTACAACGTTCATTGGATGAGCGTACGAGCGAAGGATGTTCCATTTCACTAACGAAAAAAATATGTTTGGAATCTGTTGATTCTAAATTGTAACCGTCCACGTTTTTGATACCATTCGAAATCTCTGAATACGGTGCACTTTTTACGATTTTTTTCATTAAATGCGATTATTTTGTAACAATTTGCAGTTCTACACCAAACATGTTTACCGTTTTATGATCTTACAGAGCCGAAGGATGGTTCCTTTCATACATGGGAACAAAAATATCCGGAAATGTTTTAGTTTTGTATTTTGTGTTTGTTAACACTTGACTTGTCTAACATGCTCCATTGCGATGATTTTTGCACGACCTTGAAATCTCTGAATAAACTACGTTTTTGTGCGCAATCGAATAATTATTTCTTAAGAAAATTTCAAAATTATGATTTTTTCCTTTTTTAAAACTAGGAAAACGCTTAAGTCCCGCCGCGTTGTTGGATGAGCGTAATTGGTGCATTAAATTGCCAAGATTTATGCGGATTTTCTGTTGTTCTGTGAAAAAATCATTACTTAATTGAAGATTTAAAAAAAATTAATTTGAATTAAATAAAAAATAAACTCTAATTTTTAATTTTTTTAAATTAATCGTCGTTTTAAAAAAAAAATCGTAAAATTTTGATTTTCATAAGAAAAAATTATTCGATTGTGCTCAAATTTCACACGAATATATTAATTCATAAAATTAAGGTTCTGTGAAAAAATCATTACAATCGGATAAAGCATGTAGGTGTTATAAGTCAAAGAATTGTTTAAACAAAGAAAAAACCCGTAAACTTTCGATTTTCTTGAGAAATAATTTTTCGATCGCGCTCAAATTTCACATGAGTACCTAAATTCATAAAATTAAGGTTCTGTGAAAAAAGCATTAAAATCGGACAAAGCATGTAGGTGTTATAAGTCGAAGAAATTTTCAAAAAATCGAAAAAAAATCGTAAAATTGCGATTTTCATGAAAAATAATTTTCCGATTGCGCTCAAAAACGTGGCAGTTCTTCGTTCAGAGATTTCGAAGGTCAACATAAAATTTCATTGCAATCGGATTATCGGACCTTCGTAATCTCTGAACTTAGACGTGCCACTTTTTTGGGTACAATCGAAGAAATATTTCTTTTAAACTTTTACGATTTTTTTCGATTTTAAGTGCGATATTTTCGTGACATTTGGGCCGATTCTGACCAAACGGGTAAGGCTACAACGTTCATATTTCACATGGACATTAAAAGGGCTAAAAAAAAAATATATATTTTTTACTACCTTGTAACTGGCGAAAATGGGTGTTTTGGAAAATTTCCTAAATCGGCTTTAACCTGCTTCTTTTTTGGTCCACATAGATACTAGAGCTTAGTACCAATCTAAAATGCCCCTTTATAACATCGTGTCTTGAAACTGTGCCCAAATATACCCTCAAACACGCAAAAATATGCATTCCAAAATCACACCCATCTTGGTAATCAGCATATTTTGACCGAACTACTTGCCCAAATTACAAAACAAAATATAGAGAATTTACAGAAAAGGCTGTCGAGTACGTCAATAATGGCTAATATTTTTTTGGATCAAAATCCTCCAAGGTCACGGGGCATAAAGATCGTCCCCATGTTATTTCTTATGGGAGATTTTTGCCGATGGGACCTAGCTCGAAAAATGTCATGTTTGACATTTTTTTGGGAGGTCATGGTGGCCCCAATAATTTTTCTGTTTATTACTAAATTCATTTCTAGTTAGCCTGAATGAAATATATATTTTGAGTTTAGCGGTTAAATACCCCTTTAAGGTTATGGAGATGTAGTTAGTACCTTTTGAAAGAAAAAGTTGAAAAATTTACCCAGAATCCATAGAAATAAAAGTTTTAATGAGTTTTTTGAGGTTTATAATAACAATTAACAAGTAACAATAGAAACTTGACAACAATCACCTACAATGCATTCAAAAATCACTTACAAAGATAAAGTGATCCCACGCAAACTAAAAACCTACAACAAAGCTCATCCATCAACGCGACTAGAAAAAGCGTTTGCGAGTTATTATAAACCTCAAAAAACTCATATTAAAACCTTTATTCTATGGATTCTGCTAACTTTTGTAACTTTTTCTTTCAAAAAGCAGTCCATGTAAAATATGAACGTTGTAGCCCCACCCGTTTGGTCAGAATCGGCCCAAATGTCACGAAAATATCGAACTAAAAATCGGAAAAGTACGATATTCAAGAGAAATATTTCTTCGTTTGTACTTAAAAACGTGGCAGGTGTAAGTTCAGAGATTTCGAAGATCCCCTCCAATTTTCATCAAGATCGCATATGCCGTTTGCCCGGTAGAGTGCGAACAAACAGATAGAAAACAAACAAAAAACAAACAAACAAACAAACAAACAAAAAACATTGGAGCTACAATTTTTGAGGGGTCAGTGAATTTGAAGTCTTCGCTTCGCTCATCCAGTTATCGTCTTATCTTAATAATTCGTAATTGTTGTGTTAAAAATGTGCTCTTCTTGATCTTCTGTGGCTTTTCAAGTTGAATTATGCATACGAATGTACCGGTGAAGGAAAGTCAGTGCCGTGTGCGGGAGTTGAACCCACGACGTACTGAACAACTCGGGCCTGCACTGGGTGCGACACAGCCACACACGTTGGTGATGGCATTTTCCACCAATCAACATGAACAAAATATACATCGTAAAATGACTTTTATTTTATTCTCCAGATACAATATTAATTGTGAGTAGGCCTATCTACGTTCAAAAAGCTGTTTGCAATTCAAATTTTTATCAAAGCATATTGTATTTTTTAAACATTCTAGATGTGCGGTGGTATTGCCTCAGGGGATTATAGATGTACTATGCCCTGATTGAGTCACGTTTGAGCCATGGGTTAATAGCGTGAAAAAAACAATTTTCATAAGATCTTTGTCATGCAAAAAAAGCTTTGAGAATAATAGATAAAATTAAGAAAGGGGATACATGTAGGGGACATTTCAAAACATTGAATATTCTTACTCTTGAATGCCTCTATATTTACAAAGTAATATTATTTTTAATTAATCATAGGGAAGATATAAAAAAAACATCAATGTTCATAATTACAATACTAGGAGGAAAAATGATATATTTGTGACATCCCATAGGCTGGCTGTATATGAGAAAAGCCCCACATATGCAGGAATAATCCTTTTTAATAAGCTACCTGCCACTATCAAAAACAAACCAACTGATACATTTTAAAAGGATCTTTGGAGATTTCTTGTTGAAAAAGAATACTACGATATTGAGGATTTCTTGGCGGACAAAAATAATGTCTTGAAAATACAATTTATTTTACATATTATAGATGCCTAGACTTATATTATCTAGTAGCCTATCTTATATTAGTGTAAAAGTATATCGACTATTTTTATTGTGTATTATTGTATTGTTGTAAAAGTGTATTTTGTAATTAATGTAAATTAGTTTTAGTATTTTCTATACATCCTAAATCAAGTCTTAGTCTTTTGAAAAGACGTGTTTAATAGCTAGCTAGCTTATAATGTATTGTTTAACTTGTTTATCTTGTCATAACATTGTAACATTATATGCTAGTATTAGGTATACAAAACAAAACAAGACAATAAAATAAAATGAAATGAAATGAGATGCCGCCCCAGCCAGACAGCTGTGACGTGACGTGCTCGAAGCTTATCTGCGCCTGCATGACCTGGTCGCGTCGCCACTCCCAGTTCCGGCCAGTTGATAGCGAGCTACGCACCGAGAACGTCGCTTCCTCCAAGGTAACTGGTTTCATTATACTATACTTTCATGCCTTATTACCTTTCACACTAGTCCTATGCGGGGAGTTTTTACTTCTTTCCTGTTTTCCTTCAACAGTATTACATTTTATTTACTGAATTGCTTTAAATAAAAACGTAGATTACCGGTAATTAATTTGTGCAATTAATGTGGTTTGGCGTCTCTTGTAAGTTGCATGCTTTCAACATCACATTAGCCCTATGCAGCGATGCGATCGAGTTTTAATTTCTTTGCTGTTTTCTTCAATCTTATTGCATATTATTTACTATTTTGTTTTAAAATGTACCGGTAGCTCAATTCTAATCACATTCGTATAACTTCATTCATCGCTTCGCTTTTGTACAATTACGTGCAAGGTTGCATGCTTTCAACTCGACATCGTTCATCATCAGCCATGCGCAGTGAGTTTATATTGGCGTTTTCTTCAATGTTATCATTGCTTTGTATCTACTTTATTTCAGATTAGTACCCAGGGTACTTACTTACTAATATTCATATCATACCCAGTTGCAATTATTGCCTTGTTTCACGGCATATTATCCATTTCAATTCATATCGCACCAGCTTCATTCGGATCATTTCGAGCCATTCAATGAAGTCATGACGATGGTTTGGCTATGTACGTTGAGTGTTTTCAATTTACTTTACAGTAGCCCTACTCAGAAAGTTTAATTTGTTTGCAGTTTCCCTTCAATATCATTACCTTTCATCCACTAGATTTCCATAGAGCGTGAGTTATCCTTATAGTGTACGCGTATGCAGTCGTTCCGTGCCTTCTCATTCTCAGCCATACTAGATGCATTTTCATTTTACTTGCCAGTTTATTCAATATATACTCACTGTCATTGCTAACAGTTTTCCTTCGTATTTAAATGAAAGCCTGGGCCCCTGGCCTGAACCCACTAAACACTGACATTAATAATGGTTGTGGCATAAATTAATAATTAATTTTGCAGTTTCCCTGGAACGTAGTGATAGCAACAATTTTACCAGAATACCTTATCAGAATTTAGAAATGCATTTAAAGTGAAGTTTTCCACTTTAGTCTTCGCCGAGCAACTTTCAAACCCTCTCAAACCACTGTCACGTGATTTTAGTCCTCGCATGTCATTTCTATCTGTCCTCCTTTGTAAATCAGTTTTTATAACTGAATAGGATAGACGTTAAATAAATAAATAAAATAAAAATAAATTCGTTAGTCATCTTAACGTATTGTAACTTATTGGTCAAATGGGGCACATCATTGCATTGCGTCGTCTGTTGTGCACGACCTTGGTTTGAAGGTTGTGGCGGTACGGCATGATTCTGTTCTTACCATTTGCAGTTACTTTGCTTGTAGTGATATTGTTGACTCGGGAACTAATAACTTTGAATTGTATAGTTAAATTCATCATGCAAGGATTCACATAATCTTGGAAGATCATAATACGTATTACATACGTGACATCACTGAACTGGTCAAAGTCGTATGAGTATGACATTCTCTGCCCTTGCGTAGGCTTTTTATTTTCGAAGTGGTTTTAAATCTGCGGATTAAATTTAGGCAGTTTACCAAGTTGAAAATTTTCTAAATCCGCGTTCACCGTGGCTCGTGTGGTTGTGTTGCGCGCTATATCCTTCACATGACCTGACCCATCTGATGATTCGTCAATAGTTTTATAAACTATTTTCGTTACGGAAGGCATTGCCCTAATTAGCCTAGCTACATGTGTACAACGCCATTGCAATTTTTGCTATGGGTCGGAGCACCTAACACCTTAATTTGTATTTGAACTCAATTAACTGTAGGTTGAATCGATCAATTACAATTATTTTATTAATTTCCCAGATCGATATGATCGTCGGGACGACTATACATTTCGATGTCGAAATTGCCCATTTGACCCCTTGTCGGGTATATCGTCTCGATTAACCATACGGCGATTAGTAGCCTATGCCAAAACCTATACATATTTTATATTTTCTGTTTCAGCTAGCTGTGCCATATTCCCCATTAACGACGTAAACGCGCCAATGAACGCCACTCAATCGAGTACTCAAGGACAGATAAGATAGACAGGGACAGACAGATAAGGGCGCCCACCGGCCCACCTCAGCGACTACCGTGGTGACTCATTGTACAACCATCTACTATCTGTCTCCGAGCACTGCAACAAGCTCATGGTAAGTTGTCTGAATAACCTACACGATGTAGATCAAACCACAGTGATATAGTTATCTGTTTAAAAACAAAGTTTGGCATTTCAAAGTTTAGTTTTTTACTATTGCTTTTATTTAGCAAGTATAGCCTAACTGGTTTGTCCAATAATAATTAACATACAAAATTTAACTAGTAGTTTAAAATAGTATTTTAGAACAAATGATTCAGTAAATTCAAATTAATCGCTTTATTACGATAATTCAATCATATTAATTTGCTTCCTGGCAGTTTTTTAATAACTTTTCCAAATCAAGTTTAAATTTGGACTGCAAATTTTATTGTTTATCCTGTACATTGTACAACAGTGCTAAAATAGATAATAAATTACATAAAATTTGCCAATTGGCTTTCAAGGAAAATGCTCATCACAGAACTGTCAAAATGATTTTCTCCTTATAATATTTATTTAACGTCTAGCCTAGGTACCGGTATTCAGTTTTAATCTGGTACCACTTATTCTCTACATTGTTCAGTTGCTGCCCTACACCGTATGTCTCTCGGATGAAGATCAAACCGCCTTGCAAGTTGCAAGAATGCATTGCGGCCTGCACGGCTCAAGTCAACTCTTGCACCAGTGTATTGACAGCGACAGCAGCGTTTCAACCAACCGCTTCATCTCCGCGGTGAGTTTTATTGTACAGATGTTCTATGACAGGGCCACTATCTCTGCTGTAGTATTTGTTCGATCCTCAAAGTTTCTTTCTTAGTCTTTCAATGAAATATCATTATTCAGCTAAATTTTAAGTTTAGGATGGGGTTCTTATGACAATGTACATTCATTTTAGAGCCCTTCTCAGTAATTAATATATAATAAAAAATATAATAAATTGTATAACACCTACCTATCTCATCCACATAACACCAGTCTTTTTACAACAAATAAAATAAATATAAATAAACATAATACAGCTTGATTTCAAAGAAACTTTATGCATTCTTTAATATAACATACCAATAACTATGATCGTACATGGAGCCAATTCTTGTTAATTTTATTTCCAGGGGCTCCTTTGCATATCTACCAGACCGCCGTACAACCGAAGCCGCCACTACGTGAAGACTACTCTCATTCAGCCGGTCGTCGGCAACTGTCATCAGTCGCAGGATCAGACAGACGTCTTTCTTCTCAAGCTGTTAGGCTTGTCTTTGCAATCATCGGTGAGTCAACTGCTCTCCTAATAAAAATAATAGGGGGTAGGGGAACACTGCATGGATGGATTTTGTGTAGGGATGCACAGTGCTCACGATTACAATAGTCTTTGTGTGGCTCGTTGGTCTTGTGGTTAGCGGATCTGCTTCCAATGCAGAAGGTCCAGGGTTCGATTCCCGCCAAAGTCAAAAGTTTTTTAACTTCTGATTTGGACAAAAGTCCATCAGTTCTTGTCTTAGGAGTTTGTAAACGGTGACTTTGGAGCCGTCCTAGCAACGAAGCACATAATAAATTCAGAGTTGTTCTGAATCGGCCTTGTTGATTCTGGCGTTGATCTGGGGATCGGGTGTTCGCACTGTCCATACCACTGATTGCTATATTTCCTATTAAATAAATATCGATCTTTGGTTGGTTATCGCTCACTCGTCGATTGCGTCGGGGCCTACAGGGCTGGCTTGGTTGCTTTGATTTAAAGTCCGCCACTGAAAATCAGTTATATAACTGAGTGGGTAGACTCTAAATACAATTTTATTTATTTATAATGGCAAATATTTTTTGAGTATTGATATTCAATAACTTTTCGATATCCGTGTCGTATTACTCCCGGTTAAGCAAATCGTTACAACTGCTTAGTGATGTAAAATGCTCAAGCATTTTCTTTTGGAGAATATTCTATAGCCCGAGCATTTTCCGAGCATATTCTAAAACTTCATATTTGCACAATTAAATAATTTTTTCAATTTATTTGAAATAATTGTAATGTACTTCATGTTACTTGAACTTTCCCTTAATCTGATTTGGAGAATTGTGAATTTTGAATGGGCTAATACTTGGGAATTACAAGTTTCAGTCTAGTCTAAGTGGCATAATATGTTTGTAGCTAGGTGATTGTGCTCGGAAATAGGAAATTTGGGAATAATAATTCAGAAAGTTAAAGTAGAACTATAGGTAGGCCCTGAAATAACAGTAGGCTTATGCATTATTATTATTCTTGTAAAAAATTAAGTAGGCCTACTAGTAGTATTTTTGTTACCGGGGTATTATATTAAACATACAAATCATTGGACTTTTTTTGTTGTTGCATTTTTGGCTCGTTGGTCTTGTGGTTAGCATTTCTGCTTCGAATGCAGATGGTTCAGGGTTCGATTCCCGCTATAGACAGAAGTTTCTTAACTTCTATGCACTGTCCATATACCACTGATTGCTATAGGTCTGTTCGTTGGACCTGTTCTAACTGCTTAGATTTGCTCGGATAACGAAATAGCCGTTCGTTTCACGAGATCACTTTCTCAAATTGCGTTTTTGGACTCGAGCAACTTGGTCTAGAGCAGAAAGATCATGATTTTCATGCTCTGACATTTTAGGAGGAGCGAGCTAGAGCAAGTTAGAGCAAGTTCGATTTAATAGCGAATTAGGCCTACGCGTGTTATTTAAATAAAAATGGCTTCCTCGTTTGAAGGAAGTGTGAATAATATTTTGCCAATAAATGCGAAAGAATTTTTTCTTTTTGGATTGATATTTTTTTTTGAGCAGATTAGAGTCGATTTTTGCCCCAAAATGCGTTCGTCTCAAAACACAAGAGTAATATGATCTAACTTCCTTGAGCGTGGGTGTGGCCTAAATTCAACTTTTTTTTTTTTTTTCCTATGCCGAAAGCTTGATTTTTTAATCATTTTTCTTCCTGGCTATCCAGTAAATATGTGCTTCTTTCTCTGGCCCGCTCAGGTTATTTGGCAGGGCGTCAATGTCAGATTTAAGTGCGGCGCAGCTGAAGAGGTCCTGAAAACCCGATGTACATAGTTTGCAAGTTGCTGGTTCCTTTATGATTTGAAATCAACTCAGGTGGTGCTGCAGGACGTCATGTCCTGTGGCCAGCCGGAACTGCGCTGTTGCCACCTTTCTTGTCCAGGATTTGTCTGGCCCTTTGAGGACCTCGTCCCGCCATGGTTTGTGATACATCTTGGCCTCTTGAAGTCTTCCATAGGATGTCTTGAGGCCCTCCTTGGCAAGGTTTTTGGCAGAGTTGTAGGAGATACTCGCCGTGTCAGGGGCAGACTTCTTTGAGCCCAACTTGGCTAGCGCGTCAGCCTTCTCTTTGCCCAGGATGTTGCAGTGGCTGGGCACCCATTGAATTTTAAGCACTTTTCCATGCATCACATTTTTTATTAAACTCTTTAAGAGACAGGGAGGCTTCTTCACATTTTTCCATCTGACAGATCTTTTTGATGGCGGCCTTGCTGTCAGAGATAATGAGAAATTTAGTCTTTTTGAGTGGAAAGGTTGGTGTTTCTGCGATTTTCTCTGCTGCTCTGGAGATGGCATTTATTTCTGCATCAAAAATGCTCAAGCCTGGTGCCATCGGGTGCGCCTCTTCAAAGAAGATGCAATGGAAGCCAAAGCCAGTATTCCTCCCCGAGCTGTTTCGGGAGCCGTCCGTAAAGACATGCACCCATTCGGATATTGGGTAGTGCTTCTTCAGATGCGCTTCGATGAGCACTTTCAGCTCAGACTGGCTTTTTTCCTCCTTCTTGCCCATACCTTCCACTTGAAGATTGAAGTCAATTTTGATGGTTGAGTTTGGAAGGCTATTGACATCTAGGCTGGCAAGCCTTTGTCGAGGATGGTGTAGCAGGTCCGGACAGTGCTCCGTTTTTAGGAGTGTTGTCTTTTGGGCAAAATTTGTGTGTCCTGCTGCGCTCGCCGTTGGAAAGGCTAGCCAAGATGTGTCAATTCTCGCCAGTTTTTCATGCAGTATGATGGCTTTCTGCTCTAGTCTCTGTATTAGGGGCTCTACTTTACAGTAGGCTTCCATTGCCGCCACCGGTGTTGTCTTTACTGCACCGCTGGCTAGTCGAAGGGCCTGATTCTGGATTTTGCCGAGTATATCAAGGTTATGCTGCGCCAAGGTGACAAAAACTTCTGCTCCGTACTCAAGGACCGGACGCACATAGGTCTTGTAGGTGAGAACCAGTGTGTCAATCCTGGCTCCCCAGGACACTCCGGCCGCACGTTGCATCAGACGCAGCCTCTTTTTAGCCTTCTCAGCAGTTTTCTCAAAATGGGCCTTGCCGGTGAGCTTCTTGTCGAGGATGGCTCCGAGGTAGGTGACGTGCTCCTCTTTTTTGAGCTGCTGTCCCCCGATGTACAGCTCGAGGGTGGGGTCTTCGTGTTTAAAAGTGAAGACCGTGTAACACGATTTGTTAGGGTTCACCATGAAGCGACGGGATGCAAGCCAGCCAACAAACATACTTAATGCGGTGGAGAGCATTATCTGCAGGCCGCCGAGGTTCTTGCCTGTGACATAGACAAAGAAGTCGTCAGCGTAGACCTTGACATAGATTCCTGGCAGGATCTTGACCAGCTTAATTCCTCCGTTGACTGCAATTTTGAATATAGTTGGGGCGGTGATGGTGCCTTGTGCCACACCGGCAGAGATGTATCTTGTACCGCTTTTCACACCCTTGTAGGCAACTTTTATTCTTCTGCAATCGATGAAGTCATGCAGCCACTTGATGAGGTTGTTTGGTATTTTGCTCTTCTGCATCTCTTTTATGGCGTGGGTTCGATCAGTGACGTCGAAAGCTGCAGACAAATCAATGGACACAGCCACTGTGGTCTCTTGTCTGATGAAGCCTTCCTTGGCATGTTGAGCGATGTATGCCACCTGGTCCACTGTCGATCTGTTTTTCCTGTAGCCAGCCTGATCTATGCTGATGATGTTGTTTTCTTCCAGGTAAGTTTCCAGTCGGTGGTTTACCATACGCTCTGCTGTTTTTGCGAGTGCACTCGTGACGGCGATTTGGCGATAACTGCTCGTTTGATTCGCGTCCTTGTCCTTTTTCAGGATGGGTGTGATGACTCCCATCTTCCAGCTCTGAGGCACTTGGTCTACCCAAGATTTGTTTACAAGGTAAAGAAACTGTTCCCTGAAGAATGGACCAGAGTGCTGAAGAAGTTCGGCGTGTATTCCATCCTCTCCAGGAGCCTTGTTCTTATCCAGCATATGGATTACTAGGTGCAACTCCTTGTCGCTGAAAAGTCTATTGTAGGGGTCGTCCAACTCTTTGTATCTTGGCTTCTCTACCAGAAACTTCTTTTTTCCAGCAAGGGTGCTGATAGAGTGAAAATGTCGGCAGAAAAACTCAGCCTTTTGCTTGATCGAGGTCGCTTCTTTGTTGTTCAGCAGGAGTGGAGCATTCCGGTCGTCCGTCTGTGACCACTTTCCACAGAGTTGCGAGAAGAAGTGGTGAGCTTTAATCGCATCCTCTCTGTAGTCAAGGCTCTGTAGGTATTCTGTGTATTCTTTGTGCTTGGCCTCCTAAATCGCTGCTGTGAGCTGCTTTTGTGCCTCGTTGAGCTTTTCTCTTGTTTCGTCTGATTGTTGTGTTTCGGCGTCTTTTCGGCATGCGTTTCTTGTTTGTTGCAGTGCCTCCAGATCATCATTCCAAAAGACCTTGAAGTGAACCTACTTTAAAGTGATCTTAGAGCAAAGTCGAGCAGGTCCAACGATCAGACCTTATATTGCCTTATAAAAATATTGATCTTTGGTTGGTCATCGGCTATATCGCTCACTCGTCGATTGCGTTGGGGCCTACAGGGTTGGCTTAGTCGCTTTGGTTTCATATCCCCCACTGAAAATCAGTTATATTATAACTGAGTGGGTAGACTCTAAATACAAATTTATTTGTTTTATTCATTGTTAACACACATTATTGTGTGTGTACCTTGGCCTACTGTTGTGTTGAAGCCATGCCTAAAGCACACAGTGCCTAACAGCTTACTACAAAAAATGACGTTTGGCCGTAGCCTTTATAAACATTCTTAAAATTTGGGAAATGATATATATTTGAAGTTTCAACTCTTTGTTAGCATTGTAGACAATGGGAAGAAAATGCTCAAATATGCTCAGAGCATAATCCTTCAGAGAATATTCTCGACTCGCACCTCTACCACTGCTATACAATGCGTGTTTTGTGTGTATGGTAATAATTTACTATTTCCGAAAAGATGTCGTGTTGACTTTTTGAGCCATTCAATCTTGACCACACGAGTCAGCCAGTTAAAGTGGCACAGTTGAAACAAACATTGTCTGATATTATTAATCGACAACGCAGTTACGGTACCTTTTCAATTCGACTATTTTTATTTTATCATTGTGCATTCCTAACGTTAACGTATCTATACCCCATGCTCTTACTTAAAAATTTAGGTTTGAGAATTCAGAATACCTACCTATCGATTTTATTTTGGTATTTCAACAAAGTTGAGTTGAGGTTGAATTTAAGTTATTCAAAGCTTGTACCACCATGTGACTACTTTGTGTTTGAACATTGCCTTAATGCTTAATCTAAAAATTATCATCAAGTTAAATCAACATTAACAAAAAGATATTATCAATTAACAGCTCTAACCATTTTCGTGAAATAATATTTCTGATTATGAAGAAGACGAAATTGACGGAAAAGATGAAATTGAAGACGAAGAAATTGAAGGAGAAGAGAACATGACAGGCCTGTGAGCCGGTGTTAATAAACTCTGTGTGCCCTAGATAATCTGGTGGTTAGCCACCCCCTGACTCAACTTATGTTGGAAACAGGTGTAAGAAATATATAAATATACACATATACGAAATTGATTGCATTTTGAGTTCTTTAATGTTTGACGATTTAGTTAGCTACAAATCTTATTCTGGTTTTGTCTTTTTATTTTCATGTTTGGTTGTGTTTATGGTTGACACACTGTCCACCGAACCAGTCTTCGCTGCCCACCTGAGCGGTCACACTCTGACAACCAGCTGACCTCGAGGTCCAAGATCGGCACGACAAGATGTTTTCAACTGAACTCTACACATTCACCCTGGTGAGTTTTAATACATAGCTTGATGGTTAATAGAGGGTCGTTCAAATTGGTCGACAGCTGGCTTAGTGTCATTAATTATTGTTATGTTAAAAATAAACATTTATTTTCTTAAGTGTTCTTGCCCTTCTTAGTAAATCGTTTTAAAACTGAATAGTATATACACTTGAATTAAGAAATAAATTTAACTATAGTAGGCCTAATCATCAAGTTGTCTTTGTGTTACATGCTGATCTCAATGTTATGGGCACAGCTTCCAGACCAAAATAAATTTGATTGCAAAGAAACTTTATGCATTCCTTTATAATATTGTCCAGTTTTACTTGATAACAAACTTATTCTGGTATGTTCTGTTTATTTTCAGACCAGCTTATAATCAAAGCACTGCCCACTGATCCAGGCCACCTCTAACCCACCTGAGCGAAGGTCGAGCTTACCTACGATCGGCACAAACCGTTTTCAGCTGTAACTCTTCACATGTTTACCAAGGTGAGTTTCAAAACTTAACTTTGTTGTGGCCTAATATTCATTTATAGCTGGCTTGTGTTATTGTTTTGAAGATAATTGAATTCATTGTTAAAATGTGCTTAGTGTAGGCTTAAGCCTAGTTTTATTTACTGTTCTAATCAATTTATAAGTAAATTAATATTTGATGTTAAATTATTTAACGAATTTAACTGAGGTTGTGATCTCAATGTTTCAGGCATTTAACATAGGCCTAGCTTCCAGAATAAACATTTGATTTCAAATCAGCCTCAGGTCTATGCATTCTGTTATTTTGTCAGGATTTGACTTGCTACAAATCTTATTCTGGTTTTGTCTTTTTATTTTCAGACCCGGTTATGTTGGCAGCTGTTGCACTGCCCACAGAACCAGTCTTCCTTGGCCACAGTCCATCCGAGACGGTCACCTGGACAAGCAGCCCAGGATCTGCCCCGGTAAGTTTCAAGTTATAGCTTGATTTCAAATTGGGGTTGATGCGTTCAATGTAATACATTGAGTCAATTGAATCGAAATTGATTTCAATGTAGCCCTCAATCCATCTAGTATCTAGAGGTAGGGTGTCCTTAAAGGGGCTATTACCTAAAAAAAAATTTTACTACATAATTTATAGCATAATACTACACTAAAATGACCGTTTAAAAATTTATCTTGTAACTGTGATTTAACGGGAATTTTTAAATTTTTCAATCCAGAAATTTGCAAAAATTGGTGTTTTGGGAATTTTCCTAAGTCGGCTTTAACCTGCTTCTTTTTTGTTCCACATAGATACTAGAGCATCGTACTAATCTAAAATGCCCCTTTAAAACATCTTGTTTTGAAACTGTGCACAAATATACTCTCGCACGCAAAAATATGCATTCCAAAATCCCACCCCATCTTGGTACTCGGCATATTTTGACCAAACCACTTGCCCAAATTACAAAACAAAATATAGATAATTTACAGAAAAGGCTGTAGAGTAGGCCTACTACGTCAATTTGGGCCAATATTTTTTTGGATCAAAATCCTCCCAAGGTCACGGGGCATAGAGATCGTCCCCATGTTATTTCTTGTGGGAGATTTTTGCCGATGGGACCTAGCTCGAAAATAACCAAGTTTGACAATTTTTTGGGTAGTATGGTGCCCCCAATAATTTATCTGCTTATTGCTAAGTTCATTACTAGTTAGCCTGAATGGAATATATTTTTTTAGTTTAGTGGGTGAATAACCCTGCCTTTAAGGAGTCAGTTTTGGGTTTACTGAATACCTCGCATCACTGTAACATCTTACACATACATTTAACCAGTAACCGCGAGGTAGACCTGACCACATTCTCGGATATGACATTAAACTTCAAATTACACATTTGATTTGAAAGCTATTACGGGCAATTTTGTAACGATTTATTTAATTTTGTCAAAACATTTTCTATAATGAAGTACTTTTTTAATACTAATTTGCTATTTTAATGAGTTCACCAATCGTAGACCACACGATCAACTAAGTGGTATTCTTGCAATCACAAATAATTGTTTAATCATCGGTCACTGATGAGAATAACATAGAAACGAGCAAAATAACATGGCTTTTGTCGGTGGTACTGTAGTTACTTCTTTAGAGCCCGATGGCTCCCTACAACTCCCTCACTTACATCCTATGAGCTGTCCTCTTGATCCCTCCCTCTCCTCCACCTGATACACAAAAATATACTTGGATTGCTCCTGTCCAACCCATCCCTCTGAAAGCCAGATCCATTCAAGAACCGTTCTGCAAATGAATGACAATTTCCTTGTATCTGTCCTTTAGAAATTCCTTAAAATTCTCTGTGATGGTCGAACGTTCCTACACGTGACTCAAAGCTCTCTCCACCCTACACCCCAAGAGATCCCGTACAACTTCCCCAATCTGTCCCTTGTGCTCTAGCTTATCCCAAACTAGTACCTCTACCATTCCTGACACTCTCATACCCTCCCCATATACATGTTCATCTCCAAGTGACTTAAGCTCTCCCCACCCTTCCGTGTTCCCTTGAAATCCTGTACAACTTCTCCAATCTGTCCCTTATGCTTCAGCTTATTCCAACCTAGTAACTCTACCATTCCCAGCACTCGTGTACCTGTTTATATACATAGTCATCTCCAGGTGACTCTCAAACTCTCCCCACCCTTCGTGTTTCCTAAAGATTCTGTACAACCTCCAATATCTGTCTGTTCAGTTCCAGTCTATCCCAACCTAGTCTCTCTCTTCCATTCCCGACACTCTCATACCCTCCTATTCCAACCTAGTTCCTCTACCATTCCTGACACTCTTGTACCCTCCCTGTATACCCTATGAAGTCATCTCCATTGAGGGTCATCCACCCTTCCTATATATATTGTACACACAACTTATCCCAACCTAGTTCCTAAACCATTCCTGACACCTCATACCCTCCTATACTAAAAAGGCTACATGGTCATCTCCAGGTGACTTCAAGCTTGCCCAACCCTTTTGCATTCCCTAGATATACTGAACAATTTTGCCTATCTGTCCCTTTTTCTGTCCTCCAGCTTATCTCAACTTAGTTCCCTGTAACTCCCTAGTTTAGTACCCTTTTTGTCCCTGATATCCCAATTCTAATTCAGAGATTTCAAGAAAGATAGTACATGGCCTGGGCACTGATTTCTATAAAGATAGTACAGTGACTAAGACCTTTTTTGTTACAAATAGCGATTCAAATTCTTTCAAACCGTGAGAACACATCGTTCTGTAAAAAACATACTAACGGCGATAAATTAGCAACTGGTACTTCCTCAAAATTTGTGCTTGTCGTTGATTTGATATCAGAATAGTTGCTCAAACACCAAAAAGCGAGAAATAAATCATCTTAAATTCTAGTCCTGAACAGTGCGCACAGAAAGAAAATGGAAATGAGTTTGTAATGGAGCAGTATAAGTTGGGTACAGTTGGTTTAGGACGGCAGCAAAGTACACCATGACTCCATGAGGGAGGATTTAGGCGCATCAATACCAAGAGTTTATGCCAGTATCATCTAGAAGCATTAACCTAACAGTGTGACAAGACTGGAATTTTGATAGATAACTAATGTGAAATATCAAGAAAATAAGAGTTGAAACAAAGTCTTCCAAGCATGGCTATTTACATTCTACAACAGAGACGAGGTGCACATCCAATAATTAAGTGTGTTGTGCATTCTGCTGGTAGCTTATCATGTCAGACACACTTTGAACAACCTGAATAGGCTAATGAAATGGACTAGGAAACAATGCTGAAGTAGTGTGTTTGATACCAGACAAAAAGTAAAACACTTGTAGATTACCTAAGTAAACGTAACGTGTAAGAAGAATGAGTTACGATGTAGTGCCAAGAATCAACAATATTGAACATGCCAAGAGTGGCTAATCTAGAGGTAGATGAAAAGAAATGTATATAAAAGTGGAGAAGAAAGGCCGTCATGGCAACAACTTGAAAAAGAAAAAAAGTGGAGGGAACTTTAAGAAACTATCAAACTAACGCAGCAGCAAAGAGGCTGTGACGAGTTTTATGACTGGCTAGCGAGTCATGCTCATTTCATATGATCTTAAAATACAAATCATGGGACATTTCAGCTGTAACATTTTATTAAACTTTAATATTATAATAACCGGTTCGGTTAATTTTTCCTTGTCATGTGATATTTCCCGCATATTTGCAGAGCCACAACCCCCCCTATAAAAAAATGTGGCTTTTGTGACATTTTGCAATCATGGAGGCTGATTGGAGAATTTCATTCTATTCCTGAATGAAAACAACTGGTGCCACCATTTTTAGCATCATAACCTCAGGCGTGTTTGCAAATGTTGGTAGTACCAATTTTTTTACTAAACGTTATCTTTTGAATTTCGATGTTATCAATTGACAATCCAGCCACTTTTTCGGTTACCAATAATTTTCATTTTATTGATGTGCATCCCTAACTTAAGTCCATAGCTTGGGTAACTGGTGATTTGTCGCCCTCTGACCCAACTCATGTTCAGCCGGATGTTGCATCATTATTCCATAACTCTACATAGCAGAGAGACAAGAGGAGACGGACGGGAAGATGTGGAAGAGAGACAAGAGGAGACGGATGGGAAGATGTGGAAGAAAGACAAGAGGAGACGGACGGGAAGATGAGGATGAGAAACAAGAGGAGACAGACGGGAAGATGTGGAAGAGATCAAATTGCAGTAGGATAGAAAGAAGCTACATAAAGGATAATTTCAATAGATATCTGATCCTAGAAGTCTTCTATCCTATGAATTGCCAATGAATCGGCCCGTGTGCTGTGGTGTTACAAACAAGAAACACTCCCATAATGAATCTTCAGCAGCAAAGAAGACAATTTACGTTGATGAATACATTTGAATATAAAGCAAATACGGCCTCAACGTAAAACATGAATAAATAAATAAATTCTGGATTGATTTCCATAATAATAATAATAATAATAATAATAATAATAATAATAATAATAATAATAATAACAATCGCATCTACGGGTGTGTTTCACGATTAATTAAATTGAGAAGTAAAACATGAAGTCGTAGAGAACGGGACAAAATACTCTAAATGGAACAAAGCAAAAGGATCACAAGTGGATGGTTACATATTTTGTAGCCTAGGCAGCAAGATTGCTACAAAGAAAGGGTACAATGAAATGAAGTGATAAAAAGTGAAGTCAAACAGGTATTCCATTAAAGGGAACATTTTCTTTACTAGGCCGCTTCGCGAACGCTTTTTTAGTCGCGTTGATGGATGAGCTATTTTTAAAAGTATTTAGTTTGCGTGGGGTCTCTACTTTTGCAAGTGCTTTTTGAACGCATTGTAGGTGATTAGGTGTTTGTAGGTCAAGTTTCTATTGTTACTTGTTATTATATACCTAAAGAAACTTATATTAAAACCTTTATTTATATTATGGATTCTGGCTAACTTTTTCAACTTTTTCTTTCAAAAAGCAATACATCACCATTAGGCTTTAATGTACATGTAAAATATGAACGTTGTAGCCCCACCTATTTGGTCAGAATCGGCCCAAATGTCACAAAAATATCACACTAAAAATCAAAAAAACACAGTAAAAGTACGATATTCATGAGAAATATTTCTTCGATTGTACCCAAAAACGTGGCAAGGCTAAGTTCAGAGATTTCGAAGGTCCCCTCCAATTTTCATGAAAATCGCATATGCCGTTTGCCTGGTAGAGCTCGTTGGTCTTGTTGTTAGCGTATCTGCTTCCAATGCAGAAGGTCCAGGGTTCGATTCCCGCTAAAGTCAGAAGTTTTTTAACTTCTGATTTGGACTTAAGTCCATCAGTTCTTGTCTTAGGAGCTTGTAAACGGTGACTTTGGAGCCGTCCTAGCAACGAAGCACATAATAAATTTCAGAGTTGTTCTGAATCGGCCTTGTTGATTCTGGCGTTGATTCGCGGGTGTTCGCACTGTCCATACCACTGATTGCTATATTTCCTATTAAAAATATCGATCTTTGGTTGGTTATCGCTCACTCGTCGATTGCGTCGGGGCCTGCAGGGTTGGCTTGGTCGCTTTGATTTAAAGTCCCCCACTGAAAATCAGTTATATAACTGAGTGGGCAGACTCTAAATAAAATTTATTTATTTATTTATTTACAGAGAGCCAAACAAAAAACAAACAAAAACAAAACAAACTACAAAAAAAAACACCTGGACTGCGATTCTATAACTCTGACGGAGTTGGACCCAGGCGTTTTCTACCGTAATCGACTCGGTTGTAAGTGATCGACCCAGTTGAGGTCGATATCGTTGCGATATAATCCGTGACAACCGAGTCCGACTCGGTTATATTTGTATAAAATGGTGGATGATAAGCCTTGGCCTACACGTAAACACAACAATTTTTAACTTTATCAAACGAATAACAATAGTATGCTCAAAGAAAACCTACCTTTAGTAAGGGCCTACCCCTAAAAGTCCCGTGCGTTCCCTTTTTAATGAAATTATACCATTTAAATCCAATTTACCCCGATTGGAATAATACACACATCTATGTCATTTCGAATATTTGACAACTGACTGCGAATCATTTGTTCACATTTGACCGTCCACGGCCATGTAAATCATACCTTTCGACCTCGACCAACAACAACCGGAACGATTACTGTTACTACAGAGTCGGTCCCGTGACAGAGTTGAACCTGTGAAGTTACTGAATAGGGGCCCTGAGCTAATTTTTTTGGGGGGTCAGTAAAATTGAAGTTTTCGCTTTGCTCATCCAATAAATATCAATACGTTTATTATTTCCAGTTTAGGAAGAAACGTATGGAATACAATATGATGATTAACTTGTTGACAAGACTACATTCTGTATGGTGTCTCCATCAACTGTTGCTGGAGACTTGGAACATTCTGATCAGGTTATACCACCTCGAAAGTGTTTCATACCAACCAAAATAAATAGTAATTACGTACATAAGCTGAATACAGCTGTGAAATACTTTTAAGAAATATTGGCAGAAGGTTTTTGCCATCCTGAAACTTTTATGTTTGTTTTGAGTGAACGTGCGTATCTGACGGGCTCATGAGTTCCGCTCTAAGCAGCCCCTACATTTTGTTTGCTGTTGGCCCAAGAAGGGGCACTGGTTCGAGTTCCAGTTGTTTTTTTGTTTTTTTTAACTCATCCAATCACAATATATTGTTTGTCTTATTTATGGCGGGTACGATTTTTATAACCATTCAGTGTAAATTACTCGGAACAATAAAGGCTTTCTTCCCTCAACATTTGCACTTAACATCTGTACGTCTATACGTTTAAATTGGAGCTCATATTAACATATAATGGATGGAACAACAACACATGGTGCACGTGCTTTGTGAAGCGTCGGAAGACTTCCATAGTCAGCGATACTATACAGTCTCTTCACCACACATTACGTCGGTATAAAAGTTTATACTCGACACGATGATCACATAACAGAATGTCGCTCGGCCATCGGTTGAGCGTCGTCAACATCTGGTCAACATTGCTCAAAAGTTGAACACGTTGCCACGTTCAACATATTGCCGTTCTCGTCAATGTTGAGTCAACACGTTTCAGTGTGTGACAGCAGCATCACATTTCCGTGAAATCTACATCTGGTCAACAAGTTGATAATGTAACAGGGCTTTAACTGATAACGGAAGATATAAAGATGACATTTAGTGTCGTAAAGAACGACTCAAAAATAAAATCGAGGCAAGATGGACAGATAATCAATGATTTGTGATGGAGAAATAATAAAAAAGACTGACGCAACTACAAAACAAGAGATTTGTTACGAACAAATAAACGTTTACGATTCCAAACTCTTTGGTATTGAAGCTTTATCCTAGCAAGCCTGGGGAGACTTGGCAGAAACTTGTGTTCTAATATTGTGCTGGGTTTGTCGTGTCAATTGGCAAGAGTTTTCAATGAAGAGACAATATTATATCATGCGTAGGTACCAATAAGTCTTATTTCTCAATTTTATTAGCTTGAAAACGTAGGTTGATCATCCCGAAATAGAATCGAACAAACTAAAGGAATTTGGCCCAGAGCATGGCTCTTCTAATCGTAAGAGGCGAATCAAAAGAAAAAGTCAACCTCACCATTATCAGCTAGTATGGAGAGTATACTCTCCAAAACTAGAGACTAGCTCTGGCAGTCATCGCCGGGGACCTCTCCCCCATTCCTTGACAACCTCCATGACACCACAAACGATGGACGATGACGACCGTGACGTGAGAACCCCCATTCCTCCCCCTACCCGTGGCTGGTTCTGACCAGCATGGTCAGAGCCACATCCACAACCACACCCTTCTCCCCACATCCACTAGGCTAGAGTGGTGATTATGACTTAACAATTGACCACTTCATCCAAATAAACCAAAAAATACACTAACATTATTACTAAGTTACTGGCTTGGTGGTGCAGTGGTCAGCTTCAGCAAGTCCTCTGAGAACTTAGTTTTAAAAGGTAGAATAGAATATCTTTAACCCGGGAGTAGTCACACGCGGTCATTAATACGACTTTCTTTCCAACAGTTGGCTCTGCAGCTCCACCTACCTTTCTAAAATACCTAACACCATTAACTGGTAGTAAAACAAGTCAGTATTTTGAAAACCTTCTTCAAGATTAACCCTTATATTCAGATGTTTGGTCATTTTGACCGCTGTGCGACTATATACTAAAGTAAGCAAAAAATGAATGTGTCCCATCATTATCTTGCAACTATTGTATACACAAATATACATATTATGATATCCAAAACTTTACGGAAATAATCATGCGTTATATAGGTAATTTAAACACCTTTTTAATCTTCGACGTTTCAAAAGACTTGGCTTGCATGCATGAAAATGCAGATGCAGTGAAAACTTTAACCATATCACTGTGTCACGTAAAAAAATATACATATATTTATATTTTGATTGTTGGTTATCAACCAACAACGTGCAGTGTAGGCTAAATATAATTAGTGAATTTGACTATTTTTTTCTAATTTAAGGGTGTTTCATAACTAGATATACGATTCCTCAAACCTGAAACGTTTTCTTTTATGCACTATGCATATATATAGACCAGGGATGGCCAACTTCTGTATGTTAGGGGGCCACTCATTTTCGAAGTCAGCATCCCGGGGGCCACTTATTCAACTGCAATTAGGATCCTACCTATTGAATATAAAAAATAAAATATAGGCCTACATGCTTCGGTTTTATGAGTTTTAATTTAGCAATTTAGCACCGTGTATGAAGCAAGAAGTGAGGATGATCTTGTAGTAAGTTTAGGGAAAACATTTTTCTGTTGTTTTATCTTTTTTTTTAAATCAACTAAAACAGCGCTACGTGCAGGATGATGATTCGAATGATAATATCGCCTTGAATTAAATTCCTTTTGCACTGACAGCACTAACAAACACACAAGACACTGTGGTTTATTGTCCTTATTTACACAGAAAAGGAAGTCAGATTCCCACTGCAGGTTAAACGCCTTATTTTCACTATCAACCTTTCGAGTCGGCTTCGGGCTTACTAGTTTTACTTAAAACTCATAGTAATTTGAAACACAGAAAACACTTTGTTAATCAACACGCAATTCAGTTTTCAATCACAGCAATTACGCCACTATACAAGCCAACAGTTCCATCAGAAACCTCGGCGACAACTACAAGCGATAAGAACACTAAAATAACCTTGTTTCTTGACACAACTTACATGCGTTTTATATCGAGGTACTCGTTTTAGGACAACTTGAAAATAACAGTGTTTTAAAGCTTATATAGTTCTTATAGCAGAGCTTTGAGCTATTGCCGTTGAAGTATACACCCATGTAATTCAGAATGTTTCTCGGGGGCCGGATGGAAGGGCTCCGAGCGCCCCACGCGGCCCGCGGGCCGCCAGTTGGCCATCCCTGATATAGACCGATCAAACTGATCATACTTTACCCGATTCCTTATTACCCTTTAGAGTTTAGAATATCATAGAAATTATAGAATTAAGTTGCATTTATAATCAAAACATCAACATCAACTTATTAGACAATAATAGATGCCGGTCTAAATGACCGCGTGCGACTACTAACATAACAGGGGCACGTCTACTCTCTGGTTAAAATAGCCATGATAGCCGTGTGAGAGAGCAGGGTTGTGCGTACCTTGATCTACCGGAATTAGGTATGGACTAGTTTTCAAATTGAGACAAATGGTAAATGCTGCATCCAAACTTTAAATGTTCGTCTCTAAAACCAACCGAACAGTGATTGATCATTTCACAAAAACTATGAAAAGTAATGTAATTCTTATGGCAGGTGTAGGTCTTAACAGTGTAGCACATTACATAGGTTAATGATAGTGTCAAGATTGGCAACACATTTCAGTAGCAACTGCAGCAACATTGTAATGTTCTGGTTTATGGCGGGAGAGTTAAATTATAACATACTTTTAAAAAAATGTTTATGTATGTGAACGAATCCCTTTAAGGAGTATTCAGATTCACCCGCTAAACTAAAAAAATATATTTTGTTAATACTAACTAGTAGTTATGAATTTACAAAGTAACAAAAGAATTAATGGGTCCATCACGATCCATCAAAAAATTGTCAAACTTGGTTATTGTCGAGCTAGGTCCCATCGGGAAAAATCTTCCAAAATAAATAACACGGGGTTGATCTTTATGACATGTGACCTTGGAGGATTTTGATCCCAAAAAATATAGACCATTATTGACGTATGCACTAACCTTTTCTGTAAATCACCTAAATTTTGCTTTGTGGTTAGGACAAGTGTTTTGGTCAAAAAAAAACTTCCGCAAAAGTTTTTTGATTATACTCCCTGATTTGCTGTTCCTGATTTTTGGCAAACCTCATATTCGTTTGAGTGGGATCGTCTAATAAATCAGTCTTTTTTCTTTTTGTTTTTCCTTTTTAATGATTTTTTTATTCTTTTTCTTTTTCTGTCTTTTTCTTTCTGTTTTTCCTTTCCTTTTCTTTTTCTTTCTTTCTTTTTTTTCTTTTCATTCCCCACCCTTTTTTATATTTGATTCATTCATTAAATGCATTTAATATCATTTTTATTTGTTTCCAAAATTGTTGTGTTTAATGCATTGTTGTTGTAATACTACTATTTCAAATATTTACTTAAATATAGTTTATTGTTGTTTCTGCATCTATGTAATTAGATTTATTTAGTTGCCCTCCTTTGTAAATCAGTTTTTATAACTGAATAGGATAGACATTAAATAAATAAATAAAATATGCTGATTACCAAGAAGGGGTGTTATTTTTGAATGCATATTTTTTAATGTTTAAGTGTATATTTGTGCACAGTTTCAATACACAATGTTGTACAAGGCCATTTTAGATTGGTACAGTGTTCAAGTATCTATGTGGAACAAAAAATAAGCAGGAAAAAGCGGATCTACGAAATTCCCCAAAACGTCAATTTTTGCAAATTTTAGGATCAAAAAACTTAAAAATTCATGTAAAATCAGTTACAAGATATAATTTTTTAAACAGAAATTTTAGTAGAGTTTTATGCTACAGATTATGTGGTAATTTTTTTTTGTGGGGTAATATCCCCTTAAAGGCCATGCTACACAGATTTATTAATATCTTGTGATAAGGCCTGTATGATTTACGAAGTTGAAAAGTTTGAATTCTAAGACTAGTACTCAAAACAATTAGTAAGGTACTTGTTATTTGCTAGAGTTGACTCTCATATTTCATATTGTGCTTTTGAATTTGATAAATGTTATCTTGGAAAATGTCCAATACTTTTCGTTAGTTGTGAGTGCCACATGTGTACAATTTATATATTTATATGTATGTTATTCTACACTTTACGGAAATAATCATGCAATATAATATGTTTTTCAACAAATATTTGATTTTTAAGGTGCGTTTACTGTCTCGCGTTTGGTGCGCCGCGACTTGAGCGCATCCAATCAGAGAACTGGGTTGCCGCGACAGTGGCTGTTTGTTTTGACAACCCAGTTCTCTGATTGGCTGCGCTCAAGTCGCGGCGCACCAAACGCGATACTGTAAACGCACCTTAACTCTTCGACATTTCAAAAGGCAGCTTTCATTCTCAAGAAGACATGGCATAAAAACAATAAAAACAAAACATCAGCATTACAATAAAATATAAACAAACATAACCGCCTTACAAAGGCAAACCAAATTGGCAAGTACAAAATCAAATCAAATGCAGTAAAAATCTTGCAGTCACATCCAGGGCTCGAATTTAACGCTCGCCCGGTCGCCCGAGGCGAGTGTATTGTTGCGCGGGCGAGTAACTTTTGGAAATCACTCGCCCGTGATTTTTTTGGTGAGCCGTAATATAAATTGCTTACATTACGTTTAAACTACGCGGTCAACAAATATGAGGCGGTATTTACAAGGAGTTGATAACCCAGACAAGAAACAGAAACCTAATCGTACTGCAGACAATGCAAAATATGAGAAAAATCGTGTGCGCCTTTTTTCAAGAACGCTGGCTAACAGAACACACGTGGCTACGTTATGACCAACAACTAAATTCGATGTTTTGTTCTGTTTGTGAGATATCTAACGTAGGAAATAAACACAGTACATTTGTAAAGGGTGGCCAAATATTAAGTAACTAGGAAACGCTCAGTTGGACGCGTTGATAAGCGAGCACGTGCTATAGCTAGACCCACATTGCGCATTTTTTTAAATTTTAAAATTTGCGACGTTCGCTGTCCACAGGGCCATGTTTCCAACATAATTTATTATTGCCAAGGTATTTGGTTATCCCGTGTGTAAACCTTTACTTTGTGGATAAAATCCACTGCCATCTAGAGGACCTTGACTCCTTGGGAAAACTATCTAAACTCTTTGGTAACAAATAATACACTGCTTCCTCGAAAGTATTTTGATTACTTCTAGGTGGCAATGCATTAGAAACTTTGCGCGTCTTTTCGTTGCCATGGCAACGTTACTTTTGTTATAACGTAATTTCCATTTACACTACTTATCGCCTATCGGATCAAAATAAAATTAACATATTCGTGACCGGACGGACATTCTAAATGATTTGGCCACCTCAGATTTTGTCGCCGTTTAGTTTGAAAAAAAAAATTTTTAATTTAATGTAACCTTTTTAACTATTTGAACGATTTTGCCACAAAACTAATGGCATTCAATCGAGAATGAAGCTTGCGGATGGTCAAAATTTCAACTCGATCCGAGCCTCCGTTATGGCAAGACAAACTAACAAACAAAAAAAAAAAAACAGTGACTAATTTTTCCGGCAGAGTCAAATGGAAACGCTCGCTTAATTAATTATTATTACAAAATTACGTATTTAAGTTATAGAAGTACCAGTAGTGGTTTGGAGTAGGAATACGGACTTGTGTTTATAATTTCGGACTAGTAAATTTACAAGAACACTCGCTCAGAGGGCGAGTGATAAATATTTTAAAATTCGAGCCCTGGTCACATCACTATGCTAAGCTCTTTGCTTGACTTCTAGTTGCCTTTCTCGCAGCCTGATTCTGTTCTTTAATAGCCTATATTACAATATAATGTATAATATGTATACAATGTATACAATAGGCATACATATATCAGTTTGCTAAATAAATTTGTTTTGAAGGAATTTGAAGGAATTTGAACCTATAGTCACAAATTCAGAGTTTATAGGTGAATAAATAATTAAAACTAACATCTTATTCATTAAACCCGCCTACTACCAGAAGACCTCCGGAGTCGGGAAACTTGTTGGAGACTAAACAAAACTATCTTACAAGGTGGTTACTTTCGGCTAGCCGTGAATAGCAAAGAGTTCCTTTATTGATACTTTCTCCGGGTTTGATACCTGGCCGAGTTGTATTTTCAATTTCTGGATTCCATATACAACTTGTAACTTTTTAGTTTTCGAACATTGTGCAGCCAATCTCTCTAAATCGCAAATTATTCCTTACAAATCGCAAAATGTAAATAATTCTGGGTAGACAAGTTTTATTAGTTCCATGGTAGACTATCTGTTAATCCTAGCTTAGGATTGGTGTCCATTTGAACGTCAAGAGAGACAATATGATAGCCAACTAACTCTCATTGTGTCCTTTTCAGGATATGAATCATGCTGCATCTTTGCCGCATCACTCGTCATTCAACATCGCTGGAATCAAAGACCCATCTGGGTTGTGAAGACATTGTACGCCTCGCAGCTCTGCACTTCTACAGTGTGACTCCATCACTCCGCCTACAGTTGCACTCAATCATGACGGCGCAAACAAATGTAACGTGAGAATTCTGCAGCCTAACCAATAACAATTTTCATTTTCAAGGCCGCGGACATAGCCTACATGTGGAATGTCATTTACAGTGTACTGTTTAATATATGCGATGTTTAACCCATGCCATTGTGTTTACTACTTTTTGTATTAGCACCTTAACTAATTACGATGTTCTTTCCTAGCACTGTGATGTATTAGAGCTGACTTCTGTAGGTCTGTGGACCAACAGAAGTCATCTCCAGCTAACTTCTGTTCAAGTCTATGGACCAACAGTTGTTGTCTCCATGTATTTGGAGGTTACTACTGTTGGTCCATAGACATGTCCTGAAGTTTGCTGGAAATTACTGTTGGTTCCATCAGCTTTAATACACCACACACATACTTCCTATTCCTTGGCACCACTTGACCTACTTTATGGAGATAGTCATTTTTTTCAAGGCCACATTTGCTTGTGACCTACTTAATGGACTTAGTCTATTTTTCCAAGGTCATAAATAAAAACAATTTGCATTGGAAATATATAAAATTTATTAAAAACATCATAAATACAATAGAAATATTAGTAAAAAATAAGAAAATTAATAATAATTAAGCAAAAATCATTAAAAATATACCCAAAAAAGCACTTTTTATACTCCTAAGTCTTTTTTGCACTTCATTGCTACCATATCTAGCGTCGGCACTTTTCACTCAAACAAGAGTGTTCTCCCCAATGCAGAGACAGGACTGATGATGGAACTCGAAAAAAGTCTACTTCCCGAACATTTAGTTGCGATTGAACGTGCGAGGGTTCAATCGCAACTAAGAAATTCAGAAAATGGCAACCTCTCTCAAGATTCCATATCAGCCCTGTCAGTCAGTGCAAAAGAAGTAAATACCAGGATGAACAACCAACACCACTATGCAGGCCGATGCAGCCATGAGAACAAATACACCAAGTCACCTCCAGAGATAGTATTGCTCAGAGTTTGCAAAGTGAAATTAATCATTGGAAACTCTCTAAATTTCTGTGCTTGCAAAATAAATAAACAGTAACTCTCCTCAACGCTTAGAAATTGTTTAGTGTAGTTCCTATTCATTTATAGACATCCTTTCCCTGGCATGGTCAAAGCTAAAATCTAATTGTTGCACAAATTGTACTGGTTCAGAAAGTAACTAACCTTGCCCATGATTTAAACAAACAATGTAAAAAAAATTTAATAATGGCCCTAGGAAAAAAGCTAACTAAAGAAATGCTCACTGCAACAGTTGATTCTTAAGCTAAAATATGGCTCAACCCTGATGTCAGCCCCGATATTGCCATTCACAAACCACAAAGGGAGTAACTGCTGGATGAAAGTGTGAAAAATGTAAAATGCTAAAATAAAACTTATGGGTAATCGAAAAGGTGAATGCATTATTGATCCATAATATAGAATGATAATGCCAATGATAATCGATTGAGTCGGGGCCTACAGGGTAGGCTTAGTCGCTTTGATTTACTGTCCCCCACTGAAAATCAGTTATGTAACTGAGTGGGTAAGACTCTCTAAATACAATTTTTTTTTTAAATTTTTTTATTTAAAACGGGCCATTTCCATCCGCTGACGGGCGTGATAAAGGTTTAATAAAGGCAAAATCAAATTTAATCAGGAAGTGTTAAATATTTTAGCCTCCAAAAATATGAAATTATTATAATGAACGAAATTGATTAGTGGTGATACGGTTAGCACGGAAGATATGATAGGACTATTTTAGAGATGTGGTTACGGCAGGGTCGGGACTTTCATATAGGGTTGATGAGAAATCTCTTAATCTGTGGCTAATCTAAGATAACGCCCCCCCACCCCCACCCCTCCATAAGCAAGCACAGAAGAGTTTGACGGTTTCCAATAAGTGCAACCAATAGCTCATTTTAAAGATGCTATCGCCCGGATTCTTGAAGGCATCAAACTAAGACAAATCGTAACTACGAAACGTCTTGGCTAGCTGCGCCTTCGAGAATGCGGGGCCCTGGTTTTTATGGGTCCCAATGTATTTGTTCTCACAACCATCAGCCATAACAATAGGTATGTTCATTTTGAGTACAGCAACTTATAAAACACACAAGGTTCTCTATGATTTGGTCGATTGCTACAAATTATGTTACAAATTATTGCATTGTTGCATTAGAATAAACTAGAGCACATTCTTTCAAGCAGTGATTTTTAACTGCATTGGTTGTATGAATAGAAAGATATGGACAAAATTTACTATATTTGTTTGATTTGCCACTTTTTCAGGTTAAGTCGCATTGATTTATTTCTGAATGTCTGTTGGCAATGGAAAACTTAAGCTACATAAAGTGATTTTTATTAAGGCTGTGTGGGGTAAAGCCCATGCCCAAGAAGGCCTACAGTCAAGTCCACCTTAACGAATAATCTACAGAAACTGATTATTGCTTAGTTTAAAAATAATTTGTTATAGGCCTAACAAGTAAAGGGTACTTAAAAAGATCTTAACTATTATCACTGACTGAAAGGCAGCAATACAATAGTAGGCCTACTAGAAAGTAATTTTACATCATATTAAAGTTTCATGTAAAAGTAATGTATTTGTACATTGTAATAGGTCTCGGATTCCCAAAGCACAGATAGAATTTGTGATCAGCTTAGTTGTGTCTTGTGCTCAATTTATTATCAGGGTCTCCCAGCAGAAAGAGGTTGACAAACACTGCTTTGAAAGAATGCATACTCTTTTTACACTCGGGATAAGAGAACCTTGCTTGATCTTGAACTCGGTTTGTTTTTGGCAAAACATGGTACTAACATTTGATTCAAAAGATGCTGGTGTAAAGTAATATGACAATGCTTTTGTGTTGGTCTGGAAATAAATTTGTACAGATGTCCACACAGTTACAACTGATTTTCAGTGGAGGAGAATATCACGTTTGGTCTATGCTTCCTTGATAGGATGGCTCTAGTCATTATTTACGGTCCATGTAGGTCTCTACATTACTTAATTCTAAAGTTAAATCCCCTGGCTGCATGGAACCAGGATTTGAACCTGGAACCTTCTACAAACAAAACAAGATCAAATCAAAGCACCAAGGAGCATTTACGAGAAAAAAAATAGAATAGGCGACACCTATGCGTGTGCATGTTTTCTAAATTGACTGCCTATTTCGCTACAGAAGTTCGATTTGAAAATGGTGCTTATGATGAACCAACATTAGTCTAAGTTTAAAAGCTCAATTTTCTTTTATACTTCCAATCCAAATTTGATCTTAATTCTTTGAATTAGGAATACATGAATGCAACAACTGCATACACTTTGAGTCTGGCCTACTTTGTTAACCTTGTTTGCCACAAACATAACCTGTTTCAAGTAGTTTACCAGCAAGATACTATATGATCACTAAAATTCATGATCTACCTTCTAAGAACTTTAAGTTGCCTAGACTGATTTGATTGTTGTAGCCAAAATGAACAGACAAATTGTTAATTGCAAGTATATCAGTGGTACATGATACATAATCAAGATAGCTGCCTTAAAGAACAACACTTACAACCGTGGACACTTGCAAACCACAGTCAAACCAGCGAACCTATTATTGTTACAAGAAAATGGTTCGAAAGACAGATTCTCGAATTTAACAGTTTTTTATATTTTTTTTTATCATACTCTGATTTGCAGTTGACCACGGTTGGTGATTACAAAGCCACCACCTTGGACTTATGTGAGAGATTTAAACTAGTAGGCCCATTGACATAAACAGCATCTCGTAGTTAAGTTTTATCAGGGAATCTAAATTCTAAATATGCAACTAAGTATAATGTCAATTATGTTGCGTTGCACAAGACTTGGAACAAAATACACCTTCGTGACGATTTAACATAAAATTTTACGATACAGCAAGGCAGGCTCAGGTGTCAAGAGGCCTATTTAGGAAACATTTTTTTTTTTTTAAACAAGTTACTGGAAATGGCTTAATAAGCTGTCAATTGACAACTAGAATTTTACCCGCCTCCTGACATTATGAAGTAACATGGCGGAATGAGTTGGGATAGATCCTCATTTCACAATTTGAAGTCTGTTGAACGGCGTAACACTCATCATCCTCTAACTTTTATTCTATTTATTATTTGGACAAAACTTAAAATGAATAGCCTAATATTTAGCAAACATATCATACCTTTTAATAGTGATTATTTTTAATTTTTAGACACAGCCGTTAGCTCGAAATCGATGTACGCATTATACATGACAAAAATAATATCAAAGAGTATAAGTTTTCTCAATTTCAACTGACAAAAAATTTCAACAAGACCTCTTTCAAAAAATGCATCTGGCTGTTTAGACAAGAAATAAATTAACTTTCTAGATAGAAAGTGCACCAAACCAAATTTTACAGCATATGCTAATATGCTGTGTATGTGTTTTATGTTAAATAGGCCTACACTCATTTGACGTGCAGATGAGCCGTGAAAAACATGCTGTAAATTTTTGTTCAGTGCACTTTCTGTCTAGAAAGTTTGTCTATTTCTTGTCTAAAAAGTCAGATGTATACTTTAAAAGAGGTCTTGTCAAAATCCGTTCAGTACCTAGTTTTTTTTTGTCAATTGAAGTTGAGAAAACTTATAGTCATTTTGATTATTTTTCATGTTCACCTATAATGCGTACATTGTTATAACAAGTTAACGGCTGTGTCTAAAAATTCGACATAGTCACTATTAGATGGAATGATATGTTTTCTAAATATTATTCACTTTAAGTTTTGTCCAAATAATGAATAGAATGAAAGTTAGCGCTTGATGAGAGTTACGCCGTTCAATTGATGTAAAATTGGGAAATGAGAACCTATCACAACTCTCGTGACGTGATCTATCGACCGTTTTAAGCTCAGGCAATTACCAGTCGTCAATTGGCTATGCACATTTAAAGCCAAACAAGATTTTTATAAGTAGTTAATCAAACAATCAACTTGGAGATAAACAATTTCATTTTAAATTATGAGATGATTATTTAATATTCTGAATGGCACAAATGATAGAGGTTGTGCACTCATCTCGTCATTTCAACCTCATGTTTGACAGCGCGCACACTAGAGATTATCTCTTACATGGGCTTCCTATTAGGTATATTATTTGATTTCTTTTATCTTATCACCAACTAAACTCACCATGTAAATCTTTTAGTTCTTGCTGTACTGGTGTTATAAACTACGAAGAAATAAAATGAATTGAAATCGATTGAACTCATATTTCAAGCTGTACAGGGTAGGCCCTACTACATAGGGCACCTACACACGCGATGCTGTTTATGTGAATAAGTTTCAAGCAAGGAACTGCACAAGTCACTCATAAGTTCATGGATGGATCACACATTAGTTTTGATACCTTCAGGGGTATCTCAAAGTTTCCTTTAGCCATAGTCAACTCTTAGCTTAGTCAAAATAATTCAACAATGAAAGTGATGCCAAAATCAGGCAGTAGTAGAGCTGCGAGTTTGGTAGACTGCCTTAACAGCATTGTGATAGGCCCTCACTATCAGGTGTGCCATAATGAAAGTGTAAAGTATGATCCTTTTTGAATCATAACAAAATACAAGGTACCATATCTATCTACTAGGCCCTATGCTTAGGCCTATGTAGTCTGTTGAAATGATTTTGTGATCCATCCAATAATAGGAAGTAGAAGGCTGTGGGTGGCACCTAGAAAACAACATGGAAACCAGACAAGCACTCGATTACCTCCCACCCTCTAGTCTAGCGAGTTATGTCTACAGTCACCCCATCATCAAGCTGTGTGTGTACATATTGGTGTAGTGCAGGGCTGCCTTTTCTATGCTTATTTTCGTATATTTGAATCTGCGCGGGCTAATTTCGATTGTAAACATTGAAGGCGGGGCGATAATCGATTCGACTTTCGATAGGGGGCGGAGCATGGGCGGAGCCGTGTCCCAGATGTAGTAGGAACTGCTTCCATTGAGAAACAGCAAGGAAACAGCCAAACACAGTTGCTTTTGGGGAGGATGCAAGTTAAATTGAACAGCCAAGAGCCTACAAAATTGTTTTCTTTCGTTTTTGTTTATAAAGTTTGGATTATGTGATATTAAAAGTGAAAAATAGAATTAGTATATGATTAAAATGTTATTATCAAGTTCTGCAATGTTATTATAGAACACAACACATGGGCCTAGGCCTAGAATTTTTTAACCAGGTCAGAAAATATTATCTTCTTTCTTCTTTTCATATGCCAACAATTGACATTATTCATGTCATCATGTGTTTTCTAGTTAGCCAGTAGAGATAGGACTCCTGTTCGCTCCGATCCATGCCATTTGGCATTTTGTCGCGTTCAAGCTTTATATATGTACATTGAAAAAGATGTTTCCTGTCTTGTTCCCCAGCTCCACACATCCGACAGACACTAGATTCAAAATTCCAAATCTATGGAGGTGCTTTCCGAGTAGGTCGTGTCCTGTTTGAAGCCGGAATTGAGCTGTCTCTATTTTTCTACTGTAGCACTTACGTTTACCAGTCGGCCTCATTCTAGTGTAATCTTCCCACAGTTTATTCTGCCCCCTCTCTTGCCATTCCTTACGGACTGCTTTGTCTGTCGACGCATGCAGGTGAGATTTGAGAGATTTATGTGACAGTTTTTTGCTTTCTTGTTGTTTTTTGCTACCTTGTTTGGCTAGGTAGTCGGCCTTCTCATTACCATATATGCCACAGTGGGCCGGTATCCATTGTAGCACAATTTTGTTCCCATCATTCATGAGTCGTAGAATCTGTAGTTTACATTGTCTAATTTCGGGTTCTGTTTCCTCCCTATTTGCAATGGCTGCAATGGCAGTCTTGGAGTCGGATAGGATCACAATTTTCCGGTTTTCAGATTTTGATAGTTTCAATAGTGCTTCAACTATTGCTCGGATTTCTCCATCATAATTGCTTCCATTAGCACCAGCTGGGTAGGAAGCCTCAAATTCTCGGCTGTATATCCCTGCGCCCGCATTTCCTTCCCCTGGGGATGCTGATCCATCTGTATACAGATGTAGCCATTCATTTTCTGGGTATTTCTGGCGAATGTATGCCAATGTCAATTTCTTTAGTTGAACCAATGAGTGGTTGTTTTTCTTACCGTCGATGTCAGGTATTGTCAATGCATGTGGGATTTCTAACAATGCAACATTTATGTTTGGTGGTAGGAGGTCTTGTCTATTGTTAATTGCCTCATTCCCAATTAAATGCTCATTTATTTGTCGTGCCTTCGTTATGAATGTTACATGGGTTTTATGTTTTTCACATGGTTCTTTATCCCAGTAGTTCTGATCCAGTCTTACCAGTTTTTCATATAGGATCCCTGCAGCTTCATTTTGTCTGGCCTCTAGGGGTGGAATATTGGCCTTTGCTTCCATAGCTACTATAGGTGTGGTTTTAACACCTCCAGTAACTATTCTGAGTGCAGAATTTTGGACCCTATTTAGAGATTGTAGTGCATTTTTAGGGGCTTTTGTTATGATTGCATTACCATATTCAAGCAGTGGTCTCACATAGGTTTTATATGTGGTAGATAATGTGTTCTCTGTTGCCCCCCAGGTAACACCTGCAACTCTTTTTAACAGGTTTAATCGCTTCCTTCCTGCTGCTTGCATTTTTTCAATATGCTTGGTCATTGTCATTTTTTGATCCATAGTTACACCTAGGTACACTGGGTTATCTTCTTTCTGTAACAGGTTTGTTCTGTACTTGAGTAAAAATGTTGGTACACTTCGTCCCGTAGTGTGGTAGTCGTACACGGTCTTCTTTTCATTAACTATCATTGCATTCTTTTCTGTCCATTCTTCCAGAGCTTTAAGGGCTTTATTCATTTCAATTTCCATCTTATCTTTATCTCTACCACTGTACCACAGCACCACATCATCTGCAAACAGCTTTACTTTGACCTCACTTCTCTCTTCAATATAGTCAGAATATAGAATATTATTTTAATGTTTAAAATGGAGTTTCTGTAAATAAATAACATTTTAAATTTTTATGCAATCTTAAATAAAGCAACCACGGGCGTTTCTGGCTCCTTTCTTCTCATCTGTGCATAGGCCTAGGCCGTTGGCAACTTTTAGGTTAAGAGGGTAACAAATATAAAGATCACATTTATCCATTTTCATAGTTTGATCAATGAAATCAACGTTTTTAGACTTTTCACGGATATTTGCGGATATTTAACGTCCTCATACAGGATTTGAAAAAAATATCAGTGGCAGCCCTGGTGTAGTGTGTATTAAAGTATGGTAAGCACAATGACGGCAATAGTTTATAAATAACTTCAATGAATGGCATAAAAACTAGACATTCTGCTTTTGAATTCTTAACTAACTTTTACACAAACTACTAAGCAACTGCAGATGCTATTTTACATCAAGCAGTTTTGTATATAGCAGCACAGCTTATATTTGTGTAAATACAATACTAACGAGATAAGATTTTTGTTGAAATTCTTGGGAAATTTAGAGTTGGGATAGGAGGACTTGGCAGCTTACCTCAAGGAGGATGTGATGGAAGCTGACGAAATCGGTAGATAAAAAGTAACACACACACCTAACAATAATCTTTGCCTACTATAAGTCGAGGCCCTGCAGCTGTACCGGGAATATTGGCTATGATTCAACATTGCCCAGTAATGGGAAGCTATTGCCGGGTATATTATTTGTGTATTGCCAAGACTCAATACCCGCTTAATTTTAGTAAAGTTAATTTTTTAAATCCAAAATGTGGGTACAGTAGTTGTGTTTAACTTTTAAAGTGTATTATGTGTGTTTGTTGTTTAATGTAGTCTAGGTTAGTCGATCTTTTAAAGACCAAAAAAAGTTATGAGAAAACCCCAATCACAATCTGTACCAACTACAACCAGCTTGATTTACTTGATTAATGTTTAAGTCTTAAGTTTTCTTTCCCCCTACTTATCTCTTTTATTTCCATGTTGTTTCACTCAGGGCAAGAAAAGTCAATAAGAGCAGCTGTAATTAAGTATCATGTACAAAACTGACATAATATACCACACCACTACAGTACCATGTGACACTAGGTTTCATGCCACAGTTCACTCGAGTATCGCCGGCCAAATTGAACTCGCTGACGTTAAGCCACTATTGGCTAACGATGATGATTGGGCCTATGATGATTGAGCTGAGTGTTTCAGAACATTTAAACAACAACAGCGGTCAAAGATCGAATCCTGAGAAACTAGAGCATCTGATTTAGATGATCATACGGTAATGAAATGTGCTCAAGTCAGTGAAAAATATTGCAAATACAAATACGGGTAATTATCGTTGATCAATTTAAATCTGAATAATTGCAAGCCGATTTTTAATAGGCCAACATCAAATCGCAATGTTTGTGACGGTGAACTGTGGTGTGAGCTAGTGTACTATGCAGACACAAACAATGTTTGTGCCTGCAATTGTCATGCTGGTGCATCTTCATGACCGCTAAGTCAACAATATCATCACTTCACTGACTGACAACAGCCAAGTCAGATAGATCACTTTAGAGGCTGACAGAAACTAGGCTAATGAGAAGACTAAATAGGTCCCTCAAGTCTGTTCAGGGTTGAGGTAAGAAGCTATGATTGACAGGCAAGTCAGTTAGTTGATGTCCCTGTTTATCGTCAGCCTGCCGTCAGCCCTGTGGGGGGTATATGATGATAAACAAAGTAAAGTGGAGTTCTTCAAGAAATGTATTCATGTTATTAAAATTCTGCTATAAAAGTCGTTAAAAAATAAGAAATAAGTTATTGTTTAAAGTTAACGTAGGGCTACACTGCATTATTCTTGACAGGAAAATGGTTAGTTATTGTCGGGTGTCACAGTGTCACAAGTCACAGCAGTTATTTAGATTTGTGCACTCAAGTCACGACTCACGATCAATGTTTTTTAATCCCATTCAGGGTAGTAACTCACAGGACAGGCCCTGGTTATTGTTAGTTATTGTTTAAAGTTAACGTAGGGCTACACTGCATTATTCTTGACAGGAAAATGGTTACGTTATCGTCGGGTGTCACAGTGGCACAAGTCACAGTAGTTATTTAGATTTGTGCACTCAAGTCACGACTCACGATCAATGTTTTTTAATCCCATTCAGGGTAGTAACTCACAGGACAGGCCCTGGTATTTTTGTAGTTGGGGTAATTGCAACCTAGTGAGATGAGGAATAAAGATAAACAGAAACACACTTCAACTGTCATCATTACTTTGTTCCCCAGCCCCAAACAGACTTTGAGCATAAATGAACGCTAACAAATGATATCGTTGAGTAAGCAGTCAAGCACCGTACCAAACATGCAGGACAAATCTTTAAATAGGAAGTACTGGGGGATTAGGAATAAATCAGCTGTTCCAAGAACTGACTTACAACCGATTGGATGTCTAGAGGGATGCGAGCGTAGGCGGCTGAATATCACGAGGCACAGGACAATGTCTGAAGACGCTGGAGGTGGTGCGACACGTGAGCTGCATTAAGATCGTAGGTTCCTCCCACTCCTGAAATGTGCAAGACAGTGTGTAACAATTCAATTTTATTAATCTATGCTAGCATGGGTTTAGCTTAGGGATGCACACGATAATCGATATTATTGATCGACGATAATCAATAATGGATATCATTTCGATAATCAATAACCAAAATTCATTATCGATTATTGAAATATCAAATAATTGGTCAATAGTGGAGTGGCACAAACTAAACGTTAAGGACGGAAATTCAAATTATATATCATATATATTATATATATATCATTATGATCATTATCAGTTATATATAACAAACAAGATGGCGGTGAATGGAACAGATCGTCTTACTATTATCTGTGAAATTTGTCTGTTAAATGTAGGGAAACGGTCGATATATACGAAATGTACCACTGACAAATGTGAGACTATATCACATAAACAATGTGCAACGAAGGTAAGCCCAGAGGAGTGGAAATGTGCTCGATGTTCAGACCTAGGCCTAAGCCGTGGCCTAGGCACGCCGAAAAGTAAGGTTAAAGATGACAAGATAGGCCCAGACCCAGGCGCTGCACGCAACATCTCCACAACAGATTCTGCCGATCCCTCTATACACAAAAGGCTGGACGAGATCGTTAAAGCCCTCGAATTTCAGTCGAACAAATATGATGAAATCTTACAGGAACAAAAAAAGACTCAAGCCCACCTTGAACAATTTATGCTGGAAATTAAACGTCTGAAAGACGAGAACATCAGCTTGAAAAAGGAAAACAGGTTAATGAAAAACGAGATTGAGGCCTTGACTGAAGACCTAAACAACTTTGAGCAGCACAACCGTGGCTGGAATCTTGAATTCCACGGAATACCGATAACAGAAGGTGAAAACACCGCACAAATAGTGATGACCATCTGCCAAACAATGAATATGCGTGTTGACACCTCTCATATAGAATTCTCGCATCGCCTAGGCAACAAAACAACACACTCGAAAAAATCAATCCCACCTCCTATAATCGCCCGCTTCTTCTCCAGATACTTAAAAGAAGATGTACTTAGAGTTAAAAAAAAACTTCCCAGACCTGACAACCGGAGACATCGGATACGCAACTAACACCCGACAAGAAAACAAGAGGATCTTCATAAATGAAAATCTGACTAAGATAAACAAGAACCTCTTCTGGCTCGCCAGGAACACTAAAAAAATTGGCTACAAATACGTGTGGTGTAAAAACGGAAAGATTTTTGTTCGGTTAGACAGTAACTCTGAAACAATCAAAATCACAAAGCCGTCCGATGTACCCAAAAGTTAAACAGGTAGGCCTAAACAAATCATCCACTATTAACCTCTGTTTCTCACTTATCCATCTCTTTAACAATGAATTATAAGCACGATGAAAACGATGTGTCAGACCTAGGCCTACAGAGAACTTTTGAATCAACAAATACTGATGAACTAAAAACCCTGTACAAAAACAACAAACTTAACATTTTACACATGAATATAAGAGGAATGTACACAAATTTTGACGAGTTTATTTTATTTCTTAACAGCATCAGCGAACCTAGCGTCTTTGACAATCTTTTTGACATAATAATACTTACCGAAACACACATACAGCACAGTACGGGTGCTTATTATATAAACAACTACAGAACCTTATACTACAATAAAAATGTAACCCGTGCTGATGGGATAGTCATCTTCATAAACACCAACACTATTCCAAATGTTACTGCCACCAAGAATACACATTTTAGCACTGCAAACGTTGCAGAACTTACATTTACACATGATAATACAAACTATAACTTATACGCCATCTACAGATCTCCATCACTTAACCCAGCAGTATTCATAAATCAGCTTAAGTGCTTCCTAGAGACGGAAAGAAACACTAGCTCCACTTGCATCATTATTGGGGATGCTAATATTAACATACTAGACCACCCCTCTCCAGGCCTAGCCAGCCAGGAGTACATGAACACTATGGCGATACATGGGTTTAATCCTCTAATAAACGGCCCTACGCGTGAGACTGCTTCCACTAAAACGTGTATTGATCACATATTCATAAAGAAACAACACCACCTAACGTGTACCCCAGTAGTAATAAAAACATCTATAACTGACCACTACATAACCTCACTAAGTATAAACCACTGCCAAAACACGACCCGACAAGACCCATTAGCTAATATACAGATGTATCGTCATAACATAAACTATATTAACCTTGAACAAGATATCTCTAATGAAAATTGGGAAGAAGTTTATGAAAGAACAGATGTGGATCAAGCATGCTACTCATTCATGGGCACACTCGAAACATACATACAAAAACATACCACCGTGAACCTAGTCAAAACTAACTCTAAACATAAAAAAATAAAACCTTGGGCCACTACTGGACTAATCACCTCAATAAGACACAGAGACAAATGGAACATGAAGTTAAAAAAAAGAAAATGCTCTATGTATAAAGCTAAAAAAACCACTAGACCAGCATGAGAACTCAAGGTACAAACTATACAGGAATTATCTTACACAATTAATTAGAAAAACTAAAGAAGACTTTTACCAAACAAAATTCAAGAGGCTGGCAAAAATACGAAAAAAATCTGGCAAATAATCAATGAAGCCTCTGGATATGAGCCCAAGAAAGTCAGGTCCAATAACATGATCCCAGAAATAAAAATAGGCAATGATAATACAACTAAAAACACAGATGAAATTGCCGAAGTATTCGTTAACTATTTCTCAGAGGTTGGCCATAACTATGCTACTAACATACTAAATAAGACTAAAACCAAGACGAAAACAAATAGACTACCACAACACAACATAAAACGCCTCGAAAGTAGCCTGTTTCTTAATCCAGTAAAAAGCAACGAACTAACGACATACATAAACGAATTAAAAATGCCTAGTGCCCCAGGCACAGACAGTATTCAAGTACAAACAATCAAAATTGTGCATAAACATATCCTAAAACCGCTATGCTATATCTTTAATTTAAGTATACAAACTGGTATTTTCCCAACCTCTTATAAAACATCAATTATCTCTCCCATCTACAAATCCGGAGATAAGAAAAGTAAAGAGAACTACAGGCCAATCTCTCTTTTAACTCACTTCTCAAAGCTATTAGAAAAATGCATCAAAACCCGCCTCACAAATTTTATGAACAAACACAACATTTTATCAAACAGCCAATTTGGTTTTAGGGAAGGTCTTAGTACGGACAATGCTATCTATAGCCTGACAGGTGATATATATGATGCTCTAGACAAAACACAAAATCCATTAGTAGTTTTACTTGACTTAGCCAAGGCTTTTGACACTGTAGACCACAGCTTACTGCTCCACAAACTTGACATGTATGGAGTGAGGGGAAACTGCCCTTAATCTAATAAAAAGCTATCTAACAAATAGAACCCAAAGTGTAAAAATCGAACAAAGCATAAGTAATGAACGTACAATAAAGTATGGGGTGCCACAAGGCACTGTGCTTGGTCCTCTTCTTTTCATAATATATGTAAACGACATCTGTAATTTACCAATAAAAGGAAGAATTATTATATACGCAGACGACACAGCAATAGTTTTCAGAGGTAGAAACTGGAATGAAACGATAAACACGGCAACAAATGACTTGAGGACAATATATAAATGGTTACAACAAAATTTACTTACCCTAAACTTAGCTAAAACAGTATTTATCCCCTTCACTACCAGCCAAGCATCCACCCAATTCCATGGAAATATAAAAATTCATGAGCAACAATGCACAGCACCACTAAACAACTGCAACTGCTACGAAATCACAAAAGTGGACCATGCTCAATATCTAGGTATCACTCTTGACAGCCAACTTAATTGGAAAGCACACATAAACGCAACTCTAACAAAATTAAGATATTGTCTATTAAAATTTTTATAGGCTAAAAAAACATACTAAATGCCAAAACACTCGAAATGGTTTATTTCGCTCTGATTTACTCGAGATTGCAGTATGGAATCGTAGGATGGGGTGGGATCAGAAACTCACATTTAGAGCCCTTAAACATAATCCAAAAACACATTATAAAAGTAATAAGCAACAAGCCCTACTGGTACCCCTCTGAACAACTTTTTCATGACTCGAAACTATTTGACATCAGACAAATATATATTTTAAAGCTTATAAACATAAACACACCGGCACTTTTTTCTACCACTAAAATTCGCCCAACCCAACCCCACGCAACTAGGCCTACTACAAGAGGAATCTCAATTTAAACTTAATCATTCCAAGGCAAGAAAAAAGCATTGGACAAAGACATGGTCAATTCATATGGCCTAAACTTTTTAATACAATCCAATTGAAATAAGGAGCCAGATACAAAAAAACAAAATTAAATTCAAAAGGCAAATAAAAAAATGGATTATGGAAAAAGACAGAGAATTCTCGTCGAACCTTGTGAATAATGTACTTCTTACTGGTACTCACTTACGCATCTAGTTATTCTTCTCATATTCATGTGTATACCTTACCTAGCTATACTAGGCCCTAAACGCCTATTTACAATTTGTAGTTAACTTAGATTTTAATGTTGGATTCCTTTCCAATATAACGTATCACTAGAGGTCCGTGAAAGTGGTTTTATTTTGTAGTAAATTTCGTTTTTAAAATTGGAGATTTCGGTGTTATTGGTTTAAAGCTCTATTTCAGCGGTTTTATCTATATTTACCAATTTATATGTGTGTAATTCGTTCGCGACTGTCGTATTATTCTAGCCACATATCAAACAAGTTTGAATGTACTTATAAACAGACTGGTTTTAGTTACTAAGACTAAATTCATAATTTTTTCTGATAGTTATTTTATAAGACCTTTTGTTGATTGAACTACAATAGTGAAAATTACACCGTATTTTAACAAAAATTTCCATTTTTAGTGCTTTTCGTCGTTAAAAACACGATTTTTGTGAATTTCGCTGTTATTGTGTAATTTACACATATTTCGCTGTTTGGCGGTGATTCAATTTTGGCATTTTCTTTTCTAGATTTGATCAATTCATGCTCATTTTCAAAAATTGAATGATTTACACATATTTCGGTTTTATCGTCAGTAGCGAAATACACGTACCTCTACGTATCACCAACACTATATCAAATACATCTATTGATTGTATGTATACAACTGAAATGAATTACAGGTGATTTTGACTTGTATGTAAATTTTCATTAGGAACTAGGCTAGTATCTAGAGTATCGTACAAAATATTCCAATTGTAAACTTATTATTGACTACTAATTGACACAATTGATACTATGTCCATTACAATTCTAATTAGCTTAGATCTTAATCTTAGTTTTTAGATTTTTAGATTTCTTTACAACTTTAGGTACTACCAATTTTCTGCAATGAGAATGTCTACTAAATACTCAATGTCATCTCCTATTGATTGTACGTACACAACTGGAATGTATTATTTATGATTATGACTTGTATGTAACTTTAAAACTTTATATCTAGAGCTAACATCTAGATTACGAAATATCTAACTTGTAACGTTATCGATTAGTTTCCTGTATTGTTAAATAGCTATAATGACTATAAGCCGCCATCTTAAATGTTTCAAAGAACTTCACAATAGAATACACCCACACACAGGGCTTCGGCTCTAGGTGGGTCTTCTTCTTGCACCTATAAAACCGGCTATATTTACTTGTGTTATGTATACTGTATACTGAAGAAGAAGAATAAAGTCTTATCTTATCTTATCTTATCTTATAACTGAGTGGGTAGACTCGAAACACAATTTATTTTATTATTTTTATTTATCTCACATTGTGCCATGCACTGGCTGGGCTGGAGGTCACACTTGAGATTTATGTTTAGAAATGAGGTATCAGTCGAAAACAGAAGCCAAACACATGACATCGAAGACAGCGAGGCAGCAAATGGAATGCGATTATGTTGTTTTGACTTCCATTTGCCACACTTTGAGGTGCCATAATCAGGCTTTGCAGGTGATATCGATAATATTGATTCGATAATGACTATTCGATAATGACATCGTTTTGATAATCGATAATGAAAAAATTATCGATGTGCATCCCTAGTTTAGGGGTCATTCCATATCAAATCAACACAGTAGGGATGTGCGAACCCACTATTTTTACTTCGAACTCGAACTTTCCCAGTTAAAAAAAACGAACTTCGAACTTAACAAAAATTTCGAACTGTATCGAACTCGAACTCGAACCCAACTTAAAGGTAGGCCTATATCAAACCAACATAATAGGTAAAATAGTGATAAGTCTGGACCGGCACCTCCACCATCCATTTTTTTGTTTTTAAATTTGTACCTGTAAACTGAGAACCATTTTTTGACTTGTCAAATAATATGTGACTGCACACCACTACAAATTAGTAATATATTTTTTTTTGAACTTTGAACTTTTTTTCGAACTCGAACCGAACTCGAACTTAAAAAAAGTTCCGAGTTTGAATTTCGAACGTTCGCACATCCCTACAACACAGTAAAGTACAAAAAATTACCTCACCCCCTCCGATTTTGAAAAAAATCGGCACATCTAGGCCTACTCAAAACCGCAAATAAAAAACATTTTAAAATTTTTTGTTGTATCTCTTACGGTTTTTGAATTGCGGGTGGCTCAAAAACTCAAATTTGGGCGCACCGACCTATTACCAAAAAATTACAAAATCTATACCGTTCAACGTAGAAAGTTAATTTTTTTGTAAATTAAAGGTCTTTGAAAAGCCTTCTCAAAAATGTCTAGTTTCATACTCTTGTAAACATATGGTACCAAGATAAAAGCAATGCTATTTTTCAAATTTGAATTCCTCAAAATCCTTTTTTTTTTTAGTTAAAATTTTTGAACATTAAGGTAGGCTACCTATTAATGTTTTGTACATGTGCAAAGAAAATTATAGTGGGCACTCTATTCGCGGTTAAAACCTAACCAGGTAGCAGCACGGTCGTATACCAACATGGCCGTCCGAAGGCAGATAAAAACACGGGCTGCATAGGGAGCAAGTGTGTTTTTCATGCTTTAAAGCATAATATTTTATTGTAAGCGTCAGTTCTGGAAGTATTTCCACTTTCCAGTGGTTGGGTACGATGGGGTAGGACAATCACTATATTTTGTAAGCATCAGCTGCAAAATAACTAGCAAAATAAGGAATTTTATTTTTATTTACTACAATTCAGAAATTAAAAAAGTCCACCCCAACCGGGAATCGAACCACGGATCTCCCACATTCCAGGTGGACGTCTTAACCACTAGACCATCAGGACGGGTACATTTTAATCTCTGAATTGTAGTTGCATTATACATCTGAATGGATGGAACAGTACTGCAACGAATATCTGCTGCCTTTGAACTGACCACCAAACATTAATTATAATGTCATTACCTTTACGCAGGTATGAGCGAGGGTTTATTTCTCGATTTGGTTAATCGGGAAACACTCCCGTAGGTGTAATTGTTTTTATTTACTACAATTCAGAAATTAAAAAAGTCCGCCCCAACCGGGAATCGAACCACGGATCTCCCACATTCCAGGTGGACGTCTTAACCACTACACTTACACTACACTACTACGGACTTTTTTAATTTCTGAATTGTAGGAAATAAAAACAATTACACCTACGGGAGTGTTTCCCGATTAACCAAATCGAGAAATAAACCCTCGCTCATACCTGCGTAAAGGTAATGACATTATAATTAATGTTTGGTGGTCAGTTCAAAGGCAGCAGATATTCGTTGCAGTACTGTTCCATCCATTCAGATGTATAATGCAACTACAATTCAGAGATTAAAATGTACCCGTCCTGATGGTCTAGTGGTTAAGACGTCCACCTGGAATGTGGGAGATCCGTGGTTCGATTCCCGGTTGGGGCGGACTTTTTTTAATTTCTGAATTGTAGTAAATAAAAACAATTACACCTACGGGAGTGTTTCCCGATTAACCAAATCGAGAAAGGAATTTTATCTCGTAATTTGGAGACGTGTAAAATCCTATAGGCAATGTGTTTGCAGTAATCTTACCTTGATGGCAATACTGCGAATTTCGTATGATTATTAGCCTTTTACTAATATGATGTGTAATTTTATATCACACATTATTCCCCCCCGGAAATAATTTTTTGCGGGTTTCCCGAGAATAAATTATCAAACTCGATTTGTTATTAAATTTGTGTTTCGTCCCGCCATTGAAACCTCTTATAACCCAGTCTCACATTTTAAAAGCCTCCCCGCAACCCGGCTAAAAGTTTAAAGTTATATATGAATTGCACCGGCCTTCACTAAACTTTATATATAGGCCTACCTACTATTATTAATACGCATAGTTTACTAATACTGTTAGTAGAAGAATTGTTTTGTTGTTGTTTTGGTTGAGATTATAAATAATATGAATTGAATTGCATTGTATGCTCTTTATTTTTAGCTTGCCAGCTATTTTACATCCTACATCCTACTAACATATATTTTATATTTATTCAATATCCACTCACGACATTTTCTTTGAAACATTCCAACACTTTTGAAGTCTCTCAAATCTCTTTGTAACATATTATTATTACACTGTATTATAATATTAAATAAAATATAGATTTTTGCCCATCCATAAATAATTAAGTCTACGCATAATTTGCTGTTCACGGCAGCAGTTGGTACAAATCTCTTGGTATATATAGAAATAAAAAATCAAGGTAGGCTAGTTTACATTCAATGCACTGCACAAATTTAAAAAATATTATTAGGGACATATATTATTAATAATAAATAAAATTTTTAAAATTTTCATATTATATCTAATATCTAGGTATACCCATTATCAAATATACCATTAATGTGACACTGACATGCATAATATACCATCAGTCTTGGGGTCGCTACTTTTTAAAAGTAGCATGCTATCGCTAACGCTACATGCCCCGAAAAAGTAGCTTCGCTACCTTTTCGCTACTTTTTTTCATATGTAGCGACGCTACATTCGCGCTACTCAAGAAATATAGCGCGCTACTTTTCCGCTACATGTTCCCGTTTAATCGGGGGTCATCGAGATCCCAAATTATCCCGTTTTTAAAGCCTTTTGACGTCGTGCCGCAATGATTTTTAACTCCATTTACATCAACTCGATCGTGATCTATCATCAAAAGCACATAGTTTCGGTTTCCATTGTGATAGAAGGCGTTCTTTTAACGTTTAGGCTAGGCTAGGCCCTAGTCTAGGCCTAATGATCAACATTCATATTGCATTCCTTATTTTCAACAACGTGTTTTTCGCGGAATCACTGCAGAAGAATGCGACAAACAAGGTTTGGAATAAGCCTAACTATTGCCGTACAATAGCGATATAGCCTGGAATGTCCCAAGGGAGGAGGGAGGCTTTATGACACTAATCACTTCATTTTAATATGCAATTCAGACGATTAGCGTAATTATTGAGCGGCTTATGCTCTAAATCAATAATACTACTTCTAATTATCGTGGATACATCTTTGTTTACGACCCTGAAATAGCACTCAAGATGCACCATGCAATCTAATCACTGCAATATTTTGGTAAAGTCAGCTCACACGATGTGACAGATCGGCGATCGCTCGCATCCTTCGGACGACACAGAGAGAGAGAGAGCGAGACAGAGACTCACTGGGAGAGAGCGAGGGAGATGGTGTGGAAGTGAGACGAGATTACAGGCCGGTCTACACGGCGAGCACATGACGTGGCGCGGCGGGCGTTACAAGTTAGTTTGCAGTGCCGACTTGGAACTGCTGGCCCCGGAACTTAAAAAGTAGCGCAAATATCACGCTAACGCTACAAAAATTGTAGCATGCTACCGCTACAATAGGCCCCCTTCATAAAGTAGCGCGCTACTGGCTCCGCTACACGTAAAAGTAGCATGCTACATGTAGCGCGCTACTTGTAGCGCGCTTCTCCCCAAGACTGTATACCATGGTACACAGTATCCTTGGGTTTAGAATGTTGAACCCAAAGACAGACGGTACATAGCTCTTAGCCCGCTTTGGTCCAATACCGCCTACAGCACATCATTGTAATAAATTAATTACCATTATGGTATTGGTATGACATTGATCGGTTGGTGGTATCCATGAAACTGATGACAGTTGAGAAAAATGTTTCTCGAGGTATAGGAATAGAGCTCCCAACTAACCCACAGTAAGCACGGAATTATATACACATGCATACTTTTGTTTCATTACGCAACACAAAAATTACTAATTCTATGACCTTTCTTGCTTGCTAAATAATGAACATGTTCCGAGTAAATTCAATCTCGAGTTGACCGTGACGGTACAATATTGCATTGGGTTAACAGTGAATGCCGCCATGCAGCCCCACCGTATCTGCCAGATATCTGCCTTAGAGCAGTTCTCCACTTGACCGCCAGATGTCAGCCACTTTGCTAATAACCGTGAATAAGTTTAGGAGCTATCATTTTATCGTTGTAGTAATGTGTATAATATGTGAACGTACAGTGTTAGAACTGGTTTTCTAGAGGCTGACTAAGAGAAAAAAAGATATTTTTTAACAATTGTCTTTCACACGAATTTTTTCGTTTGGCGGTACAAATCGGTACAAAATACCGCCAGACAAAAAAATTCGCAGGAAAGAAAATAATTGTTAAAAAATCTTTTTTCTCTCAGTCTGCAGCCTCTAGAAAACCAGTTGATAATTAATGTCACAAAAACACAACACCCTATGTTGAATGGTGTGCCTTGGCGAATTGAAGTTTGAAATTATTTTGAGGTGGCAATATTGGCCGTGTACCGGATCAGAAAAAAAATACTGTAGTTTTGATTTTCTAAAAGAGCCAGGTTTCAAAGCCATTCACACATTTTGACTTGGTAGCATATTTTGGTACTTGGTATTTTGGTAGGCCAATCGATATTTTAATTTTTTAATTTTTATAAAGTACAATAAGTAGACACTTATAGATTGTGCAACTTACTCCAGTCACATTAACATGTAGGCCTACAAATAATAAGACCAGAATCTCATCGATTACTAACGTAGTACCGAAGCACCACAAGTTCTATTTTGTCGGTTTACTTCTGAATGTTAGCCAAGTCTTCTTTGAGGGCAGGATACTTGTGGAACAAGTTATAATGAAGCTTCACTAAAACTAGGGATGACGAAACCCGACTTTTTTACGACCCGGGTACCCGTCCACACTACCCGCGTGTTACCCGGGTAGTAACACAAAAAAATCGTGTGGGGTGTCTAATGAACTGTGAAGAAACGCGCTCATCAATTATTATCGTAATATCTCGGACGTAATGCTGTTCTATAAATAATGTCGTTCCGATGAAGTAGTATTTCATAATCACGAAAGAGGAACAGTAGCGGGCCATTAAGATAACACTCACTTTTCGTTGCATCTGCTTTATATCATGTCACAGTCAAGTCAAGGTCACGACTCACGATGATGCGTTGGCGTGGGGCGAGGGAGGGGGGGGAAGACTGGAACCCGAATGAGAGTAAACAAGATAAGGAAAGGTTTATCACCATGGGTGATAGCTTTTAAGTTTTGACTTCTAGCAGATTGAAAACATAAGTGATGTTGTGGTAATTATTTACGCGGTATAATCTCTGGAAGATCGCACGAGTGGTTAGGCACGAGGATTGGGGGGGGGGGGGGCACATACTAAGCACACTGCCACAAGTCGGCGGCATGAACAAAGGACATTATAATTCAAAAGAAAAACGCCGCCAAGTACAAAAGATATGAGAAAGCGCATGTTTACATTAGCCTTCTGCCTACAATGTGACACCTCAATTCAGGAACCGGGTTCTACAGGTAAACGGGTAGTGGAAACACGTACCCGTACCCGACTTTGTCGGGCGGGTCCGGGTACCCGTCGTCTTCCCTAACTAAAACATCCTCCATATTTCCCATGTAAGAATTGTAGGCCTATCTATAGCTTTTCCAAATGAATGAAATATTAACAATTCCACTTACGGGAGTGTTTCCCGACTAACCAAATCGAGAAATTTACCAAACGAGTTATGGATAATGTGGAGGATATACACGTACCGATTGATATAAGGCCGACTGTTTTTAGTTTTTATGTATGCATTCATGTCCGCTGGTCCATCTGAACCAATGACATAAATAAACTTAGGGTACGTAGCAAAGCGCTGACGCTCCAGTCTCCTATCCTTTACTCCGAGCGCTAGCGTGCCGATTAGAAGCCATCATGAAAGGGGAAAATCATTTCCCTGTCACATAGATACTTCAGCTAGTTGGCTAATCTGACGATTTAAGTGGCTGTGGAGTTGTGTGTGTTGTAGAGCAGATGGGCGAGCAGCGCCGTCTGTATGTAAATATGCAAAGATTTACCTACATTTAGACGACTGTTTTTCCCCTTTCATAATATTAATGGCATCTAATTGGCACGCTACCCACGGCCACACTGAGAGTCTAGCACATTAATTGAATGTCATTGATCTGAACCAATCATCAGGAGTTTGTAAGGGTGCAATTTATTTATTTATTTAGGCCTAGTTAGTATTTCGGAAAATAATGACAAATTATTATTTTTACTGCAAATTATACTATATTCATAAAAACAATGCCCATTTTGTTTCAAAATTGCAAAAATTGCTAAAAAATATAGGAACTATTTGGAAAAATAGGAATTATAGGAATTAAACACCACCACTCTGAATATATAGGATATATAGGACAACTTGGAGCCCTGCATGCTCATGCAGCAAGTGGCGTCACTAGGGGGGTTTGGGGGGGGGGGGGGCGTGCGTTCCCCCCAATAATTTCCTTGTTTTCCTTTTTTTTTCAATTAACAACCCACAGTCACAGCTGCACTTTACGCGAATTATCACTACCTACTTAAAATAATTTGATAATCATTTCTTGATTAAACTAATGATGTACCGGTGGGTAATTTCTTATTAAAAGACACGAGATTTAAAAAAAATTGTTGATGTTAATTTTTGCTAGTAGTTTGGAATTAATTCATACAACAATTAAATTGTCTAATTGTGAAGTGTTTCATTTCCTTCTTTTGTCCGAGCCCAATAAAAATGGTGAATTTACTTAATAGAACAATAATAAAAGTAAACACACTGATTTGCATCAAAATTACCTTGTAATTGAAAAAATATATAGGGACAAGCCTCTCAGAGCCCCGACCTAAATTCGATCATTTGAATCTTTCCTTTGTATTGTCCAAAATCATCAGTAACAAATAAATGTGTCTCTAAATTGAAAATAAGATCAAACGTTATTATGTTGCCATGTATGCTGTGAATTGTTAAGCTCAACATGACGAAAAAACAAATTGAAGCACACAAACTACAATGTTTTGGTATTGCATTCAGCCTAATGCTTTTTTCTAAAACGCACCAAATGCACTCACAAAAACCTGATTTTCAAAATTTTCGCCTGCGGCGCAATTTATGGGGGACTCCGCCCCCATACCCCTCGTGCTTAGTCCCTTTTCCACGAAAGTACTTGCGCCCCCCCAATGTCCAATCTCTAGTGACGCTCCTGCATGCAGCATATTACAGGCTGCTAGACAGATGGTCAAGACGTGTTGCCCAACATCCCAAAATTGTTGAACAATCTGAACTCGAGTAGGCCTACTTGGAAATAAAAGTTAGCAACTTCCACTCAGATCTCATTTGAAGTAACACTAGATTGTGATCATCATTGATAAACCAATCACAGCAGTACGCCTAGGTATCTATCACCACTGTTTCTTTATTTTGTTGCTCGTGTATCAGGGCTAGCAATATAGTTGGCAATGGGAGTCAGGCAACTATGTTGATCATTTAGCAGCCATTTAAAGTTAAATTGGTCAAATCGAATCATAAGAGAATTGGTCCGGGCTTGGTTTTGGTTAGATTAAGCCTGGGCCAGTGTAAGTAGTGCTAAATTTATGAGTACGTATTCGCTTCTTCTCATTTGGCGTGTAGCTGGGGTCTGGGACGAAGCCCCAGCCGCCGGAGGCCCTTTCGCTGAAGGCGATTTTTTTCTTCACATTCTATAGTTATTTCGTCATGTTTTAACTAAAAAATGGCAACTCAAGGGATTACCATAAATTATTATTAATTATGATTATTCATGAAAATCTCAAGGACTTTAAACAGCTGAACGTGTCTGGTTCACGCTCTAATACTAGGCTTTCAACCAGACATGATTATTCCTACCTAGGGAAAAACACGCGTCTGGGTCAAAGACATGTTTCTTTTCTAGGAACCTTAATTCATAATACCTTACCTGAAAATGTTTTGTTTCTTCTCTATGTTCTTTTAAAAATATTGTAAAGAAATGGCTCTTTGAAAAAGGATTAAATAACAATAATAATGCCCAATCTGTTCTAGCCTATTACTTGTCAACTTAGTCTCAAGGCTAAATTTTATTATAAAAATTCCTTTGTCTATTTCTTTAGTTTAGTTTAGTTTTAAGAATTTTACCATATAAATTGCTTCCTTGCATAAATATATTTTATTTTTATTTTATTTATTTTATATTTTTTCATATTGTACAAACTACTATTAATTTAAACTCTATCTTTGCTAACATCTTGTAATTGTTTTAAATTTAACATGTATTATAACTGCCCACACACGAGTAGGCTACTGTGCTTATGTGGGCTTCTCTAGACTATTCTCTTCTCTTGTTTGTTTATGTACCAATTGTATTTATTTTCTTCAGAATTAAATTTTTTCTGAATCTGAATCTACCGTTTTGTTTATGATGACTTAGTTTATTTTAGGCGTAAACTTCAATTTGATTGCCCACAACTAAACCATCATGTGTATAAAAGTATGTTACGCACAATATTAGAGACAGTTTTGAATAACTCGAGACTCTGTAAACGAGGTTTTACAGCAAGATGATCTCTTGGGCTATTAAAACGCGTAATAGTGGCTAAACAAATCTATCTATATTTAATAATCTTTTGTTTAGCAAAAAAAGTTTTATTATTTTACGAAACGAATCCTAATAGGCCTATAACACACACTTGCACTCCATGAAAACCACTAAAAACTAACAGTCTGCAGAAAGCGCATCCCTTCACAGTTCCCCTGAAAGTAGGCGGAGGAATAAATAAAGCCAATTAGGTGCCTCGAGCCCAAATATGATTGTGTTTTTGGAAAAAGGATTTGTCAATTTTCAGTCATTCCTTGACATGTTGTGTTACTTTCGGCGTCAGTCGGTCAGACTAATCGAAGAAAGGTGATGAGGGAAAGAATGACACAATAATAACTAGTTCGCCTACTCGAATAATAGGATTTAAAAAAAAACATGGTAACGACCGTATCATTGAGTATCACTCGTATCACAAGCAAAAGCAGTGTGTTATACTGTATACGAACATTTTTTAGAGCGAGCAGTGCGTATACGGTGTATACGCCCGTATACGCACCACTACACCACTGGCCTGGGCCTACTGTTAGTGGTACACAACAAACACACAGTCACCAAACAATCAGTGACGAGACTGAGACTCACCATAGTTCAGCTCCTCGGCAGGTATGGGTACAGTACCGGTACCGATGACGACGCAACAAGAAGGATCCAAGGTAGGCATTGCAAACTAGAAGTTCCAGCATTGTTCGAGTTCAATGATGATACAATCCTAGGATATGTGGTCAAAAAATATACAAAACACACGGTAGGCCAGACACGACCATAAAGATTTTCACAACTTTAAATTTAATTGCTCATTATTGGTGGAACATAAATAATTATCAGTCTTTCAGCCACTTCTTGAGCCTACATTTTTTAAAAGAACTTGAATAATAATTAGTTTTAAAATTAGGAATTTAGAGCACACCAAATCAAATAACATAAGTATACTTATTAATTAGTACTAATTACTATACTTGTTAAGGCTGAAGGCCAATAAAGGTGGTAAAATAGCAATTTGTTAACGGTCATTACCCCGGAATTAATAAAACTGTCAGTTCACTCTTTTAACGCATTCTAGATGTAGGAAGGCCTAGGCCTCGATATATTCCTAATTTCTGAAACAAAAGAAAAGAAACACCCAGTGAGATAGACGCATGCATAGCCCAACAAGAGGTCGTTAAGAAGCTATATTATGTTGCTTTCTTTTTTAAAGCAAAGAACATTTAGACTCTAGTCTAGGTAGTAGAGGTGTGCGAGTACTCGAAAATTCAAATTTGAACGAACAAATCAAGTGTTCAAACTCGATTTGAAACCGAATTACGTACCTGTATTCGAATCCTTATGAATAAGTAGTTCAAGCACTGTAGAACAGAGCCTGAATTTAGAAATCATGTGCACTAGCAGGAAACTTTATTTCTCAACCCTACTTGCAGTGTGTTTAGGGTGTTACGTCAATTGGAAAGTTCCAACACTTGCATCTCAAATTAGATTTGAAATCTCAATAAGCGGCAATTTATGCAGATAGTTTAAATGATAATAATTGCTCTATTATTCAAACTCGAAATATTCGAATGTTTGAACACTTTTTCACTAGTAGGCAAAAATCTGTTGTTCGCACACCTCTACTAGGTAGGTATTTCAATTGAGAAGTAGAGTGACTAGGGGTAGGCCTAATGGTCTAGTTGGTCATTGTTTGCTCGTCGATGGTGTTGGTGCCTACAGGCCACTGAAAATCAGTTCTGTGACTGAGTGGGTAGACTCTAAATATGAATGTATTTATTGAATGAACCAGGTAGCCTAAAACCATGCTACATGGAGTGTTCAGTGTTGACCTACTGCTAGTTTCTGGACTAGCCTACAAGCACAGATAATAGAGTACACTACGTGGGAGTGTACTCTGTTATCTGTGCTACAAGTATTAACAAATTGATAGACCTACCTCAAGACTGATCGTAACGTAGGCTATTTCATTCAGCATCAGCAGACTACGGATAGATTGATCGGTAGGCCTCATACTTGTAGCTAGTCGGGATACAATCCACCCTAGCTGAAAATCTGTTAAAAAAAATACATATTTTTATAACATAACTCATAGTCATAGGTATCCTGATTAAATTCAATACATTTCTATAAGCATTTTTTGATGGTTGGAAAGAAGCTGGCCTAGAAAAGTTTTAAATACATATTATATTTCAAAAAAAGGGCTTTATCTATGTGGTAATTGGGGTAAATTGAACACTTTTTCTAAGTTTTCACTTTGAAAAATCACAGTTTGTTTAGTTTAAAAGTTTGGTCTTTACATGCAGTACCACATTTTTCTTTGAAATGTTGTCTTTTAACTCATAGGCCTATATAAGTACTTGACAATCTGTATCATTTTACATTTAAAAAAATGTTTGAAAAAAATGTGCACTTGTTCCTAGGGCCTACTTACCCCAAGATTTGGGGGTGTCGTCAAAGGCCATAGCTCTGAAGGAGATGTATGGGAATACAAATAGGTAAATAAATAAATAAATAAATAAATTGTATTTAGAGTCTATCCACTCAGTTATATAACTGATTTTCAGTGGAGGACTTTAAATCAAAGCGACCAAGCCAACCCTGTAGGCCCCGACGCAATCGGCGAGTAAGCGATAACCAACCAAAGATCGATATTTTGAATAGGAAATATAGCAATCAGTGGTATGGACAGTGCGAACACCCGCGAATCAATGCCAGAATCAACAAGGCCGATTCAGAACAACTCTGAATTTACTATGTGCTTCGTTGCTAGGACGGCTCCAAAGTCACCGTTTACAAACTCCTAAGACAAGAACTGATGGACTTAGGTCCAAATCAGAAGTTAAAAAACTACTGACTTTAGCGGGAATCGAACCCTGAACCTTCTGCATTGGAAGCAGATACGCTAACCACAAGACCAACGAGCCACACAAACCAACGAGCCACACAGTATTACACACGGTATTATCTCAGTGAACATGTGGTATATTTTAGTTTTTTCCTAGGTTACATTTTACAGGTTTGTGTACAATTGTGTAAATGTGTGTACAATGTAAGGTGTTCCTAGTTACCTCCAACATAGTGCTTGTTGGGGTAAGTAACAACCAATGAAAATGTGGTAGGCCTATATGACCATGGGTGCAAAGTAAAAAAATGATCTGGGAAGATACAGGTCAAGAGAAAAGAATTACATAATATATGCAGATTTGCACAAAAAATACCGGTACACACTGTTCATAACAAAATCGTAAATTGCTACTTTACAAACGTTTTTTTTTTACAAGGTGTCATTTAAAATAAAATATACCATTCCTGTTACAAATTTATTGATTTCTAGCTATGTCCCCAAGTGGTCCAAGAATTAGACATGAATAATTTAAAAACATCCAATTTTAATCAACATATTTGTAAGCGCTACAAGCGTCGTTCATAGTTACCCCATGTTCCCACTTACCCCAATTACCACTACACAAGGCCATCCCATCCTACTTCTAGCCACATAAGCCCCGAGCCTACCTAGTCCATGTCCATGCAGTAATGGATCAACAATTCATAAATCAATGGTTAAAATTAAAAAGAGTTTTATTTATCTTTCTGTCACCCCATATCAAGAAAAACTCTTGCAAAATGTGGACTGGGCTGAGAGATAGTAGGCCCTAACCTATTTCCCAGTCTAGATAGAGGGCCATGAGTTACGTCAACCGTCTCAACAAATTCTAGGTTTGTAAATTTCATCCTTCTCAATGAACCGGCCAAGCAGTAGGCCTAAGTAGGGTGCGAGGGTAGCATTCTTCAGATAACATCTAGACCTGGGCAATCATAATTAGGGATACATGTCGATAATTAATAATTGATATAGGGCCTAATTTCGATAATCAATAACCAAAATTCATTATCGATTATCGAAATATCAAATAATTCATCAATAGTGGCACGAACCAAACTCTAAAGACAGAGATTATCTCACGTTGTGCGGTTGTGCCATGCACTGGGGGCTGGTGTCAGTGTGACACCCAAGATTTATGTTTGGAAATGACCTATCACTATCAGTCGATAACGGAAGCCAAATACATGACATACAAAACATCCAGGCAGTTTACGGAACGTGATTGTATTGTTTTGACTTACACTTGCCACACTTGAGGTTCCAACTGACTCGAGCTGGCTTTGTTGCTGATATCGATATTATCGATAATATAAATTTCGATAATGACATAACCATTTTTTGATAATTGATAATGAAAAAGGTATCGATGTGCATCCCTAATTACTAGTGAAACGCCAAAGTCGTTGTTAAGTTAAGACGAGTGAGTGAGCCATGTGTTGAGTACTCGGTAACATTCCTTTTCTTCCCCCTACCTTAAGCCTCCCTAGGCTATCATAGGCTACAGTGGAGCATTATGGCCTAAACTATGGCCTAAACTTAAATACCTTATTATTTATACGAATATAATTATCAAACTGAAATGCAAATGTTCCCGGGTTCTCAATACATGACTCGTTCACTCGTCTAACAACGACTTTGGCGATTCCCTAGGCTAGTTGGCTAAAGCGCCCTTATGGCCAAAATGTGGGAGACATGGGTTCAATCCCCTGGTCGGGAAAGATTTTGTAATTTCTGGACTGTATTTAAAAAATTATTAAACATGTTTCGAAATGCATATAACGCAGTGTAGTCCATCATCTGTGGCAATAGAGCCTACTATGGTAAACATAGCCAGTACGAAATACGTGAAAATATTGCAAGGTTTACTCAATCTACGAGCGGAATTTGGGGGTACCTTGACGTGCAACATTTGATAGACCTTGCATGGGCACGGCATTTCACGGCCAGGCGAATAACAAACAAAAAAATCTTTTAAAAATCTAAACCATTGTCGTTAAAATAATTTCTAATCATTGGAAGCCTATTTTTCAATTTATTACTTGTAGGTTCAAATCGCAATGGATCTGGCTGATTTTGTTAGCAGTTCTCAGTAAACTCGTACCGGATGTCGTTTAAAATTTCAGTGCAATCTGTTCAGCGATTCGGCTGATTTTCAACGTACACATACACACGCAGACTAACAGAATAAGTGCCGTTTAAGTTGAATGGAGACCACTCCGTTCGCTGCGCTCACTCGTTTAATAATGATTGGCATTTATGGGCTGAACTAAAAGCTGAGTTCCATATTGTCAGAGTGCTTCTTGATTTGATACAAACTACGAATAGGGCTACTTTAGGAAAAATTTTTTGTAGGGTCGATGCTCAGCAGGACACAATTTGAATTAATGGCTTAGGTTCGCCCTTAAGGTTCTAGCGACAAACTTCGCGTTGATGCCGCCCTACCGATAATTACTGATATTAGGCTACCTACTGACCAATAAGGAGTAGGGTTTTGGGATTGCAAAAATTCCTTTAGACTAGGTAGGCCTGGGCCCTACCCTTAGGCCTAGCCTATGTCAACTATGCGAGAACCGGCCCTAGTACGGCCTAGTTCAGGGGTCGGTAGAAAATTTGAAAATGATTGCTGGTTGGAGCCATAGCCCCTAGTAGGATAATTGAAAAATAGTTAGGCCTACATCAGATATTTAGGCCTAACATATTTTTATCGCTGTGGCTATTTAACCGTAGCTACGGAAAAATTACGTTATACAATTTAACCGTAGACTGTACTACGGTAAATTTAAGTATGCTATTTTAACAGTAGCTACGGGAACGGCGGTAGAGTTTAGCCTTTGGGTTTCTAATAGCTCCCGTAAATACAGTAGCGCGAATCTATTTGTAGGATTCATTACTTTCGAGACTGTGGCATGTGTTTTCAGGCATAATTTATGATATATCAAATTCTCTATTGTATATAATAGGCCTTTGCTCTAGCCAGAATGTGTTTTAGAAGAGAGCACGGCCTGCTTCGCTATCAGAATTGTCAAAGGAAGAATAGGACCTGGCCCGGCTAGAACAGTGTATTTTGCTTACTTCGAATCCCTCCTTCGTTATGGTATCCTTCTATGGGGCTCCTCATGTAAGAAAGTTTTTATGAAGATTTTTATTATACAGAAAAGAGCTGTGCGAATTTTAAAATGAGTTGGTAGGCGGCACTCTTGTCGTAAGCTTTTCTCTGAGATGGGTATACTTACCTTAGCGGATCTCTATATCTTTGAATCGGTGATGAGCACCCGCAAGAGACTACATGAATTCAGAAGAAATGAGGACTGCCATAATTATGCCACCAGACAGCAGAGAGACCTACACCGGGACACAGTGAGGCTAGCCGTGGGACTGAAAAGCCCTAGTAACCAGGGGATCCGACTATACAATAACCTGCCAGCTGAGCTCAAGGACATCGGGAGTGAAGATAGTTTTAAAACTAAACTAAAATCCTTTTTACTCTGTAACTCATTTTATTTTATTGACGATTTTCTGTGATTCTAGTTGAACTCTTTTAGATTAATTCATACTACTACTGTGACTATGTATAATATCCCATGTACCTGTTACTCTATTGCCATTGGGGATCTATGTACAATAAATTTTTTTTATCGTGGGAAACCTGTTATAGGGTGCAATTATTGCCCCTCTTCAGGTGAACTAGGTATGTGCGGATAGGAAATTGTGAAGGGATGTCCGAGGGCTGTTTAAGAGGACTCAATCCCTTGCATTCGCCTTAACGACTGAGGAAAACCTCGGAAAAAACCTTCAGTCAGGATTGCCGGTCTCGACGGGATTCGAACCCGGGACCTCCCGAATCAGAGTCGAGCGCTTAGCGCCCGAGCCAACACTGTCGGTGTACAATAAATGAATGAATATGAATGAATATGAATATGACTTGACCAAAAGAATCTGCATCAAAGCGATCGCATGTGGGCCTAAACAATAAACATGGCAGCTAGAATAGTCGAAATCGCGTTACTGCACCAAAAAGTCTAGTGGACCCTAGGCCTGAAGAAGAGGGGGGGCTTACGGGATTCATGTTGCAGTCTTTTTACGCAGTCATGAAGGAAATTGAAGCAAATAAAATACAAAAAACCAAACGTTTCTATTTTAAATACAAATGACTTTCAAAAAACCTTGGGTTGCATCAAATTATAATCTTGCATCAACAAACACGTCATTGCAGTCAGGTTGTCAGAACAGCGCCGATCCCGCGAAAGATTCGGATACCTTCGATTATTTCCGCAGATCTTCGTTTTTGCTACGGACGATTTGTTATTGTTAATTTGTCCGTAGCCTACGGTTAAATAGCCACTTCGTATTTTTATTTGGTACAAATGGACGACATACCGTAAGTTTTAAATTGTTATGTACCGGTAGGCCTACCGTATAGTGAGCCGTTCGAGCAACGTTAATTTTGTGATTGAATTTTTAAGACAATAATTTGAATAGGGCATATGGCTCTATTGTGATCAGTAGGCCTAGGCTATGTGGACAGTTTTAACTTTATGCCTGATGATTGTTAAAACAATTAAGTACCTAATGCTTTAAAACACGTGTAGGGCTACGCACAAACAGGTAGGGCCTAGGGCATTTCTTCAGTTGGTGTTAGTAAACTTTTTAACACTGGAATCTAAGGCCACGTCTATATGTCCGACGGGATGTCGGGCGTACAGCTGAGTTTGTGCAATACGTCCAACGGCGGACGGCCAAGGAGCGCATAACTTAAGGATTTCGGATGCGCTCTTATTGATTATATCCTAGAACTAGCGCGGCATACTACAACTAGTCGGAAAGTTCGACTAACCTAACAAAAGTACACAGTGAACTTAATTACGTCCACAAGCTCGGCGGGCGTACAGCCTGTGGTTGCTTGGCCCGTCCGATCCGTCGGACGTATAGACACTCCGGTAATTTATCCCTCCGTCACTCGCGCGGAGTTTCTTAACACCGTCCCTCGCGTGGGGTTTGTCAAACCCCAAATTATTTTGGGCTGTAATTAGTGCAGAAGTATGTTTTGGATATTTCTGTCTGTGCTCATATGATTTGTGGAACTACTATGTAGGTGGTTTTTACTGGGAGGACAGGGAAATAAAATGCCAATGAACCTTTTTGTATGAAATATTATTTTATTGTATTTTTCAGATTTAAAAAATGGACATTTTCAAAATATTCAAAAAAGGTGTCCAAATAATGCAATTTTAAGTTTTGTTTCACTTTTTAGTTATAAAGATGAACCAGTTAGTAAATTGCAAGAAGAATTTTTCCAAAATTCCAAAATTTCAAAATTTAAGCCAAAATAGCATTGAGTTTCCCTATGCTGTTACTGTAACGTGATCACTCGCGTGGGGTTTCAGAAACCCCAGCCAAGTTTAGACCGGCAATATAACGACACTAATAGCCCTAATGATTAGAGAGTTACAAATTTCGCTAACAGATAGAGTGACTTGAAGGTACTGAGAATCTAGAGTCGGTAAAACAGTCTGATGCAGAGAAACAGAGTCAAATGTAGACCCTGGGGTTTGTAGAACCCCACGCGAGTGTTGGAGGGTTAAGGGGAAAAGCATAGGTTTGGGGGGGGGGGGGCGCAAAGCGTGTACCGGTATGTTTTAGTAATAATAATAATAATAATAATAATAATAATAATAATAATAATGAATATAAAGTTTTTAAGCATAAGCCCGCTTTAAGGTCATAGGTATTGATTCTTAGCAGTTGTCGAAAAGTAATAATAATAGGGCCTTTGCGCTTCGCGCTAAGTACCGAAGAAGTACCGGGCCTAGAACCTGCATAGTTTGTGGCTTCTTCCGCAGTTTAGCAAAGTATTTTTGGATATTTAATGGAAAAACTGTTTTCTGGGAACTGCTTCAGTTCATGGGCCCCAAAACAGCAGCTTGTTTTTGACGTGAAAAAACTACAAAACTTACAAAACCCGTAGGTAGGCCTAAATGTTTCTATTTTAAATATAGGGCCTAGGCCTATGAACTTTCAACCGAAAAGGAGATTCGCCAAAAATAGCAACGTAAAAGGTTTTGTAGGTAGGGGCTAGGTATGCCTATAGGCCTAATAGTTTTACGCGGCCGATAGGCCTACTAAAAAGAATGAAAAAAACAAGTTGTTTTTTGGGGGCCATGAACCGAAGAAGTTCCATTTTCTCAGCCTAAAGGCCGGTTTACGATTGACGGCAACGTGGGGAGACGTGAATGGAGACGTGAACGCGAAAGTTAACACATGGCATTCACAGCTTAGCGTTTATGATTGACGGGAACGGAACGGGAATGGAGAACGGAGCGGCCAAAGTTCGTCAAGTCCCAACTTTCGCGGCTTGGTTGCCGCGCCGTCGACGTGAAAAGGGCTACGCGCATGCGCAAATAAACACACTGCTCATCTGTCTGCAACTGTCATGAAAACATAACCAACAAAATGATGGACGACGCCAAGCTTATTGAGACCATCCAGTGCAATCGCATTATTTATGCTAAGGGCCTGAATATATACAGGCGTACAGACTACAAAGAAAATGCGTGGAAGTCTGTGGCAGAAGAAATGAATTCGATGAATTCTGATGTTCATAATTTTATGCCAAGCTAGGCCTAGCCTAGCCTAGGACCGTAGGCCCGGGCAACTTGTAAACAACTCGTAGTGGTCGACACACCGCCGTCTGGATATTTGTACCTTTACATGCATCCAGACGGCGGAGGGCCGACAGATGTTGTACCGATTCCCGTCAATCGTAAACGCCTCACTTTCCGTTTCCACCACATTCGCGTTTCCATTCACGTCTCCCCACGTTGACGTCAATCGTAAACCAGCTTTTACCCTTACGTTAGGTTAGTCGACCTTTCCGCCTAGCCCTAGTTACTAAAAGTTGGACCCCCCTAGCCGAAGAAGTACCTAAGAAGTGCCTAGGAGCACATTAACCTGCAAATTGCAATGGTCACAAGAGTTATGGAAAAGACCTAGCCTTAGGCCTAGGTAGGCCCATAGGCGTAGCCTAATTAAATGATTAAATGAACGTACAACGTGCTAGAGGGACGATGATAAGATGGAAGGAAGGAAGGAGGAGGAAACAAACCTAGGCCTACCACCGACTAATAGGCTAGGCTAGGCCTAGTCAATTGTAGGAGATGAAATACCAATACCAATAGATCAGAAGCTAAAATAGACCTATTTCGACACATAATATTACCATACAAAAGGTAATAATATTGTTCAATTAGAATAATTACCAAATTGAAGAATTTTTCATCAAACATGGGATCACACTCACAGATGTTGTATCGAAAGTTGACAGTACAAGCAGAGTCGATAAAGAAGTTATTGATAATCGCTTTTTCTTTTTTCGATCAATCGAATTTACAGAAAACCGGTAAATTTGAACATGGAGTTGTAGAGACCAAGTCCATTACTGAAAATGGTTTGATTTCAAAGTTTGTAGTGTTATGACGAAGTTGTGGGAGTAAAGAGTGCGACGGTGAGGGCAAAAGGACCAAAATATGAAATGGTATCGGGCAGATTCGGATGAGTTTTTTTACGCATAAATTTGCCCTGTACCCTTGTCTCATACGGTAATTGGATTTATCGACCGGTCTATAAGGTTATCTGTTCAATACTTTAGTAAATAAAACAAAATATTAATCTCTGTGAATTTTGAACAAACTAGTAGATTACATAATAATTACAGTATCATGGATTCATGGAATCACCTAGCTCCAATATTATAATCTAAACATGTTGCAAGTACTGGAATTTAGACATTGGCATGAAAGTCCAAGGAACGTGGCACAAAATAGATTCTAATATTGTTTCGAATCGAATTAGTTTTGTTGATTCTAGCTATGTCCGTCGGTGGAATCGTGTCCATCTTCATTGATCGGTGTTTCCTATTTAAATATGCCGGCCTCTAGTTGGTTATTGTTCGCTCGTCAATGGTGCCAAATTCCCTGAATCTTCCAGATTTACAACTATTTTTCCAATGTTATGATCGGCAATGACGGTAGATGGAAAATGCGGGTTCGAGGCTTGACCCCCCCCGGTATCTTTTTTATTTTAAAGATTTGATTTGGAGAGTTTTAGAGATTTTTGAGGGAAAATAAAGAAATTCCAGAAATATAACACAAGGGTATACACTATAGTAGAGCTGTTTAACTGAGCATTTTGATGGAATTGTGCACTTTTTGAGAAAAGCATGAAACTTCTAGCATAGCTAGCTAATACCATAATGTTCATATTTAGATGTGGAGGGAAGTCAGATTTGACCTCTGAGGATTCTGAGAGGTCAAATTCAAAATGGCCGCCACTCTACGACCCTAATGATTATACACGCTTAACTTGGGAAGCAAATTGTGTAGAAAAGCCTTTTAGGTGTCATTTCCAATTAATATTGGGATGCCCATTCATATAGTAACACTCACGTTTTCGCCGGGTCAAGGTCAAAGGTTAATTTTGACCAAAAAGGTGAACAAAATAACATGCACAATCGTTTGTTTTCTACCTCATTTAAAGGAATACTCTACCTCCAAATGATGTATTTTTGTATCACGAAAGCCGCCAAGATGACCGCGCTGAGAGGTCAAATCCAAGATGGCCGCCAATCTACCGGCTTAATGATTATACACACCTAGCTTGGGTAGCATTTAGAGTAGAAAGGCCTTTAAGGTGTCATTTCCAATTAATATTGGGATGCCCATTCTTTTGGTAACAATCACGTGGTCTCCAGAATGAAAGGTCAAGGTCAAAGGTCAAGATTGACCAAAAAGTTGAACACAAAACATGCACAAATTTTTGTTTTCTACGTCTTTTAAGAGAATACTGTACCTCCAAATGTGTTTTTTTTTAAATCAGGATGGCCGCCAAGACGACCAACATAGCCAAGATGGCCGCGCTGAGAGATCAAATCCAAGATGGCTGCCATTTTACCGGTCCAATGATCATTCATACTTAACTAAGGGAGCAAATATTGTGATTTAAGGTGTAATTTCTTATTAATATTGGTATGCCTAATCAATTGGTGACATTTTCATTTTTGTGATTGCCAGAACTAAAGGAATTACAATAAGGTCAAGGTCATAGGTAAAGATCGTCGTATATTTACTCGAATCGATTGTTTAACTTATATTTTATTCAAGAACATAATTCTGTCAACAATCTCCAGAACAGAAGCACAATGCCGTGCACTTGAGTGCAGCTTTGGCACATCTACATCGTCCAGTGCAGCCTTTCTTACAGCCACAGTGGATCAGTTCATGGCACGAATCTGATGCTTCAGGGAGAGTAGTCCGAAGAGGCTGCCACCCTGACTCTTCCTTCGTCCAGCCCCAGTTGTAGGGATCTGGAAAATCTAGATCCATTATCAATGCCTGGTTCCAACAGTTGGCCTGGTGGCAAGTGTGCTTAATGTGCTGCTGGAGTGACTGCCTTGGTTGGAGGAATATTTTCTATCGATCAAGACTTCTGTGTGAAGAGCTGTTTCCTGGCACCATTAACCTCCATGATGTCACTAGTTCGATCTTACATCAGCACAACAAATCGCAGTGAGGGAGAAGAGGGGAAAGGGAATGAGGAAACGGGTGGCTCCTTCTACTGTGGTGCTAAAGAACTGGAAAGACTTCCGTCGAGTGAATGAAAACAAACGCGAATTGTTTGCTTTCCTGTCCCACGAAGCCGTCCATATTCCTATAGTTGAGGGAAAGAGACTTTATGCAACAGAAGGCAATGGAGTTATCTGCATTCCTGCTGAGTCACACTTGGACCACCTAGCTCCATGTTCGCACGAGGAAGCCGATACTCGTCTATTACTGCATTTGGCAGATGCCGTGCAAAAGGGGTGTAAGAAGTGACCATACGTACCGCTGACACTGATGTGGTAGGTACTGGCTATAGCCCTCCTTCAGCAAAATAGCTCCTGATGATTGTGGATTGCCTTTGTGTGTCAGATCAAGCTTTCGGTACATAGCTGTCCACGAAAAGGTTCCACAATGAATCCGGCACAATGCCATGGATAGGATCCATGCCAAGTGATGTCAGTCAAGAGTCAATGTCATTGATTGAGCGATTTGTTGTGCTGATGAACGATCAAACTAGTGACATCATGGAGGTTAATGGTGCCAGTAAACAGCTCTTCACACAGAAGTCTCGATCGATAGAAAATCTTCCTCCAACCAAGGCAGCACTCCAGCAGCACATTAAGTGCACTTGCTACCAGGCCAACTGTTGGAACCAGGCATTGATAATGGATCCAGATTTGCCAGATCCCTACAACTGGGGCTGGATGAAGGAAGAGTCAGGGTGGCAGCCTCTTCGGACTACTCTCCTGAAGCATCAGATTCGTGCCATGAACTGATTCACGTGGCTGTAAGAAGGCTGCACTGGACGATGTAGATGTGCCAAAGCTGCACTCAAGTGCACGGCATTGTGCTTCTGTTCTGGAGATCATTGGCAGAATTATGTTCTTGAATAAAATATAAGTTATATAATCGATCGAGTAAATTTTACGACGGTCTTTACCTATGACCTTGACCTAAGTGTAATTCCTTTAGTTCTGGCGATCACAAAAATGAAAATGTCACAATTGATTGGGCATACCCATATTAACAGGAAATTACACCTTACATCACAATATTTGCTCCCTTAGTTTAAGTGTGAATGATCATTAGAATGGTAAAATGGCAGCCATCTTGGATTTGATGTCTCAGCGCTGTCATCTTGGCTATGTTGGTATCTTGGCGGCCATCATGATAAAAAAAACATTTTGGGGGTAGAGTATTCTCTTAAATGACGTAGAAAACAAAATTGTGCATGTTTTGTGTTCAACTTTTGGTCAATTTTTGACCTTTGACCTTGACCTTTCATTCTGGAACCACGTGATTGTTACAAAAGACATGGGCATCCCAATATTAATTGGAAATGACACCTTAAAGGCCTTTCTACTCTAATTGCTACCCAAGCTAGGTGTGTATAATCATTAAGCCAGTAGAATGGCGGCCATCTTGGATTTGACCTCTCAGCGTGGTCATCTTGGCTATGTTGGTCATCTTGGCGGCCTTCGTGATACAAATATACATCATTTTGAGGTAGAGTATTCTCTTAAATGAGGTAGAAAACAAACGATTGTGCATGCTATTTTGTTCACCTTTTTGGTCAAAATTGACCTTTGACCTTGACCTAACAAACACGTGAATGTTACTATATGAATGGTCTTCCCAAAATTAATTGGAAATGACACCTAAAAGGCTTTTCTACACTATTTGCTTCCCAAGTTAATCGTGTATAATCATTAGGATCGTGGAGTGGCGGCCATTTTGAATTTGACCTCTCAGTATCCTCAGAGGTCAAATCTGACTTCCCTCCACATCTTAAAATGAATATATTGGTATTAGCTAGCTATGCTAGAAGTTTCATGCTTTTCTCAAAAAGTGCACAATTTTTCAGCTTAACAGCTCTACTACTATATACACTACAGTAAACTACAATTGCCTAGCTAGGTACCTAATAATTCATAAAAAAATACCCACGAAAATTGGTGGGTTTACTTTGTAGTGCGTAACCGCGTTCCGTTACAAATTAAGCACTGGACTTAAAAGGGTACTGGTTCGGTTGAGAGTGGCCAACTTTTCACCAGCACTTCCACCGAGCCGTACACTCACTTTAAGTAACCTTACAAAACCTTTAACGTCGCTATTTTAAACAAAAAAAACCTTCAAAACCTTTAACGTCGCTATTTTAAACAAAAAACCTTCAAAACCTTAACACACACAACACAGTTTACAAGTGTTTAAAAGTTGGCCACTCTCAACCGAACCAGTTCCCTTAAAAGTAGTATGAAATTATCAGTCAATCACACATTCATTATTATAAGTTTTAGAATTTCTCATGGAAGGCAAGATTGAAAGTGAATGAAATATACACGGTAAACGAGGTGAAAATAAATACATTAATATGTTATCTAAGCCTACTGGAACGAAACGCAAGCTCTGAGCCGACTGAACAAGGAAGTTATTAACTTTATTAAATAAAGTTATAACTTCCTTGTATATGATATATATATATATACCAACCTCTGATCGCCACACATGCTGGAATTCGTCTCGACCAATCCTTCACAATAGTAGGATAACAATTTCAAGGAAAACAATACCTATACCTACAGTAAGCTACAGTGTAAAGAGGAAACTGAGCGTTATATTATATAGTACTCGGTTATGACGAATGCATTACTATGGCATGCTGACGTTTTTGGGGAATAATTTCATAACTCAAATTAATGTGTATATTATGCTCTGTAGGTATCCTGATAACAAGTGTTTTCATGTTAGGTGTTTACAGTTTGATTTCTCCCATTGCTACAATCGGCAATTACATGGCATGTTAGACAGAATAAGTTTGCATAAACACAGATTATCGTTTAATATTTATTCGAATAAGGGAGCTAAGCTTCTCTATAAGCATAATTTTCCGTCTGTGCCGTGTGTCACGGCAGCGGCTGATTGACATTTGATTGTTTACACTGGCCTTCAACAAAGATGATACATAATGTTTAGGTGACACTGGGGGTGGCTTGGCTATAAATAAATAAATAAATAAATAAATAAATTTTATTTAGAGTCTACCCACTCAGTTATATAACTGATTTTCAGTGGGGGACTTTAAATCAAAGCGACCAAGCCAACCCTGCAGGCCCCGACGCAATCGACGAGTGAGCGATAACCAACTAGCCTCCTGGAATGTTTTAATGTTTATTTGCCCGGTACCTCGACCATTAATAAATGCTAGAACAAGCGAGGAACAATACGACAAGTTTTTCTCCCTATTTTGGGTACACCTTATAATGTATACTGGCGTCATCAACATTGTTGATGGCTATTGTGCCACACAAGTCTTCCAACATTAACGCCCACTACCCATACAACAACTACGCATTGTTGTAAAAAGTATGCACAGCACATGAACAAGCACTGCCTGCACTGGTAAGGGAGGACCTAACACAGGCCGCAAAGAGTACTTTATTGTTCATCGCCTGGTCCACTCTTCATCTGGTGGAGGTGCCGAGCACATGAAAACCCAATACTACAATTTTCACAAGCACAGCTGTTGTAATATATTAGCATTATGTTATACATTTTGAGTAAACAAAATAGGTACATTTCATTTTACATACATTTTATAGACACGGAAATAAAAGGTAGGCCTACAACTGACTGTGTTCTCAGGTATTTGTACCTGTGTAAGTACACCTTTAATCGTATAAACCATCCTTCATAATAGCGTTACCACTCTCCTTTACAATAGCGTTAACACTCACGTGTAAATACCTTGTGGATTGACTTCTGGGACATAAAAATATGGAAATCAAACCCAAGAGTGCTAGGTGAAAGGAATCGATGGTTACGGGTGGTAAGGAAGTGAAAGAAGCTATCTGTGTAATGCTATTCTGATAAAGAAACAGAGCACTTACCCTACCTGTAGGTCAGATTGTTTGATGTGATAAAAGGCCGCGGGCACATCAAAAATAATAATATTAATATTGAAAAGTTTCAGTTGATACACGACTAGGGCCCTACAACTACATGCTGTGAGTCTGTCTGTACGAGTGTCACGTCTCACTTCAGGAACAGAACAGGACACACCTCCCATGACATGCGTTTCTTTTGATGGAATCGTCTTTCAAGTTTCAACAAGGATGTTGATACTGAATGTTTTTGGCGTTCCTAGGGAACAGAGGAGTGGGGCTAGCGTCACCCAAACTCGAAATGTAAATATCCGGCACCTGCACCACCAACTACGTCATATGAACGTTGAAAAGAAAAGTTAAAAAATCTACTCCAACGATCTGTTTTTTTAGTAGCTTCGCTCTCTTTTCTTACAAGTGCTTAAGATAAATCACCACACATTTATTGATTAATTTACAGATTTTGAATGGAAAAAAGAGAAGGAAGCTGAAATCGCTACAGATCCGTGCATGCTTAATTATTGTTTGCTAACGAAATCCACATTTTCCATATTTTGGCTTTTACAAAATAATTTAACATTATATTAATTCAGTCGACGTTATTATTCGCTTCCTGGATCCAAGTTCAACCAGGCGTCGTCAGTGGTTAAAGTGGATTTGGAATAATAACGGTACCGGTATGCACTTATGCTGAAAAATATATTGAAGTGGGAACGCTGGGGGTCTGGGGGGCGCTGTTCCGCAGTTTTGCCCCACAGGGAATTTTTTTTAGGGTATATGTTGTCAGAAATACTTTTTAAATTTTTTTGGAGAGTGGTCTACGTTTTTTTTTGTCAATATTGGGGTAGTATTTGGTATTGTATGCCTAAATTTTACTAATTTTATATTATTCAACATAATTCGACAATGTGCACAAAATCTATCACAAATTAGTCCCGGTATGGCATACCATCGGTAATTTTAGTAACGGTATGCATACCGGCTCACACCGCCCCACTTTAACCACTGGGTGTCGTAAATAGATTGAAATATCAGGGTGGTTGTTTTCTCAACAAACATGTATGGGTTTTGAACAGGGGCGTCCGCACATGGGGGAAAGGGGGGGAGGGACATGTGTCCCACTGTATTTTAATATAGTCAATGTTTGAATTGTTTTTCGAGGTTTTCTAGTTTACACTGTACATAAACCCCATTATTTAGGTTTTGCAATCAGCCTAATACTTTTTCAAACTTACAAAACGCTCTCTAAAAAACTTATATCTTCATTATTTTCTCCTGCGGCAATGTTTTTAACGGCCTTAGCAACTCAATCCATCCGTGATAGGACCCGTCTCACGCAAATACTTCGTTTTTACTACCATTCCGCTTCGTTTCACATTCTCATTTTTCTTCGAGCACTGCAGGGGGCTAAAAAAAAACTCCATGCCACCCCCTAAAAACATTCCTGCCGAAGCCCCTGGTTCTGAAATACAAAATTGTAAAACACCATCTAATTTGTAGATTCATTTATTGTGGAATATATAACAATAGTAAACAAACACTAAGATGTGTCCAATAAATGGGGGAGGGGGTTAGTCTACCTGTTGTGGCTGATAAGATTAATAAAAAAGTTTTGTACATTTCTTTTAACTAAACCAACATAACCTAACTGTTAACAACTTAGATATTGATTTTTAGACTTATCTACATACCTGTTATAATAAATTGATGTTGTCAAAACCAACAACATTATGATTTATTTTCTTAATTGTAGTTGTAATACTTTTTCAAACTTTACATTACTATAGTTCATTCATTATTGTGTCAGCATTTATGTAATTAGATTTATTTGGATGTCCTGTCCACCTTTGTAAATAAGTTTTTATAACTTAATACCAAAAAAATGTTATAATATGGTAGAGATTATTATATATAGTTCAGAACGTCTTTAAAACGACATGACCATAGATATCTTAACACCTATAGTAGGCTAGATACGCAGTCTCCAATCCCGCCGCACAGGCGCGAGTGTACCAAATTGAAGCGTCAATCTCACCCATTCAAGATGGCGGTTTGGCGTTTTAATTTATGCTTTTTTAATGCAATAAAGTACTGAACTGGATTGTTTGATATGGTTTTAGCTTGTGCAGCATGGTATTGAACAAACAGAAACAATGCAAAGTTATTGCATACGGGAATTTAGTAATCATTTGGTGTTAAAGTCTGATATGCTCACCTGCCAAACTGGCGGCCATCTTTAAAAAAAAAATTCGATTAATCGCTCCCATCTAATTAACATGCAAACTCACCCATTCAAGATGGCTTCCAATTGTACCGGAAGTGGACCACCGACTGCTGGTCTAGCCAATTATATAGGATGTCTATGGACATGACGGTCCAATACCAGCTGCGTATGCTACCGCGTGTGCAATGTAGTTCTGCTCGAACACACCAGAGAGCAGGTGCGAGTAGGGCCCCGTTGAGTAAACGGCAACGTCCTCGCCTCCGTGGGTCTCGTTCACATGCTTTACAGCTGCCAGGTGAGGGTAGCGCGGTGCCAAGCGCTCTGAGGGGTCAATTTCTCGCCAAGTACTGTTACCGTTTTCAGAATTGTTTAACCTGTGATACAAGAATCCCGGTCCGTTGGCGTACGTTATGGTCTCGTATGGTGGTTCATTTGGATTGTTCGCATATCCAAGGATATCATTTCCACGGGCCGGGTACCCGTTGATGGTGAAAGCATGAGTATGGTCAGCGGTGACTATGATAAGAGTGTCTCTTAGATCTGTTATCGATAAGGCTGCGGCGACAGTTTCATCTAACTCGCACGCTTCTTGCAAAGCCATTTTCGCCCAATTCTCATGGTGTGCCATGTCAATACGTCCCGCTTCCACCATGAGAAAATATCCTTTTTTATGTTTCTGAAGAAGTCGTATTGCTTGAGTCGTCATATTTACAAGGGAAGGGTGTTCAGGACCGCGTTCTGCAACGTATGGAATGTGCCCAGGACTAAATAGTCCAATCAAATGGTCTACCTTGCTAAAGTCAGCTGCCAGTAGACTGTCACTTGAATTTACATAGAGAGCATTCGGTTTTAGTCGCATCCAGTCTTGGACAAGGTTTCTGCCATCAGTTCGATTGCAAGACTCGTCTTCATCGAGTATATCGGTCACGCCCATTTGGTTCCGCCCCCCTGCGAGTATCACCCGCAGGTTCTTGCCCGGGGCGTCTTCGACCAGTTGGCGGGCAATGTCCTTGACGCAGTCCTTGTACTTGGCAGGAACTGAACCGTCGCACTCCCAGTCACGGTTGTTAGTATGCGCGTACACGGCGGCGGGCGTCGCGTGCGTGACTCTTGTCGTCGTGACAAATCCAGTCGCCTTGCCGGCGTCCTGCGCCCAGCTAGCGAGGTTGGGCAGACGACGCCTAGGGTCGCCAACAGGGTCGCATTTGTTGAAGGTGGCACTGGGAGCCAGACCAATTGTGTTATAATTTACTTTGACGCCCGACAGAATCGCCGTAGCCGTTGCTGCTGAATCCGGCACCTTCAAACAAATACAGTGGATTATAGACTAAAAAATAGAATGGCTATGTATTTACTCTAATATATATATCTTACTTCATATATCTAATCATCAACATACTGCATTAACTCTTCATTTACTTTCATTCACAGGCGGCGCATTGACCTAACCGTTGAAGCGCCCTAGTTCTCACGTCGTCGTCGTTAATATAATATTAGTGACATTATACACCATATTAATATTCATTTTATTCGTCGGTTACCAAACAACATAAGTAAGATCAAGATGGTATCTATTGTCCGATATAATGGAAAGAAATAGGAGGATTGTCTTCAAAAAGTTAAACACGTGTTTCAGAGGCACGCAACACACGAGGAAAGACATATTTTCTACCTAGAGAAATAATGTTTTCGTTTTAACAGAAGTGAAACCACGTTCCGCTTATCAATGCACGTAGACCCCTGTAAACCGGACTCATTTATTTAAGTTTTAACTGATTTTAAAAGTCCCATCACAACCACAACATAACAATTCATTTCTAAAAAAGTAATACATACTTGTTTATCGACAGCGTACACCTTGGAGAGGCCTACCGAGGGAAACCGCTCGAAGCTTAGAACATGTTCTTCCCCCTTCTCGCCATGGCGTTGACCTTGAAACATGCGCGCAGCGGTGACAGAGTTGATTCCCATCCCGTCTCCAATAAAGACAATCACGTTGCGCGCGCTCCCAGTGTTTTCTTTATTCTTTAGAACATGGGACAGATGCTCCTGTCCCTTCTTATGCCAGAAATCTGCACTGTTTTCTGTGTCTTGCTCTTGCAGTGTAGCTGCGCTCATGGCCCACAGCAGAAGAACCACCAGAGCGAGGCCTTGGAGGGAGCTCATAACTCTGCACGAACACGGAAACAACAGATAATCGAGATTTTTTTTTTAAATAAATAAAACCAACATTAGGCTTGTAGATCCCTTTAAACTATAAAAATCACATATATTACTTTTTATACATTAGTTAATCACATGAAAATAATTATGATCCAGAATGGAACTTGTATTCACACGAAATATACATAAAATGTTCATAATAGAGAATTTGTATTTGTTAGACTACTTTCTGAATACGTTATGCTTCATTATTATTATTATTATTATTTTAAGTAATATGTTTTTTTAATGAAAGTAACCTGACAGTAGTGCCAATAATTGTGGCGGAAAAACGGCCCACAAAGCACTACAACGTCATATGGAGCTAATTGCCAATCAACCAAATGAATAATTCCACAACTGTTTTTTTCATGATAATCTTACTTGTAGAAGAATTCTAAAAGTAACATTTTTTTACACTAATTTATGTATAATACAATAATATTATGTGCATTATTTATTACTACTTAGAAAGATATAGATTTAGATAAGATTTTATAGTAATATCGTTGCCAACGCTACAAGTGAGCAGGCTGAAGCCGGTAAAAGCTATTACTCTGAGAACACTAGACACCCAACGGTAATATGTGCGAAGAAAATATCAAACGTATAGCTATACTGATAGCAACTACTTATTATATAATGTCCTGCTTAGAATCATACATCAATATCAATAACAGTACATATTTTTTTGCTCTTTACGTAACAAATAGAATTACGTAGAGAATAGTTGTCATGTCATGTTCATATATGAATAGTAATGTAGTAAGTAATGTATTATTTTTATATATTTTACTAAAAACAAAATTCTCTCGCTGGCAATAATAATCTTAATTTGGAAACAATTGAACTCCAGCCCATATAATTACTTTTTACCTGATTTAAAACAAAATTAACACATATTTTTAAAACTTTATTTTTATATATTGAAGGTTGAATACGGCACATTGAAATGAATCAGCTTCTAGATGGTTAGTGATAAGCTTGGCGCCAGCTGTCCCAGCCAAAAGATGATGCCAAATCATCTCTAACTGCGGCTGCACATTTCGGATAGCACTCACTGGCGCTAATTCTCTCCAAGGCGGTTTTGAATAAGAAAGTCCGGTAACAAAGTAAACTGAAATGTGACGGGAACTGATCACTGATTATTTGGTTGCTGATCTACATGGCAGAAACAATAATAATATAATAACCATTGAGTATAGAATGATATAACGATGCTGATGTTGATGATATAACGAATGAACCATAATATAGCTGATCGAATTGTAGATAGGCCCTATAAACGCAAACCTTGCCTGTGTGGAGTAATTTTGTACTTTGAGTTTCACAAATCACAACAAAAGGTAGCCATGCTGTCGTTGTTGCTATTGAGTACCGTCAAGTTATTTTTAACCGAATCTGAAAGTATTTCTTAATCATGAACTGGGAACTAAGAAATATGCATAATAAATAATAATATTAATTTCTTGCAATTGTCACTGTCTTAATTTTAAGCGCACTCACTCTCTCAATGTTTACACCTCTCATCTAAATAAACCAAATACACTTTTACAAGAATTCATTCTGAAACGCGGGACTATGGTTATTAGACCATAACGCCTAGAATAGAAGCCTTGTAGAGACAAATTCAAATTCAAAATGCGTGCAAAAAAACAACAGTGTTGAGATTTTAAGCCGATTTTTAAAATAAAAAGCGTTTTATGGAAAGTGCAAATAGGTTTATCCAGGGTTGAAGATGAATAACGAACTCTAGTCTTTCATGTGTGCTTACTATTGTACTTGTATTTTTAATTTTAGTATACAGATTAAACAGAATTTTTGCGAAAATCAGCTATACTAAAATCAATGTGGGTTTACACATTTACTTGTTTGCTTCAACGAGCAACTAATCCTCTCTCAACTATAATATAGGTACAGGCAAATGTACAGGTAATTGGCCTGGAACGAAACAAAACCCCTAACCCTTTGAATCGCACACTTTTGCACGCAAAGAATAAGCAGTCACCAACTCACCTATTATGTTTTTCGTACAGGAATCCAGCTCTAGATTAATTTGAAAACAGTTAAGGTTGAAGGTAAATAGTAATGATGAATTACGCCGACGATATTGTGGAAACACTGAGCAATGAGTATTTATATATAGTCAGGCGTTTAAGATTGAACTATATAGATAATTTATCGAGCTTTTATACTACGTACTTGGGTGGTTACGTTTCTTCAATCGCGGTATGTATTGCATGTTGGACACAATTTATCTACGTTTAAATTATTTAAGAAAAAAAAATAGTTGATTATTTAGTGAATAAATACATGCCAAGTAAACCAGGGCATTTCTTATGTTCTATGCCACTAAGTGATATTTTCGAATAAATGGGCATAAACTAACAATATATCGAGTTATTTTCTGCTTAGAATAGCAAACCAAATACTTATCTGATACAAACGAAATTTCACAAACGGTTGTTGGGCTGGGTAAAAAATTAACAGCGAAACAAAACTATATAGATATAATATCATCTGGTGTATTACCTCAATAGCTATTTTTTATAAAAATGTATTTTTGTGCATACTGCCGTATAACCAAGCTAAGATTTCATGATCAATTTAACATAACACATTAATAATATTATACAGTAGCAGACGATGTAGGGCTAAAATTTTACCCCTTTTTTGTGACGTGTGTCCCGTTTGAAACGACCTATATATACATTACCAGGCGCACGCGAGCACATTATCACACGCTGTTATTATTACATGTCACATGGTCAACGTTATTTACTTGAGCACGAGTCAACCGTCCACAAGATGTAATTAATACAATGAGTGTAAAATGCAACTCTATCCAGCCAAGCATTTAGCACATATAGGTGAAGAGAAAAATACCCCCCCCCCCCCCTCCATGTTAAACGAAAAAATACACAATTAAGCTGGGTAACTTATTGAATGTTACAAATCATCATAATAATAATTACTAGAAATCTAAGAAATGTAAAATTTGTTAATTTTAGTGATTTCTTTTGCTTTCAGTATAATATTACGACACATAACAAAAACTTAAAAAAACAGCCAAACCTTACACAATCAAAAGAAATGAGATCTAAAAAAAGGGCCAAGCTCATCTACCCTTCCACATTGGCGCATTCTTAATTCATAAACGTACAGTGTCCCGTAACAACATCCTAGAAAAGCTTGGCAAAGTAGAATTTGCAACTACTATTAATTTAAACATAATAGTTCATTCAAATTCTTTTTTTCTAATTAATTTAAACGTAATGGTCATGCAAATTCTATTTTGCCAAGCTTTTCTAGAATGTTGTTACGGAACACTACAACTACACTGGAGAAAAAAATCCGGAATGTTTTTCTTTCTTTTTTTTCTGTTTGTATTATTGTGTGTCTGTTAACACGATTCCGGCTAAACCGATACCCCAATTGCGATGAAATATTATGGAGGCCTTTGAAATCTCTGAACTTAGAACTGCCACGTTTTTGAGCGCAATCGAAAAATTATTTCTCATAAAAATCGCAATTTTACGATTTTTTTTTCGATTTTAAAAATATTTCTTTGATTTATAACACCTACATGCTTTATTCGACTGTTATGATTTTTTCACAGAACCTTTATTTTATGAATTAATATATTCGTGTGAAATCTGAGCGTAATCGAAAAATTACTTCTTATGAAAATCGCAATTTTACGATTTTTTCGATTTTTTAAAATTCTTCGACTTATAACACCTCACGCTTTCTCCGATTGTAATGATTTTATCACAGAACCTTAATTTTACGAATTAATATATTCATGTGAAATTTGAGCACAATCGAAAAATCATTTCTCATGATAATCGCATATTTCGATTTTTAAAATTTCTTCGACTTATAACAACTACATGCTTTATTCGATTGTAATGATTTTTTCACAGAACCTTAATTTTATGAATTAATATATTCGTGTGAAATTTAAGCGTAATCAAAAAATTATTTCTCATAAAAATCGCAATTTTACGCTTTTTTCGTTTTTAAAAATTACGCTCATCCAACAACGCGCCTGAAAAAGCGTTTGCGAAGCTTCCTAGTTGAAGAAAATTTCAACATTGCAATTAATTAATGTACAAAGATTTTTAAATTGCCATTAGATTACAATGGAGTGTTGGCAGTCATAACTATCCGTTCAAAAAGTCATTATTATGAACCAGCAATTAAAATGCTATCCCAAACGTTTTGAAAAATGTATCAAATAACTTAAACACCATGATAAAAAGTAATGCCTACATTACAACTGCATGGAATTAAACTTGGTACAATTAGATCTTTTGTGCTTTTTTCAACCCGGAACTTTTATTCCCAATGAGCGCTGAACGTGACAAATGTTGCCTCTCCAGCATGACAGTTCATTGAACTTGCCAAGAGCCTTTAAAATTATGAAGATTGTTTTTCTCATTTATGTAACCACAAGCATTTTTATAGTAAACAAATGTTCAATTTAGTATTATTTTGTTGTGAACTTTTTCCGTTTGGCACTACAATTGCTAAACAATACCGCTAAGCTGAAATATTAGTAGGAGCACATAAAAATACATACAACGTATAACAATACAAATAAGAAATATAACAGATTTCATGAAGGTTGTTATGAAGACAACCTGAAAACATGACACACATCGATACTTAAAATAACATTTTGTAACAACTATTTATTGTACAATGACAAATCTGCAAGAGATGTTATTCTGTGTGATGGAAATCAGATCAATATGCATACAAATGGCATTACGAAACTCTACAAAACTAAAAGCATCAGTTATTAAAAGACACGAAAAACTTGAGAATCTAATTTATATATGGCAAAAATGGTAAAAAAAAAAGGCTTGTGGCAGGAAATCATTGCGGGCGGATATAGGATGTACTGATGGTGTACCTCTCGTATTCAGGTTTGATCATGAAGGCGACGTCGCATTTATTACTTGTATTCTCGTTTATTTGATAAAATCAAAATAAATTAAATAATCGTATACCTAACTCTCTATAATCTGATTGCTGGAAAGTGCAAACTGCAATGCAAGTATGTACTAGCACTAACACAGTTGAAGAATTTGAAATAAAAAGGCGTGTAAATGTTCAAAATGATTTACTAAAAACTAAAATTAGCTTTAAAATTTTAGATTTGGTATTTATGCTTAAATAGTTGGCTTAATGTCATAATCTAGGTTTGAACCTTCTTGTTCCCCCTAACCCCTAATAAATACATACAAACTCGACAACTAAAACATCAAAACATAGATACCCCTACATGATAATATATTTGGTGCTATGCGCACGCGCCTATCGTAATGCCCTACGAGCTATAGCAAAGCGTTATCTGTGGTCCAACCATTTATACGTCTATTCATCATGCTAACCTTCTCATATCAAGATATCCAGTAACTATAGTTTTTGGTCCTGCAGCTTCCCTCAGGTACTTTTTCTTAAGGTTCCACCTTGTACTTATACATAAGTGATCTCGTCTCGTTATCATGGCAGGATAAATGCATATGTGACACACCAACGCGAGTCCTTCCCTCACACTTATTCTTCTGAGATAGATAAGATGTTTTTTGGAACACCACGTCAATACCACAATAAATTTATCATAACGTATTATCATTTTACATCCAACAAAATAAATGTTATGACTAAAACCTCGCCCTCCTTGATTTCTTAGATTCCTTTTTTTTACTACGGATATTTGCATTTAAATATTCTTTCTTTCTCATTTTCGATTGATACATTTCCTGTAAACTGGTTTTCTCTACAAACAAGATAATATTTTATGCCACTAGATGGAAACGAACAAACTATGTATAGAGAAAAGCCAGAAACTAATATCATGCAACGTCATAATAATTAATTAAGTAAAGAAGGAGCAAATTTAGCCTAAATGAAAATGAAGAAGAACCATAACATCACAAACAACAAAATGCCATGGCCTGGAATATATTGTTGTCCTGCTGAAGATGCGGTCTTAGGATGGCCGTTTAAAGGTCCAATACCAGCTGCGTATGCTACCGCGTGTGCAATGTAGTTCTGCTCGAACACGCCAGAGAGCAGGTGCGAGTAGGGCCCCGTTGAGTAGACGGCAACGTCCTCGCCTCCGTGGGTCTCGTCCACACGCTTTACAGCTGCCAGGTGAGGGTAACGCGGTGCCTTGCGCTCAGAGGGGTCAATTTCTCGCCAAGTACTGTTACCGTTTTCAGAATTGTTTAACCTGTGATACAAGAAGCCCGGGCCGTTGGCGTACGTTATGGTCTCGTATGGTGGTTCATTAGGTTTGTTCGCGTATCCAAGGATATCATTTCCACGGGCCGGGTACCCGTTGATGGTGAAAGCATGGGAGTGGTCAGCGGTGACTATGATAAGAGTGTCTCTTGGATCAGTTATCGATAAGGCTGCGGCGACAGTTTCATCTAACTCGCAAGCTTCTTGCAAGGCCATTTTCGCCCAATTCTTATGATGTGCCATGTCAATACGTCCCGCTTCCACCATGAGAAAATACCCTTTTTTATGTTTCTGAAGAAGTCGTATTGCTTGAGTCGTCATGTTGACGAGAGAAGGGTGTTCAGGCCCCCGCTCTGCTATGTATGGTACGTGGCTAGAACTAAACAGTCCCAGCAGGAAATCTACTTTTTTCAAGTCAACCGCCATTAGACTGTCACTAGAATTGACATACAAGGCATTCGATTTATCTTTCATCCAGTCTTGGACAAGGTTTCTGCCATCAGTTCGATTGCAAGAATCGTCTTCATCGAGCATGCTAGAAGCCCCAAATTGATTCCGGCCCCCTCCGAGTATCACCCGCAGGTTCTTGCCCGGGGCGTCTTCGACCAGTTGGCGGGCAATGTCCTTGACGCAGTCCTTGTACTTGGCAGGAACTGAACCGTCGCACTCCCAGTCACGGTTGTTAGTATGAGCGTACACGGCGGCGGGCGTCGCGTGCGTGATTCTTGTCGTCGTCACTACTCCAGTCACTTTGCCCGCTTCCTGTGCCCAACTCGTCAGGGTTGGTAGACGACGTTTAGGGTCTCCGATAGGGTCGCATGCGTTGAAGGCAGCGCTGGGAGCCAGGCCAAGTGTGTAGTACTTGACTTTAACGCCAGACAGAATCGATGTAGCAGTTGCTGCCGAATCCGGTACCTACAAAACAAAATCAAGTTGAGAACAGGGTACTAAAATAGAACGCGTCTAGTATTTACGTCGTAAAGATGTCTCTTTACGATTAATTCTCTTTAATTAACCTTTGATTCACCAAAGCGAAAACAAATGTTTTGCCTCGACCTCCTTGTTAAAAATACATATTTCCGAAACATTTAACACTAGAAACAAAATCACAGGGAGACAGCTAAACACATGCAATTGCCTTCTACTTTATTGGAGTCTTCTTCACAAAGTATCGGTTACGTAGTTTGGAGCTGTAGTAGTAGGGGAGTTGGGTCGCTGGAGACAGCAGCAGGAAGAAGTTGAAGAAACGCTGAAAACTTTATTTTAGACTTGTATAAATTTATTTCGCAATTTACAATATGATTGTAACTCATAGTTATGTTGTCTATAATGAATGTCCTATGTTTGAACGTTTTTTATACATTTTTATCGCCTGTATAAAACGGAAACAAACGTCAGTTTTATGAATCTGCAGAATCTCTATTGCGTGGTGATGGTTTGGTGATGGTGGTGGTTTGTCGTGGATACCATGTATTTGTCCAATGAATAAACTATTTACTTACTGTTACTAAACCGTCCTCGGACATTCCTTTCACAATTACTCAAATATCTTAGTAACCTAGTCGAGTCTCCTGAAAAGGGTCACATCAGGGAAAACTGAAGTATACCCTACAGCGGGAATCCTTTCAAAACAGTATATTTTATCTGTCGTTTAACGAATTTTGTTATTTTATCACCTCATTACCTAACAATTTGTATTTAAATTCTCAACGAAATCTTATCCAATTGAGAATCGATCACTCCACACTACATTCGACAATCACTGGATCACTTACTGTTTACGAATCGGATAATGTTCCGATCATGACGTCGCAGCGTGTCGTCTGTGAACCCTATTGTAAGGTGTTCCGAATATCGTATTGGATATCTAGTGACTGTACGAACTTTACATAAACAATGAAACACTTGCATATAGCTATATATATATAGATGTAAAATCACTGTTCAGTAAAACTCCCTTGCAAATCTACTGTTTTTGCTGATTATTTGTTATTATTTTGAGAGACTATTTAAAATAAATGATTGTAAATAAAACACGTTTAAAACTTATCAATGTTTCATCTTCCTAGCTGTAAACAGAAGAAGATAAACAGGAAGTGGAATAGCTTTGAAATATTGTTCTATTTTAAAAAATTGTCTAAGTTTAAAAAATGTTTTATTTATAATGTTTATCCAGGTTAACAAGGGCTGTAACGAACAAGAATGAATATTTGTATTAAATGTATCCCAAAAGACAAATATTTTGTGTACAAACAATAAAACGTTTCATTTTGTGAAAATAAAATACCATCATCAATTATAGTTATTGTACTAGTGGTGTTTCTGGGATTGTTTATTTTGTTAGAAATGTTGCATTCCCACAAGGCCCCGGAATTTCGGGTTTCTGTGAAAATGGAAGTACCATGGAGTATCTCGGCTATAGTGGCGGTGAAATTACCCTAAGTGATCGACCATGGTATGTTTTCGCATTATACGAAGTATTTTTGGTGAATAGTTCCTGGCATAACTTTTTATCATAAGAATTTTCTGTCTAGAGCTAATAATGTTTTTTTTTTTATATAGCCTACTGAAGAAAACGCGTAAAGGAATTTATCACGCTTTAAAATGAAGCCTACTTATGTTTACAGATAGCAGGTTCGGATTGAAAAAGTACATTCGGGACGTTTGTGACAATTGTGTTTAACGGCAAAAGTCACGTGGCAAACTAAGTAGGGCGACGCCAAAAAAATACAAGGCGGACAGATGGCGGTAGGCCAAGGCGCAACACAAATACTTTTCTCTGTTATAAGACCATCTTTAGTTGCAATAATGTATGTTTGCTCAAGACATTCTTAAACGTGGAAATATCAATCGGATATTTTTATTGTTTTGATTGATTTTCACAATAGTATGTGCCATTATCCACTGCCTGCCTCCTAGATATTTCGAATAACTTTCTCTTCCAGCCTGTCCATGTGAACAGTGTTGATTGTTTTCCTATTATCGCCATAATCGGCCGCTAGAGCGCTCGTCGAGTAGTGTAGTTTAGTTTTATTGTATTTTACCTGTCCCATCATGGGACAGGTCGGCCAGTGTAGGGTTATGGTAATGTCCATACCCTCTTTAGCTACAGCACTTCCACTTTACACTTTCGAGCGCCCTATTGTTTGCCGTGTTTAACTTTTACCGACCTTCGGGATATAAAAAAATATTAATTAATTACTAAATAAATGAATAATTACATACATTTTTTTAATCAATTATTATTCTGGTTTACGGATTTTTGTAAGAGTAATGTTGTATAGTAAGTGTAGTTTATGAAATTTTTAGGTATGTAGGTCTAATTTATGCATTTTGTTTTTCTAAGTGTCCAGAAAATATAGCATTTCGGGATGTACACTAATGCTAAAAAGTGCTCCTGTGGCCGGTTAGGGCGAATAAAACAGTCAAACTCCTATACTCACACTTAATTACACTCACGCTCACACATGCATTAGTGATTATTAATTACTTTAAGTTTGCATAACAATACTTTGTACACCCTGTTAGTATTGAGTATTGAACATATAGTTCCATACTCAATGCTTTTAGTTCTAAAATTGATTTGTTAATGCGGTCAACAGACACATGTGTTTGGGTATGCCCTTTCTCGACAATCGTCATATTTGTATTGCTCATTGCAATTGTGAATAAATAATGATAACAAACATAATCTGTTGCATGTACATGCAGATGTTTCATTAGTGAGCAATTATTCATAATCTATAAACTATTTTCACGCATACAATTTAGTTGGTAATGGAAAGGGCCGGTGATATTAATGCTCTAAACCAATTACCGTAACGATGCAAACAAGTTATGGTTTATTTCCCATACTCGTGAATGTAATGTATACTAGCACAATTCACGAAACTCAAATCATTAACAAATGCTTCCGGTAATGGTAACAATGACTTTTAAGTACATTTCCAACACTTGTAAAAAAGTTAATATTATACGTATTCACCTTTTGCAGTTTATTCGATGTTTTACAACCTGGGCTTTAATAATAAGCATTGATGCCAGGCCCTGTTAAGGTGTAATTTTCGAATGGAGAGCAATAAATTCTCAAAACACATACACAATGTCATAGAGATTTAACAACACAAATTTAAAACATCTTTGATGAAAAACGACGCATGGTGATGAACATTTTTTATCACTTAGCTGCGTCATAGGTCAGAGCGCGTATTACACGCGTAAACTCAATGATATTTTCTAATAACTAACGATAATTTATACAGAGAAATGCTTGTTAAGGTCACTTAATGCCAGTGGTTACAATACAGGAGTCTGCGTAACCTTAAACTTCCGTAGAGAACATTATTTATTTGCACCAAAGGTATCGTATATACACAACCTTCATCTCGTCAATTATTTTTTTCGGAGACGTGCGTCAGTAAATGTCTTACTTTTATACTCCAATAAAAAAATGCAAACACTAAGATACGTGAGTTGTAGAGATAAAGATACTCAATGTTAATTGCAGTCCAATGTCCTCTTAATAGTGTCGAAATGCGCAAACAAATCTGTTATACATCAGAATTAGAGAGGTATGAATATAATGATAAAGGAATGAAATTGCAGACTACAACAAACTTGTACTTTCCAAAATAGGATTCAGTTCTAAATTGGACCCAACCCTTAACTAAGTTATAGTGTTTTCAGACGGCTAAATTAATCCAGTTCTTGCGAAAATAATATTGTTCTGCTCTACAAAATGTTCTGTGCACAGTACATCCCATTTTATATAGGCCTAGACACGAATAACTTATGAATAAATCTATACAAAACAACCAATAAGAAAATACGTTTATAAACCTGCACCGCGGGTAGCAGTTCATCAAATGCAGGGTATTGAGTTATATCAGTCAGGATCGACACTAGAATCCTCACTCTTCTTCTTCCTCTTCCTCATCACTTTTTATGATCCCCAATCGTTTTGCAACCGATTTTACATTGTTGATAACTTCCTCTTGAACCAAGTTGAAACTCATAGCCAAGAGCGCAATACCAAACAGCAAGTAGAGAGAACACAGCGCTATTCTCATCTTGACGTCATCACTTTGTTTCACTCCCTGAGCCGGAACGAGGTCGCCGAAACCGATTGTCGTCAACGTGATGAAGCAGAAGTAGATCGAGTCGAGGAAGTTCCAATCTTCCCAAGTGCTGAACATGAAAGCGCCGCAGAATATGTAGTTGACAACAAGGAACACGCACAACCAGATCGGCACGGGCTTCGTCCTGGATCGCTGTCCGCTGCTGGAGTCGTCGTAGTCATAGTCCGTGCGCTCGTCCCACTCGGGGTAATCTCTGGGGCCGCGTGACCCTTGACGCGAGATCGCGAACCCCATGGGGGACATGATGCGGGCCCGACACTCCCTCTGCGCGGGCCGACGAAGTGGCGAGGAGGACAGCGAAGGTGGGGCGGGAGGAATGTCCAGATGCTGCTGACGAGGGTCCAAGCCCGACTTCAAGCCACTCCGGTCTCGCTGCGAGCCCTCTAGTTCTATGGCGTACTTGTTGAAGAGTACGGGGGCCCCGGGCGCAAGGTCTAGGGGCGAGTCCTGCACGGCAGACAGGGGTAGCGTAGACGCCGGACGCCGGCCCGCCACCAGGACGGTATCCGAGAACCGGGAGTGTTGCGAGAAGCGGCCGCGGTTTATCCCCTGGAGGTCGTCCTCGCGGTAGCCGCGGCCGTACTCGCCGGTGTCGGAGTACGTCATCGCCTCGCTGAGACCCAGCGCGGAGTCTGCGGAGCGTTGCGACGCGCGGGCCGACCGGCGGAACGACGAGCCCGACCTCCAGGACCCTCGCCCCTGTCCGGCACCTCCCGGCTGCCTCACCGAGCCACGGACACTCCGACCTCGCTTCATCTGCGGCCGCTTCGGCTTCTTCGTGCACACGTAGCAACACACGCGCCAATACAGGAAGCGGAAGCTGTGCGCCATGATGTCGCCGATGTTGGACAGACAGAGGAGCATGAGGGGGATACCGAGGATGGCATAGAAGATGGTGACTATCTTGCCCCAGTGCGTCTTCGGGGCGATGTGGCCGTACCCGATGGTGGTGATGACGATGATGGAGTAGAAGAGCGCCCCCGTGAAGTTCCACTGCACCGAGTCGTCGTCCTCGCCGTCCCACCCGTCGGACTTCATCGACGTCAACAAGACCCGCTCGAACTTCTTCAGCTCTTCCTTCACCGTCAGCGTCCAGTTCTCCTCGTGCAGGACGTCGCTGTTCTTCGTCAGACTCCAGATGTCCCGGGTGACGTTGTGTCGGATGCGGCTGATGTTCTTCCGCACGTCGATCTCGTTCTGTTTCTCCAGGGCCTCGAAGGTGTAGGCGCCGGCGATGCAGTAGGACACCACCATCGAGACCAGCATCACGTGACTGAAGATGCACGAGCATATCTTCCACGTGTAGTAGATGAAGGTGCTGCACTTACCGGGGCCCTCTTCCATTGACTCCTCCATCTGACGGCGGTGCGTTGACCCTTGTCCTTACCCTTGTGTTATACACCCCCGACCACTCCCTCACGTATGGCAACAATAATACTCTCAGTTCGCTAAATTAACATTTCATAATATAGTTAACACATTCAAGGCAATGCGCATACCTTCCATTCTACACCATCTGTTCGTAGGAATGACCTGAGAAAAACCATGTACTGTATACCCAATGTTAAGGTCCCTGTAGTTGGTGAACACGTCCATTGTTATGCATTTTAATGTTATCTCATCACTCTTGCGACGGTAGCAAGTGTGTAATTACTAATTAGTCTTACGCACACTTCATTAACCCGACCAAGTGTTTTGTACCACGTTGCATGACGTCACACTACATGGAACATAATAGCAACGTCTGGCAAAGTTCATCCGTTTGCACGCACACTAACTAGTTCACTATGACAATGTTTTGCAACGTGTTGTATTCGATTTCGAATATCGCCAAAAAAACACGCACATCACGGAGAAGTAGCATTGTCAACGCACACCCATTCCCGTTCACACGAGCGATTGTTCCCGGTCTCGATAAACTTTCCAACTGTGTCGACGACGAAAGTAAAAAAATAGTCTAAACCTATTCCAAGAACTTGTAGTTGGCTCTCTCCTCCGCCCCCACTTCTTTCTTCTTCAGTTCCTATTTTAACACACAAGCCCTCCTTAGACACACATAGCTGGATAACTTGCCAAAAGCTTCGTTTCGTTGCCTGGTTCCGAAACAAACAATCTGACAGCTCGGCGTCAGGGAATGCTACTCTATTTATACAAACGTGCACGTTGCGGAAGACTATTGAGCTCTAATCTCATTCATTCTACAATTTGCTTCTAGTAGTCTTAACGCGTCAACATAATCTTACACTACGAAAACAATGCGGCTATTGAAACCTATTTTTCCTTTGGTTTTACTAACAAATTTGTTACCAATTACAAGCAGGCAGTATTAATATTGAAAGTTGCAACAAGAGGAATCAATCTGTGCGGTAAACCCAACCAACAATTCAAAATAAGTCTGGGAAGTAAACATTGAAGACTCGACTTGTGTGCTGTAACGTTTTTAAGCAAATTTCTATCAAATGTTAATTTCAAACGTAGAAATAAGTGCAAATTTCATAAATGATATTGGTCTGTTGTTGCACTATAGTACGTGACAGGATTTAGTTTTGATATTTTGAGGGTTACCTGAGTAGCCAGGTGACCGGTAGATTTATTTAGCAAACTAACACAAAATTGAAAACGGTTGACTTTTTGGTGGATATGCCCCCTCTACGCGCATTTAATAAACATAATACAAAAGTAGAATTAAGTCCCAACAAACTATGTATAACCCTCCGCTATTTTTAGTACTGAATATGTACGCAGAAGGATAATTTGTGATCAAAAAATAAATTTTGTACAAAACGAATACATTTTTTGGGGCACGTCATTTAAAATTACCATTCATAAATCGCGTTCACAACACGTTGGGTCCATGCCATAAGATAAGCTAAAACAATTTTTGTTTTAAATCATTTCTATCAATTTGGTGACAACATGAACAAAAATTTAACTATATTTTTTCTATTAAAAAAAATGGTACAGCAGTGACAACACAACCTTATTTCTATTGTGATTGCATTCATTGTAAGGAACCGAGCTTAATAATAGTATGAGTGACCTATATTTATCTTTAAACCTAATTGTATACGATGTTGTAAACTGAAATTAACACCTAAGTGTAGTTGTGGTTAGAATAATATTACTCCGACATTTACTTGGCACACGTTTGATAGTCCTCGCTTCGAAGGCGGAAGAGTTTTTATGTATAGCTACGTGAAAAGCAAGTCTATTTCTATTTTTGCCAGATACTTGTTTTTATCTCATCTAGGGTCTATGTTTATTTGAAAAAGACCCCAACTTTGCAGCAAACGTCATGAACAACCATAGATAAATCTTATCATTTCCATTTTCCATATTCGCTGAAGTTACTCGTAATTTTACAACCATCATCTTGACAAAAGTGATTATTTTTACTTTCCGCGCTGTGCTTTGTGAGACGTGAAAAGCAAGTCTATTTCTATTTTTGCCAGATACTTGTATTTATTTCATCTAGGGTCAATGTTTATTTGAAAAAGACTCCAACTTTGTTGCAGCAAACGTCATGAACAACCATACATAAATCTTATCATTTTTATTTTCCATATTCGCTGAAGTTACTCGTAATTTTACAACCATCATCTTGACAAAAGTGATTGTTTTTACTTTCCGCGCTGTGCTTTGTGTGTAGGTACATCCGATCAAATGATACTATCGGCCAGTGGCGTATCCAGGATTTTTTAAGGGGGAGGTTCAACCAATGAATTCATAGATGTTGTGAAGGCTAAGTGGGGGTCTGGTGGTCTTGCCCTCCGGAAAAAATCTCTTATAAGGTCATTTTGGTGCAAATCTGTGCGTTTTAAAGCAAAACAATGACCAACTTTGTATCTACTAAAGTCCTATTTTAATCTAAACAAATTTCTCCTTCGAGGTCTTTTTGGTGAAAATCTGTGTCTTTTAAAAGAAAAACTAACATCAAGTTCCACTAACAGTTTCGCTAATCACGATATTCAGCGGCACAGCGCACGAATAGTTATTAAATATGCAATACTATTCTAAATTTTACAATTTCTTTTTCATTCATTAATTATTAATGAATTGTTGTTGTAATATTACTATTTGAAATATTTACTTAACTGTAGTTCATTGTTGTGTCTGCATCTACGTAATTAGATTTATTTAGTTGTACTCCTTTGTAAATTAGTTTTTTAACTGAATACGATAGAAGTTAAATAAATAAATAAATAAATAAATAAATAAATAAAATAAATAAAAATAAATAGATAAATAAATCAATGATATTTACCCAACGGTCAAAACGGCCGTGGTCAAAAAAAGAACAAAATTCGACGCGTCGGTAAACGCGCTTATGATTTATTGCAAGATCACAGATCAAAATAATGTGGATCTATATTATCCTATTATTGGTCAGATGATTTTGCCTAGTATTGAGATAAAACAGTTATTCAATATTCTCCATTGAAACGTTAAAGTGCACTTTAAACACACACATTTTTTGGGAGTGGGGGGGTGTCCCCCCACTCCCAGCTATCGGCAATGAAATTACCATTTGAAATATAAATATAGGCCATAACTTATTACAGAAGGAGACACTTCGTGGTCATATTACCACGAGGATTATTCGGGCTCGGGCGTTTCAATACTATTTCCTCCAGTTTGGTATATTCGATCTGACCGATCCCAAACCAATGAACCGAAATAAAAATTTAAGTTTGCCGATGGTATCGGCGTCGACGGGATTGGCTGGGAGTATCTTTGATATAATTTCCCCACTGAAAATCAGTTCTTGTCACCGAGTGCGAATCAAAATGTATAGGCCTTGCACCAGTGCGATTTCTCGATTTGGTTAGTCGGGAAACACTCCCGTAGGTGTAATTGTTATTATTTACTACAATCCAGAAAAAAACTGCTTTGGTAGGGGCGGAATTTTTTAATTTCTGGATTGTAGTAGATAATAACCATGTACTACTTTCCTTTTTATTTTACTTATTCCCCCCCCCCCCCCTTTCAGGATGTTCGTATATACATTTTCCGCGAGTGATTTAACAATTATGTGTATATTATGGATTCTTAGTTAATAATTACTGTTTAGAGCGAAAGCTCATTTTGGTCAATAAACACATTTTAAGTGTTTAACATAATGTATCGACATCGTTTACATATTCTCATGCACAACATGTCTTCGTAACGCGTTTGGCGTCAGACGTGACCAATTACAAAACATCGCTTCGTCATTTCGATTAAACCGGCTCTCTTCGATGAGTGTATGCATAATAAAGAATTATGTGTCACTGATTAGTGATTACTGATTAGTGCAGGCACAACGTAATCGGCAATACCAGATATGAGTTTAAGGTACAGAACAAAGGAAGTTAGAAGTTGTAACCTTTTTATTACAGTTCCAGTTCAAATTTAAAAAAAAGTAATTATTGGTTTAGGTTTTCAGTTCCATAAAAATCAGCCAGCATAGGTTATGATATTTTTATAATAGAAGATTGGTTTTTGTTCCTCAGTAATAATTGAAAACTAAAATAATGAACATAAGTAAATTACAGTGGAGTGGATAAAGTGAGTCAATGGGCCGGCGACTCATCTGTGAAATAGCAAAGAAGCCACAGGCAACATGCCAACAATAAAGTTAGTAGCTGCTCATTTTAAATAGAATGTAACTTACCAACATGTTGGTTCCTACTTCCTAGAAAAATGAAACGTTTGACGTTCCAAGCTAGTTGTTCCCGTAAAGAAAAGTTGTATCTCGGTCTAAAGTTTCACAAAAAGGCATCTAATTCCAATCTTTGGTAAATTACTTTTGAAAATAAACTAAAAGTAAAACATTAACCTACTTCTTACTTGTTTCTGCGTAATACTTTTGAATACAATACTAGAACAAATTTAATTATTAGTTAGAACTCGTAATACTATTTTAAAATTATAAATAATGGAGAAACCATTCCGTTTGATCTCTTGAATGAGTGCATTTGCGAAGCTAAATGAAAGTATAGACATTTCAAGTAAAGTTGTACGGCATTACCACAGCCTTTACAGTACAGAAGGGTAATTTCGTTATTATAACGAGTTAGACAGACAAGTTATATAGACAAGACTGACTAAACTTTTTGGCCAATCAAGATGGTCACCGCCAATAAGTCCTTAGATTTCTTCAGGCCAATGTATCTATCCTCTGCAGCCTCACATGTATAATGAGAGACCAATTTCACGGTCTCTTTGTAGAGGGTCATCTCAACAAATTAGGATGGTAATATACTGGGAAAAACGCTCAGCTGGACGCGTTGATAAGCGAGCACGTGCTATATAGCTAGACCCACATTGCACATTTTTTTAAATTTAAAAATTTGCGACGTTCGCTGTCCACAGGGCCATGTTTCCAATACTATTTATTATTGCCAAGGCATTTGGGTAAACCCCGTGTGTAATGTAATGTAATGTGTTTATTGACCAAAATGAGCTTTCGCTCTTTACAGTGGCAATTAGTTAGGTAAAAAACCTTTACTTTGTGGATAAAATCCACCGCCATCTAGAGACCTTGACTCCTTGGGAAAACTATTTAAAACTCTTTGGCATGCTCTTTGGTGACAAATAATACACTCTTCCTCGAAAGTATTTTGTTTACTTCTAGGTGGCAGTGCATTAGAAACTTCGCGCGTCTTTTCGTTGCCATGGCAACGTTACTTTTGTTATAATGTAATTTCCATTTACACTACTTATCGGATCAAAATAAAATTAACATATTCGTGACCGGACGGACATTCTAAATGATTGGCCACCTCAGATTTTGTCGCCGTTTAGTTTGAAAAAAAAAAACTTTCGATTAACTTTAATGTAACTTTTTAACTTTTTGAACGATTTTGCCACAAAACTAATGGCATTCAATCGAGAACGAAGCTTGCGGATGGTCAAAATTTCAACTCGATCCGAGCCTCCGTTCGAACGTTATGGCGAGACATACAAACAAAAAAAAAACAAAAAAACAAAACAAAAAACCAAATGACTAATTTTTCCGTTCAGAGTCAAATGGAAACGCTCGCTTCGCTCGCTTAAATATCATCCAACGACCAAGGAGTAGGATGCGAAGCAAGGGCTCTGCAGAGGATAATATACGAATTGAGAAAAAACTAGGATTGTCTTTGAGTTTTTAGCCTACATTTTGGCGGTGGTCTTCTGAATTCGGTTGCCTAGTTTAGTTACCCAACTCTGCGGAATACTTACTTGTCTGTCGACTGTGTACGTCTTGGCGAGGCCTAATGACGGAAACCTCTCAAAGCTGAGGGTGTATTCCTCCCCGTGACCACCATGGCGTTGACCTTGAAATATCCGGGCGGCGGTGACCGAGTTGATGCCCATGCCGTCGCCGATGAAGAGGATGACGTTGCGCGCGCGACGCACTCTGTCCATGTCGTCGTGGCTGAGCATGCGTGCTAGACGCTCCTGGCCGCTCTTGCGCCAGAACTCGACGTCCTCTTGAGGCGTCGCGACGCCCAGAGCACACAGCAGAACTGCCAGAGCAAGGTGTTGGCGGGGAACCATCCTTCTGTAAGGGAACGCCATATACATGAATGATGGGTATGAAAGGGTGTTCAGTTGCTTTGTATCTTGGATTAGATGAACTGCGAAGTGGGGGACGAAATGAATTGAAACAACCCACGCCTTATTCGAGATAATCGAACCCAATTCAGTTGGTAAACTTTGGAAAAGCGCCTCAACCATCTCTGCGCGAGAAGAGGCAAGTAAACAGTTCAATCAAGTTGTGGTAGCTTGACGTTATACTGGGACATGTGGTACAAACCTACTTCTGGGAGTACATGGTCTTATCATGGAGCTAGAACCTCAGAAGATAAAAGTCCATGGTCTTACCCTCCTACCTACATCCTACTCTATCACCACCCGCCGTTGCCCAACATATGCTTTTCTACAGTTACTAAGAGCGTGAGCCAAAAGGTTGTTGTGGTTAACTTTGAGTCAGTGCCTGCCCCCCCCCCCCCCCCGGCATCCTTGAATTCATAAAGGTGTTGAGGTTCGGCTTCATCAACGATAAAATTACCAATGAGAAGACATGGCCTTAGCTGCAATAGGCCCTATGTACAATGCTTTCTAGTTTTTATATCATATATTATATAGACATAGCTCATACACAAATAAAATAGTACAAACTTACAATATGAAAAAGCATTATTTCTAGCTATACATTAAATGCGCGAAATTCCACCGCCAATCAATCAATCAATCAATCAATCAATCAATCAATCAATCAATCAATCAATCAATCAATCAATCAATCCAGTAGCGTATCCAGGAATTTACAAGCCACAGCCGCCGGAGGAGGACGATTTTTTAAAACGTATTTGACGTTTTGAACGCCTGTAAACACGTTTTAGAGTCATACAATAGCTTTCAGAAAATGTTAGGACAGCTCGGCTATATTACAGAACTGCCAAGCGCAAGCTCATCAATTTTTTATTTTTCGTAAGTTATACCTAAATTCCTATACGCGAATCTTCATCACATCATCATTTCTTATTGTGCAAAGTCAGACTTCGCACAATAAAAAAAATTTGATACCAGGAAGTCTTGACAAACTGACAAATTAAATGTAATTAACTGGATGTAAATATCATAGTTAGGTTGCTCCCTCCTTATATTTTTCTTCAATCTATCGCACTCGTTTTTTTAGGGCATGGGGGTTTCAACCCCATAACCCCCCTTGGATACGCCACTCACATCAATCAATCAATCAATCAATCAATCAATCAATCAATCAATCAAGTCTCGTTGAATCCCATCCTCACAATATCATATTATGCCCATGTCAATCACATGACGAGGGTCTAAGTTGTTCCTCGTCTTGATCACTACCAACTCACATAGATTATTTTTAGGGAGCTCCCTGCCCTATATTCATCACATTTCTGTCAGTCCGTCCGTGTCGTGTGTCACATCTCACGTTGAAAACCGAACATGATCTCGGCATGCATTATTGTGCTGACATTGCCCTTCTACAAGGAAGACACTGAATGATTCAGGGGACGGAGCGAGCCTTTTTAAAAGGAGCATTTCTGTGTATATGGGCGCCTACACCAAGTGATTTCAATGCTGGAGATTCTATTTTTCAGTCCTTCGACAATATGTTGATATAGACGAAGAATCGCTCCCTATTTCGGGTACTCCAGTATACCCGTCTATGGGGTACCGTACCTATCTATACACACTTAAACCGCTATAAATGCCGAAAAATAAAGGGTACGTGCCACAAAACGAACATCACAAGAATTATTTTCGAAGTCTGCAAACAAACGTTTATCGGTAGGCCTATACTCTCTTTTAATTTCCCATTGTTAAACTCGAGGAAACACAAATTAGCACTTTATGGCTGTTTCCTGATTGCGTCAACCTATTTACAGGAGCTTTTTACAAGCATACCGAGCTATTATTCCATACTCAATAGATACCATTAAAATATACCTTTTGTTATGTAGAGCAGCATAAAGAAAATCATTGCCGCTTTCTTAAAATGCCGTGCACCTTGTTCTTATTCCAATGAGCATTTTTTTAATGTCACCAATCCATGCTTTATAAAAAGAACCGAAAAGTTAGGACATACATGGGGTACGTCCCACCTTGAAATTAACACTAGTTTCGTTTCGAACCTGGAACACACTTCTCTAGAACGCAACTTCCATGTGTAATCGTGAACAGCCTGTACTGATGTATAGATTGTAAACCCCAACATTCAATTCGCTCGGCTAGGAAGTATGCGACGAGTCAAGAATGCATACGTGGTCAAAGCATACAGTGTACAGATTAGGGGCGTGGCGCCAGCAGATTTTTTTTGCAGTGGAGCAGTAGAGCAGTGCATGGAGTTTTTTTTTACCAGCGTCCTGCAGTGCTCAAAGTAGAATGACAAAAAGCTGGAGGGTTGGTAATAAAACCTTAAAAGCAAAGTATGCGAAAGGGACCTAGCACTTAGTTTTGGGGACCAAGGCCTCCATCGCGAAAATTTCGAAAATCAAGTTGGAAGTAGTGGCTTGATTTCAAAACCAAACTAATGTGATAATGTGCAGTGGAAACTAGAAAACAACCAAACTGACTATGTTAAAAAGTCAGGGGGGAGGGTCCTACCCCATGTGCCGACACCCCTGTCGTAAATTATCAATATTTTTTGTTTATCAGCCAGAATCAATCAAATCCCCAATTTTTTTAAACAAAACCCAAAATGGTAAAATTAAGTATTTCAAAAAATTTGTAATGTTTAGATTTGATTTGATTTGATTTATTCGAACAGGCAATGTTTTACATACACATTCACAAATATACAACAAATACAAATAAGCAACAAATATTATGAATGAAACAAATTTCAGTAATATCCAGCAAGATTTATGCGACACTCACAGATACACTTACAAGAATAACACTTTCATTCTTTCGCATTATAATTTCTAGCATTACAAATTATATGACACTACCATTGTTGTAGTTGCCAGAGGCGTGTATCTCTCCTATGAACACGACGTTTCTTTTTGCGCAATTGTAACGGAAAATATCCTCATTGAATTGAATTAAAATAATATAAAAAACAATTAAAATAAAAATATAAGGACTTAACAATAATAATGTTAAAAATCATATTTATAGTCTACCCAATCCGTAATATTTACTGATATTCAGTGGGGGACTTGAATTTAAAGTGGACCAAGCCAACCTTCAACTACGGCAACCGACGCGCAAAATCCAAATTAAAAAATAATTAAATAAGTAATAAAAGAATATAATTTGTAGATATGATTGAAAGATAAAACAAAATGGTAAGATTACGCGGTTGTTGGACTTACTTGGACTACCATGCTGCGAGCAGCGGAGCAAGCTGTGACAACCGGCAACCGACTTCCTAAGCTGACTCATCACTTATAGAAGTTCAGACGAGTATCGTCACTGTTTTAACCGAATACTTATCACACCCTATCCATCAACGTCGGCTACACGTCTATCAAACGTGTCGACGCTCGCAACTAAGCAATACCAAGACAATGCATTCGCAATGCTAAGCTAATTACTAATATTCAAGTGCATAAATTCACCATGTTGGACTATGCATTATAACAGTGTAGTAAACATCTTTGGAGCGCAGTCGCAGCGTTGAAAAGTTCGATATTTATGCTGTTGGGAAAGTTACCGTATAATATGGACTTCTAAAAGTAAAGTTACTTCACTGAAACATGTCTTTAAATTGTAATTGTACATTTTCATTTTTCAAACACTTCAATTAATATAACAATAATGCTATTCTAGACTTATTATTAATAATAATAATAATATCAAATATTTTGAAAAGAGTCTGATTAAATGAGGTTCTGGATAAATCCAATTACGCGACAAAAATAAAAATGAAGAATGTATTAATTGTGTCACTGGTGTTTAGCAGGGATATTTACACAAATGTTTAGCTTAGTTTTTTCCGACATTTTATTATGTGTTAAAGGATGATATAAAATAGTGGAGTGGGTACGGTTGTGTTTATACATTTAAAAAATTATCATACCGATATTAAAATCCAAACTTACTCACGAATATTGACATTTTATTGCACAACACAAGCGCCCAGCGCGGGTGGTGGGTTGCTCGAGTGAAATTCGTCGTGAAAATGGACGTAGACTGCATACCACGGTTGAGTTTCAACCCGCGTTCCAAACCCGCGTCGAATTCTGTCTAACAAGATTTTGTGTTTTAAAAAGGGTCTACTACTAATGATTCGAGAATGAAATGAACAATTAAGTAAATACAATCTAATCTAAAATGTACTATTTAGTGATTTTTCATTCTCGGTTACTATATTCATCAATATACAGTGGTTTGTACCGAAAAATGGAAAAATCCGTGCGGCAAAAGCAAACAGAAACTAAAAAAAGAGTCAAAACAATGAGGGGTCTGGGGGGGGTTATGCGTTTTTATTTTTAGCATTGTAAATGGGGCATTGTATACTGCGCGTGATGCGTGCTTTCGTCGATAAATTATAAAATTGTGAATATCCACACATACTATTACCAGTTGACTAAATCTTGCCACTTCAAATTTCAACGATGCTCTTGTTTGATATTGTGGGGGGGGTGAAACTATAGTTTTCCTCCCCTTATTTCGCAGGGGGTTATGTGCTACCCGGCTCCGACGCCACAATTAACGTCTCTATTATTGCACTAAGGCTATTCGAGACGATGAGAGGTGATAGATGACGAGCAGGGCAATTACAAAAAAAACATGCCTTATACCGGACTCGACGCCACGTCCTCGTACGTAGAGCCGTTCGCTTCGGACCAGCGATTAGCATTGTATGTGCAATCACAGAAGAGTGTTTGGTACACGTTGGAAGTTGCTTGTACTTCCTTACGATGCAATGGTGGTTAAATATAAGTTGTATACACGATGAAAAAATGTTAAATGCATATCCGAAGCTTCAGAAGTGCAGCGATTCACGGGTTCGAATTTCGCAAGAATAAAATATCCATGCCTTATTTGGGGTTCGAAACTGAGCCCCAATAGTAAGTTATGAGCCAGAGCCACCGCAAATGGGGTGGATACTTAGAAAGGAATGTCCAGGGATGATTTCACCCTAGCACCTGACGTTGAACCAAGGAACGATTAGCATTGCCAAGAATAGTGTCGTAACTTACCGGAATTTAGCATGAGTTCTCTAGTCATAGTCTTTACATATCAGCTTCTTTAAAGTTTAGAACTGTATAGAACAGGAGGAGCTCACGTGCCACGCGCATTTATTAGTACCGAGAGATGTAATTCCATATTTTGTGCCAATTGCTTCAATGTTGCGCCATTGTTTGGTTGCGAGTTTTCAGGATTTACCCAGCTTGATGCGGGTTAAACACCGATGTAAGCCTAGTAAGCCATGCCAACAACTTACAAGGCCACTTCGCAAGTCATAATCTTGAAGAAATTGTGTACGCGGGTTTCAGTCTACAGTAGAGGAAGCCGAGGATAAACTTGTATTTTCGAGTTCTGCTCTACGATATAACAAAGATGAAAAATTTCATCAGGTCTACCCTTTCTGTCAGATTGTGCTGAAGGACATAGTAAAATCTCCATAAATTTGAACAGAAAGCTATGAAGACATCAAAATGGAACCCACCCCAACTGAATTTGATTAGTGAAAGACAGAACTTGTTATAAAATGATTATCATTACAGATTTGTGGTTCGAAGTGGATGTTGTTAATTAGCAGGACACATTTGGGAGTTGGCAAATAGCTCTTCGCTCAGCCAAGAAGCATCCAAAGTAAATACAACATTTCAAAATTGTCAATAAAGTTTACATGGGTAGCCCTACAGTCGGTAGATTTTCAAAAATTTTGTTTCAATAGCCACAAAAATTCATGAATATAGTCAATTTTGTACTTTTTAACAAATTAAAAATCAATTCATAAAAAAATTAAACCAATTAATAAAGGCTTCAAATACCTGTGGTGCTAGTCAGTCGAGCGATCAGGAATGTTGCTAAAACGCGTATCCTACATCCAAGAGGTTGATAACTGAAGAAACAGTCGGTTCCTATCCAGGTTCAAACCAACCCAACTGCATTTAATTATCCTCGATAAATAAGTAATCTTTCTAAATTACCCTTATCCATCTTGTGGCATTTAAATATTATAGGGTTCACACAATAAAATGGGATTGTATTATATTCTACTTGAAACTAGTGATGACATCGAGTCCAAAAAGTCCGAACCGGTTCCTACGCCCGGAACCGTTCTAAAAAACGGGAAAAAAAGTTTTTTTAAAAGTTACAATTTACATCAGCAGGTCAAAAAGTACCCTTAAAAGCATTCTCAAAGTTCAAACAATGCGCGCTCCTTGAACAACCCATAGCTATAGAATCTGGAGTGGGATGCCTAGCATAGGCCAAGCTGAGTATTGAATAACTCACAATCTGATTGTAAAAGAATGCCGTACTTCATAGTATCGAAGGACAATAAAAATCGAATTTAAATTATCAATTACTATTACAACTTTTTAATCACTTATATTAGTAATAATAAAGTAAAATCGGCTTTGAATTCGTTTGAAAAAGTAGGCCGTTACAGTAATCGATGTATCATCTACTTCAAACAGGAAGAACATCCACTCAAACATGGATTTTGTTGGCAAAGCAACATCCGAGTTCATTGTAACCCACTGTGTTTCTGAGTAATCGCCTTACCTTCCTTATGATAATTAAATAAGACCGAGCCCACTCGCAATAGAATCAATAGTAATTGAACTCATTAATAAGAAACATTTATTCTCACTTTTCTTTGAATCATATTATGGCTGTATTTCTTAACTTTGATAAAAACACTATTCTATACGACTATTTGAGCCATACAACATTAACACAAAATGTCAACAAAATACGAACAGTACATTATAAAATTGTGAGAGCAAGCCGAACTCAATGCACCGGCAGATGTTGTGACAGCTAGGAAAATACTCACATATATTATGATAAAGCTGCCAAGGTATAAGTGTATGAAGGCAGATCTAAAAATAAACATAATATTATTTTACCACAATGAGGTATTACAACATGAGGAAATCGATATACATATTTATTTCTATCAGCTGTGTCCTTGGAGCACAGCTAATGTTATTTCAATGCCACTGAGAGTGAGAGAGACTTGTTTGTAGTGCATAGAAAAAAATGCAGTTAGCTGAAGCGCAGTGAACGCATAATAAATAAATAATACCTACATTGCGTTGATGGATTGTATTTAGGGGCTGTGAATACTCAAAATTTTGATTCTGGCTTGATTCGGGGTGTTCGCACTGTCCATACACTGATTGCTATATTTCCTATTAAAAATATCGATCTTTGGTTGGTTAGCCAGCTCATCGTCGATTGCGTCAGGGCCTGCAGGGTTGGCTTGGTCGCTTTGATTTAAGTCCCCCACTGAAAAATCAGTTAATAACTGAGTGGTAGACTCTGAATAAAAATTATTTTTATTTATTTATTTATTTATTTATTTAAGTAGAGTAATGCACGAATACGAAAGAGGTAAACGCAGATAAAGTTTTGAGCCACTCTTGTTCATTGACCATCAAAATTCTCAGGAGAGATTGAGAGATTAAATTAAAAACAATTAATTAAATGTAACTTCGTAGTCACTTTTGGAGCCTATACACACATTCGCATAAAAACTTATGTTTGATCTTTCAACAAAGTATAGTAGTAGACAGATACGTTTTAGTAGTGTCAAGTGAAAAATAAAGACAATTTTATTATTTTTAGTTGTCCTAAAGTTTTTAGCACAATATGAATACCATAACCATAACGTAATTAACACTAGAATATTATTGCCCAAGATCAATTGTGGAAGTAAGATATTATAATTTATAATATCTTATGCTACATTGATGCAATTTTGCTACTATTCAGGATTTCACATTTCTTGGCTAGGCCTATTAATATAAGAGTTGTTATTAATTCTTCTTCAACTACATGCTGATGTTTTAAAACAAGCATATTATTATGCACAAACTACACAGAGCATAAAAAGCTCCAAACTATTCGATTAACATATTAAAATTATACAAAAAAACAAAAAAACAAAACAAAAAGAACACATACAAACATTAGAAGATTTTAGAATTTTAACAACATTCATAATAATAATATAATTTCAAAAATAAATTATTTGCACATGGCTACCCTCACTTGCTATTGCAGGGTTGCCACTTTCAAGAATTTTATCCTTTTCCAAGGATTTTTAAGGTGTCTCAAGGATACCAGGATTTTTTATCATAAATAAAAATCCATTAAATTAAAACAATTTTAGTATGGTCTAAAACGTGATCAACAGAAACAAAACATCGAACAATAATAAAATATCAGTAGCACCAGTGATAATAAACCCAGCGAGTATAGACACGGCGTCGAAAACTAGAACGTTGATACATATTCTAAGAAAATTCACTCTTGGGCCTATGCTTGCATGTAATCTTAGGCCTAGTTAAATTCTTGAAAATCAATCTGGCATAACAAACTGACATACTTGGATTTTTCTCTCGTTAGTATCTTGCTTGGTAAAATTTTTTCTTCCTGCGGTACAAAGTTAGTATTTGTACCGGCGGAAGAAGATTTTTGTACCGTGCAAGATATTAATGTGGGGGGGGGGGGGGACAATCCAAGTATGTCAGTTCGTAGACAACAGTAGGCTATGTGTTACAAATAGAAACAAAAATAAGTCTTAACCCAATAATTATTAGCAAGAATATGTTCGGGCCAAATTATAAGTAAAAAATTTCACTATAATCGTCTATATTGGGCATACCGTTCACCCCAAAAACAAATAAAAAATAGTGTTGTCAATGTCAGATGATCATAAAGCTATATGTCCGTTGTTTAGTTAAACTTAAAAAAAATAGGACAATAGATTAACCTTGATAACTATTTTCAAGGATTTACCAGGATTTTTTAAGTACATATCTCCCAAGGATAAAAATAATTACTTGGTGGCAACCCTGCTCTATTGTGAAAATACGTTGGTGTAACAGTGAACTTATACCCTGAGAAGGAAGAGGTTACAGCTACTGGTGCTATAAACATAGGATATACACTATAAAGATACTGCACTACCAGCCACCCACCACTTAAAGACACCAATGCATGCTTGATATTCAAAACACATACAAAAACGCCATGTACCATAGATGTATCAGGGAAAAACACGGGGAAAGATAGAACACAGAGCTTGGTTAAAAAGGTAGTTTAATATCGTATGTGAGATTCAATTGGTGTATTTTTAACAGATTAATATTAATTTTTCAACTAACATTTATCTAAGAATGAATGAAATAACAAAGCAAAACATTAATTAAATAAAACGTATTAATGAAAGCTTTCCTTTTCAGATCTATATATTATTTTACTTGTACACAAGGACATAAAATAAATTTAATATTATCATTGGAACAAGAGTTGTGACAGACATTTAACAATAAGCAAAATACAATTAGTGCTGCCAGACAATAATTCTCAACTGCAAAGTAGGTAACCATTGACTTTACTGCTTTTACTTTCAACATGCACAGGTTGCACAATATGGCCATTTAACAGTAAACAAGGCAATGGCAAACATATTACATCCTCCCTCCTGTGCATCACTTTCATTTAAATATCGATAAACTTAATTCTTCTGCGACGAGTGAACAACACTCTTCTAGCCCAAATGTTTCGTCATGTATAATAAATACGTATTAACTTCACTCTCCCTCTGTGGCAGAACACTTTAAAGCTAAGCTGTTGGGTCCCATTGATCTTTACACTCCATCCACTAAACCAACCTCTATGTATCTACCAACCAAAAGTCACACATCATAATTACAATTTTATTGCATGCATTCTAAAAGAGATGATTTTTCTTGATAGCAAATAAAATGATAATCACATGCTGAAACAATTTTTTTTTTTTGAAGTGGTGAGTTTGAAATGTAATATTTTGTTGTACTGTACCATGACAGTAAGCAAGATGGCAAGTGCTTTTTTCAAATGACTGGTGAGGGGGAACTCAGTGTTGGGATGTTCACAGTTCAGTTAGTAAAATAGTGTTGCTACAACTTTAAAAGCCAAAAGATAATGTAGCTTAATCCGTAACTCGGGGCCGAGCATACTGCATGTAAGCAATAAATCATGTAAAACAACACTGGTGGACATGCATTTAACATTGCCATTGGCCATGACATGGACAGTATAGTATCTCAATGCCATTGCCCTAATTACTGACAATCTACATTAGTTTATCTCAATATGCAGTCTTATTCTAATATATATTGCAAGGGTATTAACAAGAAAGTAGGTCAACACATTTTTGACGTATATAATAATCATAATGTTCATATTATTATTATCTAGTTTGTAGGCCTAAAGGTACAAACAATTATTATAGTTACACCATTATATTGTTTTAGGTAGGTAATTAACAAAACACATTCCAAGATAAATTAAATATGCTTTAAGGGAGACAATAAGGTTATTTATTAGATGTTGGTTTGATATCCACATCACAACAAAACAATTTTAGCTCAAGATTGATTTGTTCTTGTTAATATAGGTTTGTTTCTACTACAAATAAATGAAATAATCGTTACTCACTGCATCATTGGCATTCATAGTGATGAACTGATGATTCATTACTATGAAATGAATACACCTAAGTCATAAATTGAAAATTGTTGAACTTTTGAAGAAGAGTACTGAACATTATGTGCTAATAAACAAAGAAATGCTGGATCATGGATGAAGATGATATTCAGTACCTGATTCTCCACTGTCCTTATATAAACCTAGTTAAATTTAATATACAGAATGCATTACCTATAATATTTACATGGCACATTGTTTTGTTAATGTTTATAATAATTGTTCTAGATACTTCCACCCTACCCTACCCTACATATTCAATGTCTACTAAAGCTCAGAATGGTAGTTATGAACAAATACATTTTAGAAGTCATACAATTAATGAACATCATATTAATGACAACTTTCTAGAACCTATACTAATGTTACGGTTTAATAAATTTAAGATGAGGGTTGTGGAAGACAAAAATTTATAGAGTATGTCTGAGACTGTGCTAACTGTTAAAAAGTGAAAACTAAATCAAACCACCAGCATTACAATGTAGTACTCATTCTGCAATTGTTAAAGATATTTCAGTTAAAATACAACAATAAATATAAATGCAACAATACCACACACCCACGTGTAGGTTATACAAAAATACTGGTAAGGCACTAATTTATCAGATCTTTGTCCACAATAACAGATAGGCCCAGATTGTATAATGTATTAACTATTAATAAATAATCCCACAGTAAACATACATGAGTTGTCTCGAATCTTTTTATACCGTTAAAAGCTAGCATTGACATGTTTCCTATATAGGGCATCACAAAGTGTGGGCCTATTTGTTTGAGGTTTAGGAACATATTATATATCATAAGGGCCACATCTATACGTCTGACGGGATGTTGGGCGTACAGCTGAGTTTGTGCTATACGTCCGACGGCGGACGGCCAAGGAGCACATAACTTAAAGGATTTCGGGTGCGCTCTTATCGATTATATCCTAGAACTAGTGCGGCGTACTACAACTGGGCGGAAAGTTCGACTAACCTAACGAAAGTACACAGAGAACTTAATTACGTCCACAAGCTCGGCGGGCGTACAGCCTGTGGTTGCTTGCCTGTCGGACGTATAGACACTCCGTATCATAAGGTGTTCTTGAATCTGCTTACACTGTGAGAATCTTATAACCTATAATGTAGTACTGCAATATGGTATTGGTACATATCTTAGTAAAGGTACTTCTTCTTATCAATTAAATAAGTAATTGCAATTGCATAAATTATGAACATCATCTCCAGAAGCTATACCTACAATAATGTGATGTTTAATTTTTAAAAGTAAATATATCCAATATTATTGGTACCTACTTAGTAAGCAACTGCCTATTAGTACTCATTTGGGAATAAAACTCTTCCAATATAATATGAGGAGTGCTTTAGTATAATAACACACATTGCTGTTTAAATAAACTATAATATATATTTTATAATACCTATGTAGGCAGGCACATACCTATCAGTATCACTTACATTTATTATAATTTTGCTAATAATGCTCCTCAGAGTGCATAGGTATTCTACAATATTTCCTGTATACCATATTGAGGTTTCATAACTCAATTAGCAGAAAAGTTAGAATAAACTATACATTAAAAGCTATCCCACAACTATGTATTTCAATATTTTTTTATTTTTCATTACAATATGAATAGGTACTAGTACGTATAGCAACATTAAAATTACATACAACCTAGGCCCCTAGATGCATTATTTTAGATTTTATCATGATTCTTATAGAAGGCCATTTGCATGAATATGCCTCTATGAAGGAATGCAGAAGAAAATGAAACTGCAGACCAATAATAAAATTAGTATGCCCCTGATATCTCCTAAACTAAAAATGAACTTGCTCAATATTTTGAATTTTAAAGGATAAATCAAAATGGAACCATTAATTTGAAAGAAATACCTGAACATGCTTATTAGTATATTGCATAAAATGTACTCTTTATCAAATTTAAAATTTCTTTTTGCCCAATTGAATCAAAATATTGATTGAATATCCTATTGTCGAATACAATAGGACATGAATTTTGATTTCAACTTACCATTTTTTTACACAACAAAAATCATTTTGCACATCTGGAGCAATTACTATTAGACATTACACGGTGCACAAAATGACTAGGACATAATTCTAGTTTAATGAAACAGCTTCAATGTGGTTTTGAACTGAATTTTGTATATCGTTTAGCAATTACTATGGATAGCAGTTATACGTAGTTATTACCATGCTAAACTATATCCCCTGGTCTAGACTCTCAAAGTCTACACCCAGGCACGTTGGAAGTAAATTTTTCCAGGGGGGGCAAACTATCCCAAGAAAAGTACATGCTTCCATACATAGTTAACTTATGTCCTTGAGTCAGTGGCATACAGTGAAATATATTTTGTGGGGGGCCTTGGACGAACGACTCAATGGGGGGAGGGGGGGGGGGCATAATAGCTCTTTGAAGTAGATTTTATGTGTTTTAGAAGAAGTAAAGGGGCTTTGCGGAACGAGAAAAAGAAAAGATAATAGTAGAATGAATTGAAGAATGTAATATTTATGCTTGTTGGTTTATGCTTTTATGGTTATTTGGTCATTTTTCTAGGGGGGACGAGAAGATACTTTCACCCCCCTTCCGTAAGCTCAGGGGGGGCAATCTACCACCCTGCCCCCCGGCTCCGACGCCGCTGTCTACACCTTTAGGGTAAACAAATGTCACTTTTAGTTTAAACTATGTACATTGAAACTTTCCAAACAATTTAAAGCTACATTAACTAAAATACATTTAACTTGGGTCATAAACTACAAAGGAAGCAGTTTTAAAAATTACACAGTCAAAACTCCCCAACACCAAATCAAATTAACAAGGCCCACCATTACGTAAGAAACCATTAGGCTAAAACCTTAAGATAAAAATAGAGTCAATAGCCCAAAAAAACAAATACATACTAATATATTCAAGATATGTGCATAAAATGACGCATTAAAAGGCGCTAAGTATTAGAAGTAGAACTTTATTTTGTTTTACTATTAGATGTACCTATTGTATTACTGTGTTGGCTTATGGCAAATGGTAGGTAATTAAATACCGGTGCAGTTGTGATCACGGATTACAAGAATTGGATAACACCACCAATTATTGTATGAGCTAGGAGCGACTAGCGACTAAGCAAGATCCAATTCACTACACTGGAGAATAAAAATCCGAATGTTTTTTTCCTTGTCTTTTTTTTTGTAATTTGTCGTTTGTCACACAGATTCCGGCTAACATACTCCGACTACGATGAAATTTTATGGAGGCTTCGAATCTCTGAACTTGAACTGCCACGTTTTGAGCGCAATCTAAACATTTTCTCATGAAAATCGCAATTTTACGATTTTTTTTTATTTTTAAAAAAATTTCTTCGACTTATAACACCCTACATGCTTTATCCGATTTTAATGATTTTTTCGCAAAACCTTAATTTTATGAATTAATATATAAGTGTAAAATTTGAGCGCAATCGAGAAATTATTTCTTATAAAAATCGCAATTTTACGATTTTTTTAACAATTAGGATTAATTAAAAAAAAAAAAAAAAAAGTTAATTTTTAATTTAATTTAATTTAATTAAAAAAAAATTTCAACTTAGTAATGATTTTTGCCACAGAACAACAGAAAATTCGCATAACACATGGCAGCTCAATGCACCAATTACGCTCATCCAACAACGCGGCGGGACTTAAGCGTTTTCCTAGTTGTATTCTATGGTCAGGTAACTAAATCAAAATACGTACTATAAGTTTAGTGACAATAAAAGATGGCATGATAGTACATGCTACGAGCTATGCACAGTATGTCTTGTTGTCTAGCACTAGCTCCCAGACTCCTAGCTAGTAGCTATGCGTGCTATGTGCACCTCTCCTAGTTCAACGAATGAATCTATTCTCTGTTAAAGGAGGACTGACATGGTGATGGTAAATTTTAATATAGTATTCTAGATACTATTTAACGACAATATGTGCCAGCATTAGAGCTGTCAGTCAGCATGGTACATGCCGTTTGTGCGCACGCCTTTTCGTCTACTTGCGTGTGACGACATACTGGCCAAGCCACTAGAAGATGATCGAGGCGGCAATATAATACCACACGGCAGTAAACGTTCTTCATAATATATTTCGCGCAATAAATGGCAGAATAACCAAAATGCGTATACGTACAGTAGAATATTCGTGCACGATCATGCCGCAAACAGATTGGAATTATGTCTCTTAGCGGATTGGCAATTATTTAATGAAAAATAACACGCGTTTTAACTTTTGTCTCCTCGCTTCCACCTACCATCCGTGCAATGTGGTTCGGGCCTCACCGGGAATCTTCGGCACTCGCTACCGGCTGCTTCGGAAATTGTTCACGGTGTGAGCAAGTAGCGATTGCATAATAAACTACCCTGTTCCTCTGTTGCACGATTTTACTCAAACTATTATGCACAAAATTCTCATCAAATTCAATATTGCCCTTTTCATGTATTGGCATTATCATTATAGCACTATGGAGTATGGACCATGGTTTGCTGGTTTCGATTCTCTTAAAAATGCAATAAACTTTCACGTTTTACTACTATCCCCCGACTAGCCCCTTAGGGTAGCCCTGCGTTTATTATGGACCATCCGGTGGCGAGCGAGGAAGAAGCCTGCTGGACTCGCCCTAAACACGTTGAGCGCAAGGCGGTCGGTGCGGGAGGCAAAAGTTATAATACATGTGTTTGTATTAAATTGTATTGGCAAGCCCTAAATAACATAATTCAATTCTGTTTGCGGCATACTTTAAAGCGAATATTCTGCTCTATATATACAAAAATTGATTATGCTGTCGCTTATTGCGTATCAGATGTAAGAATGAACGTTTGCTGCCGTGCGATATTACACTGCCGCTTCTATCGGGGCTGAATGGCTAGGCCAGTGTGACGTCACACACTAGTAGACGAAAAAGGAAGACCAAATATCTCGAAAACGAGTTGACTTAGAGAATTGCTTTTTTCGGTAATCGTACTTATTTCAGACGTAAATCAACTTTGGTTAGCCATGCCGGTCCTCCTTTAAGAGGCTCAGTGCAGACTCTCAGCATTTAGATTTTAGAATGCAGCATTTTTGTACTTTTTACATTGTATGAAAGGACACCATGATATTCTTGTTCTGTTTTCCCCCTACAAAAGATAATTAAATAATATGTATTTTTTGTACAGCTGCGATCAGATGTAAATCAAGGGGTCCTCGCTCGTGAATATTCGGTTCGTTTTGGCGTCGTTATATTCAGACAGAGCCATCACTCAATGACGCCATCTAACATGCCACGGTAAAACATGGCGGCCCTATTTTACTTTAGCATTTGGCCTATTTGGACTTTTAAACACTAGGCCCTGGGTGTAGTAATTATTTGAACAACGTTTGTACTAGGGATGCACATCGATACTTTTTTCATTATCCAATCCATTATCCAAAAAAATTCCAAAAAAATAATCTGCTCTTTTATTAAGTCCCTCTTTCATGACATGACATGACATTTCAGACATCTTTAATGCATTCTTTAGAAATCATATTTAAGTCTAGGGATTCCCCTTAAGACTAGGCCTTAGTTCTTACCTTTGCGTTAGTTTCCAATTAATTTCAATTCAATTAAGTTCTATCTAAGCTGTCAGTGTCAACCAGTTGTTGCTAACTACCAAAGTTTATTTTCTGTTTTGTTTTTATAAAAAGTAATTTTTCTTTTATCTGCCCTCTAGATACAGACTATCATATTAAAATCGAGTGTGGTGTTCGACTAAAACTTTAAATATTCTAGGCTAGGGGGCTTCCATCGATTGATAGTGCAGTTCACAAGGTGATACAAATCACGTTGATCACGAGTTGACCACGCGATGTCGGCTAAAGAGGTATCTTCCAGACCTCTTGATTTAATTATATCCATGGCTGTACATTTAACCACATCCAATGTCCTCGTGAATATCTAGCTACTAACTAGAGATCAACATTACTTTAAACCACAATTAAAAATTCACATTATTTGCTTTGGTAAATCTGATTCATACCACGAACAATTACTTAGTTATTACACAATAAATAAATAATAATAGATGTTTTCTATAAACATGCCTGCTACTAATTAATAAGACAGTTAGTACCGGTACTTTGAATCAAAACTTGTAGAAGTTAGGTGCCAAATTAAAAACCTTCTAGCTATTATTGATGACTGTAAGTTTTAAGTATCTATAGGCTATCTCTTGTCTTAGTTATAAAACTTTAAAGTGTTTAAAGTGTTATTGATCGGTCAGTTCTGTTGCAGTGGTCTATGATATAGGCCTACCCTATCTATCTTCTCATCATTAAAATTATTCAACCTATCAAAATAATTTATTTGTGATAATAGGGGGGACAAACAAGAAAATTAAACAAGCATCAATTGAAAAACATCATATTTCAAGCCCTGATAAAGAAGACAACACGGTCTTTGAAACGTTCAAAGATAATAAATATCAAACACCACTGTGGCAGAACAGCCCGATCAATACATAGAGTAATTCTCTTAATTATGTATTTTATTTCATTGAAATTGATTTTGCTTCTAAGGATGAGAGATACCGTAATAAAGAACAAACTGAAAACTGAAAACATGTAAATTAGGTTTCACTTCAAGCATTTCCCCATCAACTACACTTTAACCTTATTTAAATAGGCCTACCTAATTTATAAAGTATGGATCAATTATAGGCCTAGTACTTCCTATATTATATAGCCATATAGGCTATATGGCTTCCTGAAATAAACTGCAGAATGTACTGCCCACAACCACTAGCATTTCCAACCCCTTTGTAAATCTTCATTTAATAATAATATTTCTTTGTTTCTTTTAAATAAAAGCTGTGGATTTGTGGTCAAAAAGTTTTTTCAAGACTTATTGACGGTACATCATTGATTCTGGTAAGAGATTTTTGGAGGATAATGTATTCCCATTTGCAGGGGTGGGCAAACCCAGGATTTTTAGATACGAACCGAACTCGAACTTGAGTTTAAAAAAAATTCGAACTTCGAACTTTAGTACGGTAGGTACCGCAGTAAAATAGTAGGCCTACTTTCCACAATAGATATTTATAGTGTTAAATAGGAAATGAAATTATTTATCATGAAATGTTTCAACATAAAAAGTGGAAAGGTTTGTTTATTTGTCCGTCTGTTTAAAAAAAAACTTTGAACTTTACAAAAATTTTGAACTGTACCAAATTCGAACCCAACTTAAAGGTATATCAATCCGTCATAATAGGTAAAATAGTGATAAGTCTGGACCGGCACCTCCACCAAGAAAATATGTAACTTCTGGACCGGCACCTCCACCATCCATTTTTTTGTTTTTAAATTTGTACCTGTGAACTGAGAACCATTTTTTGACTTGTCAAATAATGTGACCGCACACCACTACAAATTAGTAAAAAAAAAAAAACTTTGAACTTTTTTTTTGAACTTGAACCGAGTTCGAGTTGAGTTCGAGTTCAAATTTCGAACGTTCGCCCATCCCTACCCATTTGACATTTACTCATCATTATACATCATCATCTAGATGTCCACACCTCATTTAAAGTATTGCTTATGTATTTACGCAAGTAGGCCTACTACGTATAGGCAGCCATTGATTTACTACACACGTACTATTAATAAATGCCTGCACATTATGGCCCAAAATAACATGTTATACCTAGTTTACCACATGTAGGCCTACAACCAAGATTCCAATGTATTGCTTTTCATACCATAGTCAATAGGGACCCATTCTTTGTAAACTGAATAATAGTGGTTGAAAGGCAATTTGCCAAAAGGCACTGCATGGTCTTCATGAAAATTAATATCATTACGTACATACATGCTATTGTTTTGTGTAAAATGTGTGGGTGTAACTTAAACATATTATATTAGAATGGCAATGGTCAACAGGTAAAGGTTAGATCTGGATACTTCAAAACATAAAACAATACTACTATTAAAATAGTACGGTATTAAGTATTCCCTTACATCTGCTGGTCTTGACCAACGAGTGAATGGAGGTGTACCAGCTCGGAATATGGCGGGCGGCCCAATGCATCCGATGTGAAAGTAAGTTAAAGTGGCAGCTTGAAGTTGCAGCCCGAACAGGAGCTTATTCCCTTCCCTTCACCTAGTTTAACAGTGTCTCTGTCTAGGCCGGAGGATGTGGAGTTTGCGTCATGCCTCCTCTGAAACCAATTTCACAAAGTTCAAATAAGTACCTACAGAACTTATAAACTAAAACTAAAAAAATGATTTTCAATTTTCATATAACAAAAAATAATAATTCTTAGTGCAATTATATCACAGGGCAATACAATAGCCTTAGCCTTTAATCGAGAAATATAATAGAATTAATGTCAAGTTAGATCTATGGACACATCTATGCAGACAAAATATCAGTCAACCATGAGCAGACACTATTTTTGGAGAGCAGAATAGGATCTAGGCCTATGTGATCAAATCAATGTGTTTATAAATAATATGACAAATCACATACCACTGTCACTGGCTTTTAACTATAAAATTAAATAAATTATTACATTCTGATGAGATTTTAAATAACACAAGATTACCGACATGGCTCAAAAGTAAAAATTATTTATGAAAAACATATTTTATGGCAGAACAAAATTTTGTTTAACTGTGTCACACAGTCAGATCTGCTACGTACTAGTAGTTATATAGGGTGCCACTGCCAATGATAACAATAACACATCTGACAACTTTAGAAATTTAAATCATCATCATTGCCGTTTCCTACTTCTGGCAGGGTCAGCTTGGGTTTTGCATCCAAATTCTTCCACTTCTTTCTATCCTCCCACAGTCGTGTCTCTGCTACATCCTCCCAGCTCTCATCTCTAGTATGTAGGTCTCTTGCTATGGTCTCCTTCCGTCTCTTCCTTGGTCTCCCCCTTCTTCTTCCTCCTTCAATCCTTTTCTCATACATTCTCCTGGGCATCCTCTCTTCCTTCATTAGTTTCATATGCCCAAACCATCTCAGCCGTGTCCTTCCCATCCTGTCACCTATAACTTCTCCACCCCAAGCATCTCTCTGATGTTTGTATTTCTAATTCTATCTCTTCTTGTCTTGCCCACTGTGCTCCTCAGGAATCTCATCTCTGCCGCCTGTATTTGGCTTTCTTTCTTTCTATCACCCATAGTCCAGGTTTCTGCCACATGTGAGGATCGGTATGAAGTAGGTCTTGTATAGTGTCATCTTGCACTGTATGGGTATTTCCCTATCCCACACCAGGCCTTTTACACATTGGTAGAAGTTACTTGCCTTTTGTATTCTGTTGGTAATTTCCTTTTTATCTTCCCGCTTGCCATTATTTCACTTCCTAGGTATCCAAAACTCTCCACCACTTCCAGGGTTTCTTCTCCAATCTTAATTCTGCATAAGATAGTTCCTTATGTCTCCTTCTCCTGGCATAGTAACAACCTTGCTCTTGCTCACGCTTATCTTCATGCCGGCCTCTTCAATGTGCCTCTTCCAGAGGTCTGTGTATCTCTGGAGTACCTCCTCATACTCTGACCACGCCACAAAATCATCGGTAAACAGCATAACCTCTACCTCCTCCGTTTCCTCCATCTTTACCTTGTTGTGGATGTCATCCATCACTATTATAAATAGATGTGGTGACGGCACACTTCCCTGCCTCAGCCCTTTTGTTATTTGGAACCACCCTGACATCCCAAACTGTGTTTTTACACAGCTTTCACATACTATGTACATACTTCTAAGTTCTAACCCTGTCTATCAGTCCTTTGTCCACTCCTTTTCTTTCCAAGCTTTCCCACATTACATTCCTTGGCACACTATCATACGCCTTTTCTATGTCTAGGAAGACCATACTCATTTTTCTACCCATCTCCCAACTTTTCTCCATAGCTTGTCGAAGTACAAATATCGAGTCTATACTGTTGATCTTCCCCATCGAAACCCATACTGTTCTTTATTCAGTACATATGTGGTCCACCTCTACTCTCATCCTTCTGTCTATCATATAAATTTAAATAAAAAACATAAAAAATTACCTTTATTTATTTACTTTTTTAAAATTATTTTCTTCGTTGTATTTTATTTTATTTTTAACACAAACATGTGACAAGTATTTAGGTACCTGATTGCAAGCTTAACTCTTTTAACAAATTTTTGCTCTTCAAGGAAGCACCTTGGCTTGGAATCGATCAGGAGGAAGGAGTGGCCCAGCAGTTTTCCTGACCATGAGTGAAGCCGCCTCGCGTTACCCCCACTCTCGCCATTCCCCCTACCGGTACCACAGGCAGAGAATCGCTACAGAAGTGGCCACACTACCCCTCCATCTACATGCAGACTATCGCTGCTGAATTAGCTTCACCTTGCTGGCTCCAGGGAATTGGAATTGATGGCATACTTATGGGTATTTATATTTACATGCTACACTTTTTTGTAATGTGAATGTATGTATTATCAGGGGTCGGCTTTAATTCAGTGCCGGCTTGGAAACAAGAAAATACGGTAGGTTGTAAGAAAGAGGCATAGCCCCAATCACATTAGTGTGTCCAACAAGTAATACCTAATCTACTAAAAAAACATTAATGGTGGTAAACACAAACAGTGAATTCATAAAAAACATGCAATTATACAATACTACTACCTAATAATAGTAATATATCAGTATAGGGAATTCCAATATGTACAATAACTTCTTCAATAAGTCACTGAGTGTTTTCATTCCACAGATACCACGTAACGATCACTCTTGCATCCTTTTGTAAATAAAATAAAATATATACCTTACCTATAATCTAAGTAGTATTAGGCCTATGACATTTTTGTTTCAGCTTGCATTTACTATTTACGTAACCACAATACACACTAGTTATCAGCAAGTTAAGATTCAAAGTTTGCAAATAGTGGAGATAATGATGGTTTTGTTTTGTTTTGATGGTTAGCAAATAAGGGTTTATTTATTTATATATTGAAAGAACACTATGAGGAAATGCCAAGGGGTATGGACAGGAGGGAACAGGAGTACCAACCCTCGAAAAATTGCGAGGTAATGGACTCGCCGGGTCTCAAATTCAGTCGCCACGAGGTTGGTGTGGCAATCCGGGGGCGAAGCCCCAGCCGCCGAAGGCGAATTTTTTTTGAAAAGTACCCCTAGTTAAGTGACCTGAAACACGTTTTTTGGCAAATTTCAATGACGAATAAGGGTTAAATAGGAAGACAATATTGTGATGTAATGACACTCACAAACACTGGACACAAATGATTAATTATTGTCTAAAATCACATGACTTGTCTTGCAAAGCAACTCAATGTATAACACTGATCTGTCTATAACACCAACACGTATCCTGAATTTGCTGCTAATACAAACCTTCCTTTTGTTTGCATGCGACTAGTGCCCAACTGTTCGCCGGCATGTCATAAAAAGGCCCATATCTGTGGGTCGTCTTTGCCCTGCTCATTGTACTTGGTAAGGTTTGAAGGATTGGTGGTGTTGGCGGGGTGGGGGGGTTCAAAGTGCCGACAACTTCATTTTCTCGGTTCCACTAGGACTGCCGCTGTTCGATATTTAGAAATAAATAAAAAATAAAAGTTTTGATTTGAATTGCTTTGAGGGATTTACCAGTGGTATTGAGACAAGGGATTTAATATCTTAACTCGCCAGGAGACTTTTGTAACTCGCCAGTGGCGAGCGGATTTTTCGAGGGTTGCAGGAGTACTATCGGTACTTGTTCATTAACGGGACCCCCCTCAATTTTTTGTTAATTTGTCCCCCCAATCGTCGTTTTTTTTTACTTATTTCTGTTTACAATAAATAATTACAACTTGCGAGGAGTTGAATACATGACTCAGCCACTTGACTCACACGTTCAACGTGACTCAGGCGAGTACAATCCATTGGAACGCGTAGGCCTACATGAGAGCAGTCGTCGCCGTGCAGCTGACATTGATGTTCACGGACACCAAATGAACCTTCAAAACCTTTAACGTCACTATTTTAAACGAAAGTACTTTTCTATTGAAAGTCCTATATATTTAAAAAAGTGACGTTAAAGGTCAAGGTCAAGGTGGTCATAGGCCGTGTCACTCCCCTGGTGCAAAGTATGTAGCCGGAAATGATGTTTTCGAGGCTTTGTTCAAAATAATTGTATTTTCCTGACCTCCCGAAACTCAGATGGAGTAGATGTAGTAGTTATGATTGTCTAATGAAATGTTTTTACTGAATTTTTACATTTTTTGGAGGGGGTCCCGTTAATGAACAAGTACCGTACTATCTTTAGTTGAAGTTGTAGTTGTTTATTCACCATTATAAATTTACATTCATTTGGGTTTCGTCGTTTTAGCTAGTACGTAGATACAAGAATCAAAGAAATCATTACAATGATTCATTAGCTATATAAACATATTATATATATAGCCTATATAGGGCCTATATGTTTTGTCTTAAGCCTTTGTGATCCATGGTTTAATGTTTTAATTATCTTTGTACGATAAATATCACGCACAGTATTATAGAAAATAACTTTTATTTCCGACGTTTCGGAAAACTAGGTTTCCATTTTCAAGAGAAGTAAGAAAAAGTAAAAAATAGAGATGATACCTCCCTAGTAGAATAAAAATGCATGTCAAAATAATGAAAATGTTTGCATGAAAGCCCCCTTTGTAATCTCCAGTCACCAGTCCTCAAGATGTGATTTTGAGGGGATCCACACCGACTGCCTATTTTATGGCTTTTATGACTGAATGCATTTTATTTTAGTATTTATTTCTTGGGAACTCTATTCACTCCTTCTTTACAAAGAGGTGCATACTTGTACTATGTATTAGTCTAAGTGAATAAAGATATACCCTACTCTTCTCTACTCTTATCGCCTTTTACGGTGAGCCAAAGAGGAATGCTCAGGAGTCAGGACCTATTCTACCCCAGGCCCAGTGTTACAACCATTTGTCTGTGTTAAATATGGTTTTATTACTATTTACCTGTGTCATTTCAGGTATGGAAGACGTATTAATGAAGAGGGGGCTGAAGAAGTTGTGTCAGGTTAACTTATGCTCCCAGAAAATTAAAAGCAACACTATCCCTTTTCAGAATTCCCTGTCTCAGAGCCAGTGCTCTTTCCAACCTGAGTCTTAATTTGGAAATAGGCAATAGTAATTAAAAAATATATATTATCTCTGGCAAGCAGAGACAACAATAACTGACTTATGCAGTATGAGTGACACCCAAAGTAACTTATGGTACTGACCTTAAGTTCAGTAGCTAGGCAGATGAATGCATCTTCCACATGTGTGTTTTCTTTGGCTGAGGCTTCAAGCACAAACAATATTTCTGGGATGTATTCACACATGGCCTCTGCTTCTGCAAATTCGACTTCACGCAGACTCTCCAGATCACACTTGTTACCTGGAAAATTGTACTCAAGGAGTGCTATGGCAATGACAATGAGTAGACTTAAAGTCTAGCCTATTAACATCATAAATAGGTTGGCCTACTTAAATTTAAAACTAATCTAGTAGGCCTACAAGATTGTACTATAAAGAAAGAATCTGTTACTATAGAGCATAGTCGATAAAGAAGTTTCCACATTGGGGAGGTCCTCCAACTCCCAAATCAAAATGGACTCTTAACGTTCTGCACGCTGTGGGCGGCTCAAATGTGAAACTACTAAAAGCACCGCACGCTAAATACGGTCAGTAGATCATCAATGTGCTTACGCTAAGACAGACGAAACGTAAGTTTCAATTTTATTTCAATCATATTAGCCCAGGGCCCTAGCCTTTTAAAACGATTTACTTTTGATTATTTATTGTACTATAAAGTGTTGCGCAGGCGTCACTGTCATTTTTGTACGAAATGAATTGAGATGTGCCTTGTTTGAGCATGACGGACGTAAGTGGAGCCTAGGCCCAAGGCCACAATACAGTTTCAGACGTAAGTACCCCCTTGGCACTCAAATCAAAATCTTAAACAATACATATTGTCGGGGACCTTCGAAATCTCTGAACTTAGATCTGTCACGTTTTTGGGTACAATCGAAGAAATCTTTTATGATTTTTTTTTACAATTTTTAGTGCAATATTTTTAATGCAATGAAATATTTAGACTATACACTGCACTTATAAATAAAGAAAACAACTTTGTAACAATATTTCGACGACTATTCAGTCATCTTCAACGGGTTTAATGACATTTAACAAAAACAACAGTATGAAAAAAAAACCAAAATCCAACATTTTTAAAACAAATACATACTGCCATGAGTGCCATCTAAATTTCACCAGATAAACACATGCCTACCATCTTATAAAAATTAAATCAGTTATGTTGCCAACTGACAATTAAGATAAAATGAAAACACAACACCTTTGTAAGCGATGACTACCTCTGACTTGTGGAACAAACATTGTTCAAATAGAAAGACAATCAAGTACTAATAACGTTCTTCACAGCCATAAAGACCAAATGACAATTCAGATAAAAAACACAATAGGCCCTACCTTTATAACCTTTATATGACTGACTCTGACTTGGAACAAACATTTTCCAAATAGAAGGAAAGTCAATACTAGGAGTAGGGCTTACTAATGACGTTGTTCTTCACAGCCATAAAGGCAGCCTCTTTTAACCGACGTTTATGCAGATTAGTTTCATGGAGAATGATAGAGGAGTCGTTCCAATTCACATAATGATGGTTCTCATAAACATGTTCTGCTAGTCTTGAGGAATAAACTTTATGTTGCGCTACATTAGTCTTTCACACCCCTGTAAGAGACCCTGTTGCAAAACTTGCACCATTCACCCCTCCACCACTACCGCTCGAGCTACCGGAAAGACCTACCCTATCAAGCAACACCACAGCTGTGCCACTACCAACCTGATATACCAACTACAATGCCAGCTATGCCCAGCCAAGTACATAGGCCTCAACACTAACTCTCTGAGCACGAGAATGAATGGGCACAGACAGGACACTGTCAAAAAACTAGACCTGAAACCGGTGGCCCAACACACAGGCACTCACAACATAGACTTCAACAACTGTTACACCACAAGGGTAGTGAAGTCGTTGCCCCCATCATACAACGAGGAACACCTAAGACAATGGGAATTGGCGCACCAAATCATCACCAACTCGCGCCAAAAGCCTAACCTCAATCTGAGGTAGGCTGCCCACGCCTCCCTCACTAACCCCTCCCACCTGCACACCGCCACCTACTCACCCCAACAGCGCCTTGTATAAATGTAATTATTGGATATTGCTTAACGTCTCGTATTTGTGCAACTAGGCTAATCGAGACGAAGGGAGGGACGTAAGGGATGACGCGGGGGGACAAGGGGTGGACAGGCCTGTGCTGGTCAGAACCAGCCACAAGCATATGGGGAGGGCAAAGGTTCCCCCACGTCGTGGTCGTCTCCGTCTGTGTCATCATCCGTCCGTTAGTCAAAGGGAAGGGGAAAGTTCCCCGACGACGACCCAGAGCTCGCACGTTAGTTTCAGGGAGACAAACTCCCTAATCACGGGCCAAACCACGAGAAGGTTGCGAGTTGGAATTTGTTGGCCCTCCTTGTATAAATGAAATATAACTGTAAATAATGTTTAAATATTAGTTCTTCTCCAATGGTCGGTGACCAAGGCCGCGTAGGCCGAAACGTTCGACATTTGTGTTTTGTTAATTGTTATATGTGCACCTCGTCTCGAGCAGCTACCTACAATCTTTAAGGTAAGCTGTTGGTCTCCTCTCGCCTTTCCCCAACCACAAACACCAACCTAGCCGATAGGCCCTATCTAAACCAACATACATTAGTCTTATGCTCTTTTATCCTGACGTCCAAAGGTCTTTTGGTCTCACCAATGTAAATGTCACCACATTGGCATGGTATCGAATAGACGGTATTCTTAGACGATTGAGCATCATTATTTGGCTTAGTTTTTGTTAAAATGCTTCTGATAGTATTAGGCGATTGGAAAATAGTTCGGACCCCAAACGGAGATAACAGATGTCTGACTTTTTCTGATAAATTAGAATAGTAATCAAGGACCACAGTTTTTAGAATACGAGATGGGACAAGATCTTGACTTTTGTCTTTCATATCCATGGAAGGTGCAGATTTTATCAATTGATGACACATTTGTCTCGGGTAACCATTTTTCATGAAAGCATCATTGAGGTAGGAAAACTCTTGGTGCAATAATGCAATAATAATATAATAATAATATAATAATAATGAACAATTTGAAATGGCTCGTATTGTTAAATATCTCATCACACCTTTCTTTATGTGGACCGGATGATTTGAATCTGCCCTCACATATTGATCAGTGTGTGTTGGCTTCCTGTACACAAGTAGACACTTCTGTTTCAACCTTAGAAATCAGTAGGTCGAGGAAAGGAAGGCTACCGTCCTTTTCTTCCTCAATTGTGAATTTAATGTTCCTATGGAATCCATTCAACTCTTGATATAAAGATTGAAATTCTTCCAGTGTCCCTTGAAGAATACACACAATATTGTCCACATATATCTCCTCCAAAGATCGATTTTGGTAAGACAGACTCATAACACCTCCTCACCTGCACTAAAAGTTTCATTATTATATAGGGCTATGCAATATTTTTGCCGATTCTGACCACATGGACATTTACATGGACATAAGGCCAAAGGATATGGTGATGTAGGCCTAGAAGCCTACCTTTTGAAAGAAAAAGTTTAAAAAGTTAGCCAGAATCCATAGAAATAAAGGTTTTAATATAATTTTTTTGGTGTATATAATAGCTAGGCCGCTTTGCGAACGCTTTTTTTAGTCGCGTTGATGGATGAGCTTGTTTGTAAGTTTTTAGTTTGTGTGGGATCTCTTTACTTTTGCAAGTGCTTTTTGAATGCATTGTAGGTCATTGTTGTCAAGTTTCTAGTTCTATTGTTAGGGGCCTACTTGTTATTTTATAGGTAGGCCTACCTAAAAAAAACTCATATTAAAACCTTTATTCTATGGATTCTGGCTAATTTTTTCTACTTTTTCTTTCAAAAGGCAATACATCACCATTACCTTAAAGGCATATTGTCACATAAAACGAAGTAACTATTATCTTCAAGAAGACCCGCAAAAAATAAGAATTCCGTCATATTTGGCATCTATGGGTGATGCCCGCTTCCTCTACAATGGGTTGTTTTGACGCAAGCCTGGGAGCTTGTGACGGTCGTGGTGGTCAACGGATCGAGCGGCGAGGCGAGGCTCTCTGCTCTAGCACACGGCACCTGCAGTTATGGGTTGACAGTGTCTGCGTGGAGTCTTTGTCACTAGTTTTGAGTACTGCTTTTATTTTTCAGTGTAATTTGTTGAATATGATATTAGTGGTTACATTAATCATTGTATGGGTAATGCAAGTGACTGCAGGCTACACTAATGTAAGAGCTTCCTAAGCATGAGTATGTGTGTGACTGTGTAAACCACATGTATTATAGTTAATATTAATTATTCCACCTACGGGAGTGTTTCCCGACTATCCAAATTCCAAATCGAGAAATGTATTATAGTGTTGTAAATAGGCTATAGTGTCAATGTCGCACAAGAAAATAAACATGATGCCACAAGATAACATGGCACCGTGTATGTATATGGATGCAGTAAGATATTTGCTAGTAGCCTACAGAAAATTTATATTTTCACTGTTTTCCAAAGAACGACAAATCTCCTAGTCTTGTGAGATAAATCCTGTCTAGCGCAAATTAAACGGGATAAATTTGTTTTTTAAGAGACCCAAATATGTTTCGAAAATTTCGTGAATACGATTATGAAATTGTCAACAGTCTGAAAATAAAGTAAAGGGGAATTACTGTAAGTTGAAAACATGAGTCTTCTTTTGTCAAATTGAGAGGTAAATTAGTGCATGTAAAGAAGGAATTAATGTCTACGTATAGGCCTACTCTGGCTAGAAACAAAAGTGATCTTATTGAAAACATAACGTTTCCACCAATCAACAAAAAGCAGAAAATTTTAAGTATGTGTTAAAGTTACACTGACTATTCAACTCAACTAACTAGTCTTGACTGCGCGCCCATTGAAGCGCTCGCTCGTATGCGGTCGCCAGTCTTCTCTCGGAACCAGGCGAGGAAGACCACCATCTACGTCACGCCGCGTGACGTCACCATAAATTGCTCATCAGTCGAGTAAATTGGGTCCGATTTCTTTAATTTTTTTTTCAAATTCTTCAAATGAGGTTTAACATATGTTCCCAACAATGCTATCTGATACTATGCCTTTAATGTCCATGTAAAATATGAACATTGTAGCCCCACCCGTTTGGTCAGAATCGGCCCAAATATCACGAAAATATCGCATTAAAAATTTAAAAAAATCGTAAAAGTACGATATTCATGAGAAATATTTCATCGATTATAGCCTACCCAAAAAACGTGGCAGGTCTAAGTTCAGAGATTTCGAAGGACCTCTCCAATTTTCATCAAGATCGCATAGCCGTTTGACCAGTAGAGCGCAAACAAACAGACAGAAAAACAAACAAAAAAAAAACAACACCCAAGCTAATTTTTTTGGGATGGTCAGTGAAATTGAAGTCTTCGCTTTGCTCATCCAATAAACTGCTTAACCTTTTGTAGAGTACGCCCGTATCTAATACGTGGAGTTTAAAAATGGCGCCAGGAGTACGCCCGTATCTCATACGTTTGCCTTGTGTGGTCGAGTGTGTTGTCTTTCCGTTTCAAGTTCTTTGAATAATTTTAAAACAGACGTGTAGCGTTACCTCTCGGCAATAGTAAGAACTATTTGTAAGGCGATGTATAGTGCTGCCAACTTTATTGTAAATAAATAACTAAATGCGAGTGTTTATGGAAATTGACAGTACCACGATGTGTTTGCAAGTTATTGTGGCCGCCAAACGCCGGCCTGTTGATTTAGGAGACGGAATTACGACGGTAACTACAAATAAAATAGATGAATCTGATATTAGAGACAGTGAAGTATTTGTTTTGATACTAATAAGATGTAGAAGTCAAGTAGGGACTAGCTCCCATTGCCACTACAACAGGTGGGCGTAGGCCTACAGCTAGGGCTAGGCCTAGGCCTAGACGTGCTGTCAACCCCCGAAACTAGACCCCACAATTTTTAATTTTGATGATTCAAATAGTGATGTAAGCCCTAATTTGGGTTTTCAAGTGCTAGGCCTAGGCCTAGTTAGTAAGGAATGACCAAAAAACAGGATTTTGTTAAATGTAAAAAAATAACCCACTCCTGGGCCCCGATTCATGTACATTTTTATCCCGGTATAAGCAGAGTTAGGTGGTATAAGTGCGGTATAACTCCGAATCCAATTCATGAAGACTTATCCCGCCTCGCACGGGGATAAGAAAATATGTAAACAGATGGCGGACATTTTAAATTTTGCGTCTATGTGTAAAACGAGAAAAGTTTTCATTACTCTCATAAACAAATCAGAAACCGTCTTGGGCCTAGGCCCAGATGTAGAAAATTATTCATAATACAACAGTGTAGGCCTGAAGTTCGATTAGGCTATAGGACTAGATAAAATTAATACGAACATAACACGTTGACAAGCCCTTGGCCTCTCCTAGGCCTGCACGACCTTGTTTTGACACAGATCCCGCACAAATAACTAGTTTTGATTACTAAAAGCCTTATGCAGATGAACAATAGTATGATAGTCCTAGGCTATTCCAAAATTTACGGCAATAATACGCCTTTTCTTGACTTTTAATGATCTCACGCAATCTTCTGTCAATAAATAAAAATGTAAAACAAAAGATGGAGCAAATTTTTAGTGTTCTTTTGCAAAGCTGCTGATTTACATGGCTGTGGAATGCAGTGGAAAAACATTTGTTGTACTTGTTGTTGGATTGAAAATTTCTGATTGGGGCAAAAACATGATTTCATCAACCTCATAGCCAAAATATAAATTTAAAGCTACATACATGTGTCATACATCAAATTAAAGCTTACAGCTTATTCTTTCAGAATCGCCAAAGTTCAATGGAATGGCATTTATATATTTTATAATATGACACAAGAAGTGCAATGATGTTCTGTTAATTTTTTTTTCTACATTTTACAATAGCAATTGAAAGCCAAGGAAAGTGATTAAAGAAAATTAGATTGCTGCAAAATGCATTCCTAATTTGGTTCCACATATATGCACAAACTTATTACCAGCATACTATACACCCCATCATATGCTATTTCAAATATGGCAGGTCTGTATCTTTTTTGAAAATTGGATTGGTACGTCTGTTACTAAAAGTTCCGAAAGTTCTTGTTCTGAGTGACTCAACAGTTCAATAACTTCAAAAATTTGTTTTATAAGTTAGATTATGGATGTGAATTTGAAGTAATTTTTTCAATTGTCTAACTTTATGATTAGTTGATAAATTGTGGTAACAGACGTACTTTGAACGGTAACAGACGTACCATGGTACGTCTGTTACCACTGTTATTTCTCATATCCGATATTATTGTTTAAATTCTTTGTCCATAAAAGTTTGTAAAAATACCACTGGAGTGATAGGTCGAAAGCTTTCTTGTAAAAAATTGCTTCCATCAGCATGTTTTAGGCCTACAGTGTATGGTACATTATTAATTATTTCAAATTTTCTAATTAAAGGGTATCCCAATATCAAAGATTATTCCACTGGAATTGAAGTGAAGTTGGTCAAGATGATGCACTAGAAGAATCTTAAACACCTGGTAGCCTAGATATTTAAATATCAGTGATGCACCAATAATTAGATTTGTGCCTTTGTAACTGTCAAATTATCATAAAATAACTTGTACGGTGGAACCTACACAACTGTTGGTAGCCAAAATTTAACAGATTATTTGGAAGCTAGAGTTGAGGTGAATTACAATCCTACCATAATCATAGTAGGCCTACATATTTACAGTTGAGGAGCCAGTTTCATACACGGATATTGACACCATTGTAGAAATTCTCCCCCTCCCGTGATGGATAACAGAAGTCATTGCTGTACTGCTTTAGAAATTCAATTTTACTGAATGATGGTAACAAAGTTTGATGTTTCATATCTAGGGATGTTAACTGATCAACGTAATGGAGCAGAATAAATTTATGTTATGGTTTGACCAGGTAGCAAAGGAAATGTATTAAAAAATGCAATTTTTATTCCTACAAGGTAGGCCTACGTCTGTTACCGCCTATTTCTTTAAGATTAGACAATATCCTCATAAATTCATATGAAATGAAGTGATTAGTATAAGTATGAGGTAGTCCTCTATCTTGTACCTATTTTGTATTCATGAGAAAGTTTGTTCTGTTGTATTCATTCAGCAATCACATACATTTACCAATTTCTAACGTAGGCCTACCGGTAATGTCTAAACAGTTGTCAAAAAAAGAATATCTGGATGTAACTGACCAATAATGAACAGAGAAATTATATTTGAAGATTTGATTAACTGTAACCACAAAAAGAAGCATGATCTATGATATTTAGTATAAAATACCAGTTTTAATTCAGACAAGGTACGTCTGTTACCATACTTGGTACGTCTGTTACCAGCCTACTTCTTGCATAGTAGGCAACATACTTAAAAATACACATGAAGTGACTTGTGAATCTGATTAAGTACTATCTTGTAGCTATTTTGTATGAGAAGGTTTTTTATTTTGCATGCAATAATCACAGAGTTTTAATCATTTCTAACATACTGTAAAAACACGCGTCCATTAAAAGTACGTCTGTTACCGCTTGTTGCGATCCCTGTCACGAGAAAAGTTGATATCGTACAGTAAAAATGTTTATACCATGAGAAAGCTCATCTTATTTCCTATTCATCCACATACTTACAATGTCTTTTTAATGAATGGATAACAATATAATTGGGTTTGTTAATACAAAAATGTTGTCCGAAGGTACGTCTGTTACCCGTGTTTTGTCCCATTGGATGAGAGTTGCTCAGACTTAACCAGGCCTTATCCTGCCATGTCCTGCATTATACCGTCCTTATACCACCTATACCCGGGATAAATGTACATGAATCGGGGCCCAGGGAGTAGTAAGGTGAAAGCTAACTCACTCGTCAAAAGGTTAAAGAAAGTTATCGAAAATTAAAAAATAATGCATTTTTTAGTAGATGACATCTAGACTCGTAAGGTAAGAAAATTTGGATCCGGTTTCAGACCTTCTGGGAGTCAGATTACTTCAATCCTGAATGCCAAAATTGTTATTTCATCCAGCTTACTGAATGCCTTTGAAGTTTGAAGGTTGTCATTATCTGCCCGCGTTTTATCGGCTTTAAATTTAATGTCCCCCACTGAAAATCAGTTCTGTGATTGAGTAGGTAGACTCTAAAAAGTAATTTATGAATGTATTTATTTATTTGACTTACCAACAAGAACTAATATCACATTGGAAGCTGTGTACCTTCGCACTTCCTCGATCCATCGTTGTAGACTAAGGAATGATGAGCGTTTAGTGATGTCGTAAACTGGAATAACATTAAAATGAGCCGATAATGATGCAATTGAGTACCGGTAGTGTAGGCCTAGTATGGGAACTGGTAATTAGCATAAAAATTAAACTAGTCTAGGGGCTAGGCCTAGGTCTGTGTGACTAGGACTGAAGGGAACTCTTTCGGTTGGTATGGACAGTTTTTGATCAGTAGGTACGTACTTTAGATTTAAAATAGCGACGTTAGGTTTTGTAGGTACTTTAGGTTTAAAATAGCGACGTTAAAGGTTTTGTAGGTACGTACACACAAAAAAACTGTCCATACCAACCGAAAGAGTACCGACTGAAGTAGGTAAAAATATCAAATTAACTCTGTAGATGGTTACCATAAGTGTCTCAGCAAAAAAGAGGACATTTCGTTCACAGACATTCGCGGACTACAAGGGGTCTGGGGCGGAGCCCCAGCCGCCGGAGGCGAATTTTTTTTCGACATTTTTACCGTCAGGCGATCTGAACAAGGGTCAAGGAACAAATGAGGGTGCCGACGCCTTTTAAATTGTGGGGTTATTTTTTAAATGAACACTACATTTTATGACAAAACTTAAGACAAGTCGCCTAGGCCTACAAACACTTCCTTACGTACGCCGTACGACGTGGACACAAGGCACGAAACGTACGGAAATGGTAACTAAATCACGTGATAGTACACTGCTTGCTGCACAGCCTGGCGTGTTGTGACACGCTCGGACATGATCGGCTGCTCGTATTCGGCGATTTACGGTCGGTGGATGGTAAGTGAGGGGGCGGAAGGGTGCGCATGCGCCTCTGCATGAATTGGGTGAAATAACCGGACATTTTGCATTATTTTGAAAAAACCGCCCGGACGCCGACAGACATAAAAAAAGAGGACATGTCCGGCTTTAACTAGACGTATGGTAACCCTAACTCTGTAGGCCCTAACTATAAGTAGGCTAGGCCCTAGGCGCTACTACTACATATTTTCCAGACTTTTCAGGTAGTTACAAACCCTGGTCAAACAGCCGAAATGACCTCATAACATAAACATTTGCAGGGAAAACAAAACCTAGGCTAGGGGCTAGGCCTAGGCCTAGGCCCTACGTTACCCCTACCATAGGTCTAGATGCATAACGGTAGGCATACCAAATTTACCTATGATAACTCCATTAGCCGATCGATAGTAGCTTTGAGTTATTGTACGGAATCTTTCTTGACCTGCCGTATCCCAAATTTGTAGCTGAAACAAAGACAATTTGAGCTTAAACTTAGGCCAAGGTCAAAACTGGCATTTAAAATCCAGACTTGAGTAGGCCTAGGGTAAGGCCTAGACCTACCAATTGGCAATGAAATCAGAGTAGGCCTAGGCCTAGGTAGCTATATTGTAGACTAGGCCTAGGCTATCTTACCTTAACCTTTTTGCCATCAACCATAACAGTTTTCATTGAAAAATCCACTCCGATGGTGTTTCCATGTCTTTCAACAAAGGTTCCAGACTTAAATCTCTGCACAACGCAAGTTTTGCCAGCTCCACAGTCCCCAATTAGTACTATTTTGAAAAGGAAGTCAAAACTGTCATCTCCGTTGTTAGATGCACTTGAACTAGCATTAGACATAATAATAACAACAATACAAAATAAATTAAAACTAAAAAATGAAGCTCGTTGTAAAATATAATCTGATGCTGATTTGAGGTTAGAACGCCATGTTGTTTTGAAATCACAGCTTCCTAGATCAACAGCACCATGCACAGCCCCTACAAGCCTCAAGTCCTAAAATCAAATGGCGCCAGTTCGAATCTTGAGGTTCGAAAGCTTGATTCCAAACCCAATGCCATAAAATAAGCTTGCGCATATTAATTAATTGAATGTCATTGCCCAAGCCACAGAGGAACGAAATTCCAAATTTTATCTTGGAGTAGTAATAACCCCCCAAATACAAAAAATTGTAAAAAAAAAAAAAATGGCAGCGGCAGCCAAGCTCTCCTTCAAAAGTCGTCGGCTGTGAATGTGGTGAGATATAGAATTTGAGCCAATCTTTTCATTCTTTCTCCCTAGTTTCCCATTGAAAAGAAATAAAATCATTTCACCTGTTGACGAGCGCCAAGCCAACCATTTTCGTGGTAAAAAAAGTAAAAATCATAAAAAAAATTGCTTGGCCATTGAATTTGGTTCATTACGAGAACTTTAAAAAGTCAATGGCCAAGTATTTTTTTTAAAATTTTGAGTTTAACAATTTTACTTTTTTTTATCACGAAAAAGGTTGGCTTGGCGCTCGTCAACAGGCGAAATGATCTTACTTCTTTTCAATGCGAAACTAGGGAGGAAGAATAAGAAGATTGGCTCAAATTCTATACCTCACAACATTCACAGCCGAAGACTTGAAGGAGAGCTGGGCTGCCTTTTTTTTTTTTTTTTTTACAAATTTTTGTGTTCGGGGGGTTATCACATCCTTTTACTGTTTGTTTCATATCAAGGCGTGAAATACTTGCAAACGATAATTCAAAGAAAAAGGGAAATTTCAAATGTAATTTTCCATCTAAATTGCTCGGATGTACGGCGTAGACGGAGTTTGATTCACTTTCTAAATACGTAACTAGATATCAATACATTTCGGGTGAAGCAAATAAAGAAACGATTTCTTCCCAAAATTAAATTAAATAGTTTATTATACTCGTCTTTTGTAAGAATTAGATTGGTGGCTGCATAGCTCAGTTGGTATAAGAGCATAGCCCGGACGACTAAGGTCACGGGTTCGATCCCCCGTGTAGTCACTTTTTAAATAGAGAGAGAGAGAGTGAGATTTACTGTTCGTCATAACCTGTATGCAAACCTTTATGACTGTGGTCCCACTCTTGAAACATAGTGAAGTCATCGTTTGTTTTATCATCAACAAATACAACAATGCAAGTTCATGGCTATATGGAGCCCATGTGTTTTGGTTTATGGTTAACCTCCTCAGACCCACCGTTTCCTATTTACTATAATACTGTACCGCGTGTGTCTCTCATAGGAGACGGTGGGTCTGAGGACATTAAGATCATGTTTAATTTCAAGTTTACAACAACGCGTCTAGCCGATACCTACAACAAAATATAGCAATGTAATTTTTTACGTAACCATCATCCACCATAGAAAATACCAACAATTTTAAGACTCAGTTTTTGAAATGGGTAATGTAGGCTATGCATGTAGGGTATGTCAGTTTTATCAAATCAGTTATATAACTGAGTGGGTAGACTCTAAATACAATTTATTTATTTATTTATGTGTAAGTACACGAATGTAAAGCAAGCTAATTCCCACTCTCTTCTCAATATGTTGTTTCCTGTGTGCGTGAATTGAACCCAGCCAATAAAATAACAATATCAAATGTGTAATCGAACATGTACCCAATTACTGTTTGGCATGTCATATACAGTGTTGGAGCCATACGGTTCTTGCAAGTTAGTTCCTTGTGAACGATAGTTGGCTGGTTTGACTTTTGATCAATGAATAGGGTAGAGAGTAGGGACTATAAGCTTGTTGGAGACTTTCGGCTAAACCGAGTCTTATCGGAAAGTGTTTTAAATTTCATCAACGTTTGTTCGCTGTGTCTTAAGTGTATAGGCTCTAAACACAAACAGGTGGCATATATCGTCGCCTTAGAAATAATCTGTTCAATAGACCACGTTTGCTATATTTGAAGAAAAGAAGGCTTGAAGTTATGATTCTATACCAATCCTATCTAACAAGGATATTTTTCTAGTTTCGTGTTTAAAAAGTCTTAATACAGTGCTGTTAAATATAAAATCAAGTACAATTTTTCGTTTGTCATCGGGGGTGTCCAAAACTATAGGTATCTCTGATTGGATATTGAACAAGGAAAATGACCGGAAGAATCATTTCGAGTCGTCATCAAGGTCAAGTAAAAGACGATAAAGGTCACGGGTCAACGTAGCATGTAAAAATTTCGTTCCATTAGATTCTACTTCATCTAAGCTTTAAATAGAGTGGTCACAAGACCATGTTAAACAATTTTTCAAACAGGTCTTAATATAGGTCATTATATCAACATGTCATTATGTTGCTTGTCTTATTGTTTAACACCATAATTTTATTTGAAGATTTTAGGACGTATTTTATCGTAAAAATACAACATTAAACAAAGTGTATAATCAATAAAAATTTAATTTGAAATGTTCAACCCCCAAAATTACCGCCGCAATCATCCCTTAGCTATGAAGAAATTTGCCATTCTCCGTTGCCAGTATGTTAAGCCAAATGTTACCCCCATTTGGTGAAAATTTCAAATTTCTATCACTTTACACCGAATTGTTTTGTTAATCAACCTGGCAAACCAGCAGGGGTAGGCAACATGCAATAACGGTTCCCTGCACGGGATATCACGATGGCTCCACGTCAAGGTTAGTAGGGTATGGTCCCTAGAACACGTGTACCAAGTGCATTGCTTGTATATAAAAAAAATACAAGGTCAAGTCTCTTAACATGTCAACACACACAACATGTCTGTCTACAATTTTAAGTACTCCCGTAGACCTAACTGTGAATATTATACATTTTACCTTGTTTTGAGCACACATGTAAGTTCAACTGGTTCAACAGTTTTTAACAGTACAATTTGTACTTACCGTATACAAAACAATCAAGTTTGGCACCAAAAAATATTTTACTATGACTCCAAAAGACCCATCTTCTACGTTATTGGATGAGCGAAGCGAAGACAAAAATTTCACTGACCCCCCCAAAAAATTAGCTCAGGTGTTTTTTTTGTATTTTGTGTTTGTTCGCGCTCTACCGGGCAAACGGCATATGCGATCTAAATGAAAATTGGAGGGGACCTTCGAAATCTCTGAACTTAGACCTGACACGTTTTTGGTTCCAATAGAAGAAACATTTCTCATGAATATAGTACTTTTACGGGTTTTTTAATAAAATTTTTAATGCGATATTTTCGTGATGTATCTAGCTCGCGACCAAACAACAAACGGCAAACGGCTACTCCGATCTCGATGAAACTTTATGGAAACGTTTGAAATCACTGGATTTAGATGTTTTATGATTTTGGTGACAATCGAAGAAATATGTCTCGCATAGAAATAGTGCATTTTCGATTTTTTCCGATTTTTAATACAATATTTTCGTGATTTGTGGGTCGATTCTGACCAAACGGGTGGGGCTACAACGTTCATAAAATTATAATACATGGACATTAAAAGTAATGGTGATGGTGATGTAGGTAGAGCCTATTGAAACAAAAAGTTGACAAAGTTAGCCAGAATTCATAGAAATAAAGGTAAGGAGACCCCACTTATACTAAAAACGTAGAAATCGTTTGACAGAAATATTAAAAAAGCTCATCCATCAACGCGACTGGAAAAAGCGTTCGCAAAGCGGCTTAGTTAAGAGTATCACACGTCGAGCATTCACTTGTTAGTAATTAGTTTCTTTTATATTACATATTATTGACTCAATTGTCGTAAAAGTTTGCTCCGGCTAGAATTTTTACGACAATTGCTATGTATCAATAACTATGTTCTTAAAAGCGGGCTGATGCTTAAAAACCTTGTTTTGATGTATTCATATTATATATTATTAGTTTATAGCTTGTTTATAGTTTACTACAAACTATTGTTAACTAAATAACAGTTTACAATTAAATACAATGGGATTTGGTTAAAATATTTAAATGTTTTAAACCATTTTGATGGCAATGAAGTCAACAGAAAATATGGTCAATAAACAAGGAATTTAGCCAAGGACAAAGCATAGGTATCAATGACAATACATGTTGTTATCGCTTGATTACATTTCCATTTTAATTGCAATTAATTCATTACAAATCTACAACATAATTTATTGTGTTTCCCAATACGTGCACACGGTCATTCTCTCTCAGACACTCACTCACTCACTCACTCACTCACTCATTCACTCACTCACTCACTCACTCACGCACAGACATTCACTCTCACGCACACGTGCACGCGTACATTCCACAACACAGAGTATTTTATACGGCAAGGATAAAATAGTAAACTGGTACCTTACCAAATCGGGTGAGGAATGGAATATAGAAAATTTAGTTTGATTTGATACAATTTTGGACAACAAATCGACTAGAGTGGATCTTGACCGAGTGAGTAATCAAATTGTTTGGTATCAACATTATACTTTTGTTGCTCTATAGACAACGTAATCATCTTGGAAAAGATCCTGCATGGCTAATATTGTACGAACGCTCAAAATTCATAGAGAAAGCTAGCTAACAAATCCGGGTATTTTTCAAACAACTTCATTACATTACTTTCTGTCATAATCAGGCGTCAGTTTTGTATTCTACGATCCTTGATCATCAATCATACTAACATACATAGGGAGCTAATTGTTAAAAATAAGTGTAGATTGATAAATCTGTTTCAGTTTGTGTTTAACTATACAATTGATTACTTTGATCAAATCTACAAGGAAACACCAACGTACATTTTTTTTGCATCACTGTACATAAATAACATACAAAACTAATCTACAGGGCAACGTTTCATAAAATGATATGTTTCATAAACAAGCTTTATGATTTATTGTGTAGAGTTATCTTGTCCTCGAGCAGCAAGTGATATCGTTCTGCCCTGACATGCATGGTGAGGTATGTTTCAAATATCGTGATAAGAGCAAAATGCCGAGATGTTGTGTGAACTTCGCCTTCGAGTGAAACAATATGCAATACAATATTTAACCTACGTTTTAAACTACACTACGGTGCCGTTTCCACCCTCATTGGACAAACAGTTATAAGGGCCACAGGGAGTGTATTTACTTGCATGGGAGTTTCTTCTAAAGAGCACACCAAATGAAATATTTATGTTGCTTTAGAGAATAAGGTGCAAATAAGTCGACGCTTAATGAAAAAATTGTTGTGTTCATAGTTCACATTGACGCACTAACACACGCTGCATCTATATTATAGAAAGATAATGCTTATCATATTACCGGTACTACTTTCAAATCCCCTCAGTCAACAAAGGGAAAGTTCATTTTACAACTTCCCTTTAACAATATACTTTCCATCACTTGCGATTTATATCGCACCTTGGGAAATGCTTTTTTGCAATTACCTTGAAATTCTAGGTCTTACTTCTTATTCATACAAAAATCTTACCGTTTCCTATCACCTCTAGTAACCACATCCCCACATTCCTTTTTTATACTTCACGTCGAAATTATATAAACTTGGATTGTTGAACACATTTCTAAGATATGACTTTATTATTTAGACGTGTGAGTGAGATCGTAATTCGTTTCCAAAACATTGGTAGTAAAACCACTGTGAATTCTTATTGTACTTTAATTCAACAGATTAACACAGCTCCATCGACTTCAAACTGTGACTGCATTTTATTATTATGTACCTTACAACATTCGAGTTTTAAATGCAATATTTTGCCAAAATAACTCTCAATTCTGCGAAAGTCGAGTTTTGTTTGTAAAAAGTTTATTACAACAGATTTCAGTATTAATATTGAGATTTAAAATAATTTAACATGCATTTCTTTCATTGGCTAAACATAATATGAGCATGTGTGTATCGCTTCTAGTTTCTTTAGTCCATTAAAAGTAAAAAGAGTTGGGTGTTGTTGGTGTAGGAACAAAATATTTACATAAGTATGATTTATGTAGTTATTTGATTGCGTTATTTAAAAAATACATTGTCGATATGCAGAATTAAAACCACCGAGGCTTGACATAGGGAATGACTAAATTTGTGAAAATTACCAGATATATTAATTTAAATTTTATCCAGGAGTGCGTTTCGATTCCGTTGCTAGCAATCACACAAAGTATCCTCTATTGAATGGTAAACTCACAGATACAGGCCAACTTAGCTCTCATCAAACCTTAGAAATGTATTATACATATTTTACTTTGTTTCTAACAACAAACAAAACAACCAGTACAGTTTCTTTGATATTATTTAAAAATATGTCAACACAGTCATATTCTGTATAGACGACAAGAAATTAAACGATATTAATCGGACACCGCAATGCAGCAGCTAGGGGAATCAACTTATTTAACAATAAAGTACGTATTCTGTTAGATAATAAATAACATTACACTTGTTTGATAGACATGGCAAATGGGAATTTAATTTGATTTGCATTATACAAAATTGTAAATGTTTAAAAGAAAGCATTTGCAAGGCGTACACGCGAATTTGTTCAGGGCATCAGCTATAAGTTGTTGATAAACAATCAGCTACCATAATACGTGTAGTATACGTATAGTTGCAGTTAATTTCTCTTAATGACACAGAAATTTTGATTAATTATCTTAACGAGTTCCAAAGTGCCAATCCACAATCATAGTATTCACTTCAGCACAATGGCAATGCGGGATGTTTCTTCTCCATTATAATATTATTTTTACTTGAGGTTAGTTTCGGATAATAACTAAGCACAATTATTTATCTGTACAAAATCACATTTATGTCTCTAAGTTTACAGAGTTCAGAGTAAGGTGCTTTCAATTGACGTGCATACAGCCGCCTAATATGCAAACACAATTTACATACGCCAATGATATTACCTATTCCATTCTTTTAAAGGTCGCACCTTGGATATTGACTTGGCAGCATGATATTATATTACTTATGTTTGCCTTGTAATATTCTAAACACAACAAAATAACCACTATACACTAAGGCAAGATCATCAAGGTAGACCACCTGCTCATGTGCTTACTGCATACTGCTGTTCTTTGGTTATAGCTACATTTTATTTCAGGCAATCTTCAACAGATGCACGTGATTGTTTGCATTGGTGGAGAGATCAGAAGTGTGAAGTAAGCCGCATCGCTGACGCTTCTTGAAGACGATACGATGAGATGTGTTTGAAACTAGCCGCATCACTCGTCATTTCCAGAAGACAAGGCGATGAGATGTGTTTGAAACTAGCCGCATCGTTCTACATTTCTCGAAGACGCTGCCATCTTCAGCAGCTGTACATGGTAGTCTGTGTCGAGGATGAGGTCTGATATGCAGCCTACAATTCCCTGATTGTAGCCAGTTTTGTGTATAACATCCTCCATGCCACCTGCAACAAGAGAATAGGTGAGAGGTGGACAAACCAACACTACAGAGCAGACTCAAAGGAGAGAGTTGGGATAAGCGATGCGATCAGCGAGCTCATGATTTTCGTAAGAAAACTCTATTCAGTTCAGAAATGTAAAACATCAAGTCAAGCAAAGGAATGCACCTTTGGCTACAAATTATTGAAGGTAAAACAAGGTGCGGTTATTGGTTTATAATTCTTCAGTTGTTGTTGTCACATTTACAAGTGACAACATATTAAAATTAAATTAAACTTAAATTGGATGAAAGTGATTGATTGTAGCTATTAAACTACTACCCATGGCTCGAATTTAGTTTAATTCTAATTCACATTTTAAAAATTATTCGCACACTTCTAGTATTCATTGATATGAAAATATTGTTTTGTTTCATATGCCTGTGAATCTTATTAATTAATTTTTAATCACCTTGAATGTTATCTTATGATTATATTATTGTTATTTTTATGATACTGTTATTATTTTGTTAATCAGGCGACAACATCTTCAGTTATTGTCTTATTTTAAATTTTACTTGTATCTTTAACTTGTACAATTGTATATTGTTTAATGTTTCTGAATAAAAATTGTAAATTGTAAATTTCTGTTTGAAAGTCAAGATCACACAAAGCTCATGTGTTGGCTTATGAACCTTTATACAGCACTTTAGTTTGTCTAGGATTTGGTTCCAGCAATTGGATGCGATCGACAATTTTCCATCTTCAAAAGTTTACATTAAAATTCAAGTTTTGATTCAATTTATGTTTTATCCTCATAATGCTCAGCTTAGAAATTACAACTACAATACAGTATTAAATGCAAGAAAAAGGAATTGAGTTGTATTGAACCTTGTTAGTTGCTTGTAGAGGGTACACGTCTTGTTTGGCATCTACTCGAGCGTAATTAATCAATATTTATCAGGTTCTCAAACAGTTTCAAACATGTTTTAAAGTTTTTATTAATTCACAAAGAAATAATAAATTGTCGTTCAGTCGGGTTTTATTTATTTATTTATTTAACGTCTATCATATGCAGTTAAAAAATTGATTTACAAAGGAGTACAACTAAATAGATCTAATAACATAGATGCAGACACAAAAACATAATATGACTGTTTGGATGATTGATCAGTCGGCTGAGTAACTATAATACGATCTTCCGAGCAACATACCAATATACAGTCCTGTGTTTGTGTTGAGTTGTCGCAGCCTTCCTGGAGATCTTTGAGAGATTGCGGGGCCACTGTCGACCATCACCGAGCCCTCCTGGTCATTCCTGCAAGATAAACAAGCAGGTGCAATCATCGTCGGCCACGATAAAGATATATCATAGCATAAAAGAGATAAGATAGATGTAGTATTGAAGTCATTCTTCGTTGGAAATATTTTTGTGCAGGTGATAGTCCTCAAAGAACAAATATATTTACAGTTTAGCTGATGTATGTGACATCATCAATTTTGAACATCCCTGTGCTGTTAATAGCTAAAACCTCAACAAAAAACAGTAAACAAAGAAATACAAAAACATGGCTCACTTATATGAAATTTACGTCGAAGTTACTGAAACAAAGATACCATAATGAAATGTTCATTCAGGTTACTAAGTTGCCATCAAATAATTTCAAACGTTAAAATTAAAATTTAAAAATTTGAATCGTAAAGTACTTCGTAACTTAAGATATCAAAGTAAAACAAAAGCTTTACTCACAAGTCACAATATAATATAGTAGGTAGACCTACTTCACATAGATAGTTTACCTGATGGCCTTGATCCGATGCCACAATCCGTCGTCCACGCGGGAAAGGTTGTATGCGATGTCAACCTCCCCGCTCCCAAGGTCGAACCGGAAGTGAATGAGACCGTCGGCGACCCCCAACTCCAGGAAGTCGCTCGCTTGGTCGAGTCGACCACTCCATAGCAACAGCCCTGACGACGAGCTCGTCCTGAACCGCATGTTGATGTTGACCTTGAAGCTCACGATCCTGGAGGGACAGTCACAATATACTTTATAGCAAGATGTAGTGATGTTGATACTATTAGAACAATGTACACATTTTGTACCGGGATAACACTTCCGCATCAAGAACCATCGAACTACCCAAGTGCCGTCGATAAGATACGCCCCCATCCCTCGTCAACATCAAACGTCAACTCAAGGAATATAAACACTACATCACCAACAGATGAGTACCTGTCTAATGACAGTTTTTTTTAATTTTTTTTGTATAAAATGTCCAAGTAATTCTTGTTTGTCATTGTGGGGTAATGATATTAGAACTGAGCTCAGAAGGTAAAATTTTATGATTGCTGTAAACCAATGTTTTAAGTAATCGTTTTAATACAGCTAAATTAATGGAAACCTAATTTACTAATTTCTCTTCAATTTATTTACCTGATTGAATCCTTTGTATTAATATTGTTTTGATACACCCCTGATAAGAGTAATTAGTTACAATTTTGTACAACAGTTCTAAAAACATTTAAGATTTAACTTCATCAATAATAAAAAAACAGTTAGTAAAAATGTGTACATTAATGTAAAAAAAAAAGATGACTGACAAATATTATTTTATGACTAAGCAATAAAAAACATGCCCTTTATAACGTATAATGATATTATGAAGAATATATTCAACAAAGCTATGCGCTGAGACGGCTAAGCTAGCTATAAGCAAGCTGTAAGATGCAAGTTACCAAGAGTTATTTTAGAACGATATAAAAAATATAAGATTTTATAAAAATATGAAAATGGTATGCTACAACAAAATTCAATATAACGAAACATATTCTCAAATCATCGAAATGACGAGACCCGGCACCTCCACCAAAAGCAAAGTAAATTCTGCTTGATTCTACACCACCATCCACACACTGAGGCAGACAGAGCACAGTCATCTCAGTATATACGACTGAGTTCTAGATGTAGTTGAGATGTAGTTAGACACTATGACGAGACCCGGCACCTCCACCAAAAGTTAAATACAAGTTACATGAGTGTTGATCACACATGTTGTGATAAAGATCGCTTCCCACTATTTCTACAATATAATTTATTTTTATATATTTTAAAAATATATCTTCTTTTAGTATTATGATGAGAATGATTCCGAACTCAAGTAATAGCATATTACTTGTGAAGGTCGGTGCACATAACTTCCTAAGGTTTATGGTTTAACAATGTTGAAACATGCCCAATACGTTATCGCGTTCACATGATTTCCCAAGGTTTAAGGTTTGGGGTCTAAGGTTTAAGAAGATGAAAATATTTCAACTTCGTAGCTCTTAAACACTAAACACTAAACACTAAACCCAGCCAATGAGAAGCGAGCTCTCACAAATCCGGCCAATGGTAGCGCGCGTACTAGAAACTTTATAGAAAAACATTTCTTAGACCATAAACCATAAACCTTAAACCTTCGTAAAGTATGTGCACCGAGCTTTAACAGTAGTTCATCATACACTGACCGTTGGGAGTTGTTAAATTACCTCCTGACAGTGTCCGTGTCCGTATAGTGCAAATAGCTGTCGCCCAGGAAGCGCGGTGGTGCCATCGGTTGGTCGCACTGCTCCCCGTGGCGACAGATGCAAGTGTAGTGGTCGTGTTCCGGCACGCAGTGCGCTAGCTCACCGCAAGGGCGGGCCACACACGCGTGGGGACAGTTGTTCACATTCACACCGCCAAGCGCTGCGGACACTATCTGGAGCGGCTCGTGGTTGATCATCACCTGGCGAGTACACAGGCTTGTGTTATAAGCAAATACTTTCGAGGTACCCCGGGTGTCTACTGTATTTGTTATAAGTTACATAAACGCGTGTTGATACGTTTTACATCTGTGACAATTTTCTTTTCTTCTAAGAAGATTGTTCGATCATGGTCAATCATACTGCATGGCAGTCATGGTATCCCATATTGAGAGAGTTACTCATAAACTGCTAATAAATCCATTGCAAAAAATAAAGAAATTAAGAATAATTTATCTGTTTTTTATGAAGTAATAATAAAGCAACTCATTTCGTGCATTGTTATTTGTGTTATCAAATTTCTAGTTGTTCAAAATCGTCCTGGCAATATTATCAGCATCAATATCTAGGCCAGAAATCCTACAATATCTAAGATAGAGGACTCAAATATTAAAAATCGAATTAAGAAACTATGTGTCTTTAAAACTTTCATAATTCATATCATATCAAGTGGAAAAATGGTAAGACGTGATTGATTTCATTTGTGAAAGATGCATTGGTTGGTTCCATATTTTACATCACCCCACGAAAAGTAAGCTGCGGAGGTAGTTAAGGAATAAAAGAGCTGCTTTTTATGTTACCAATAAAAATATGGATAAACTTCTACCCACATGCCTTGCTTCATAAGAAGTAAGTGGCAAAGCCAGGTTTGTACTCACTACTTTAATAATGTCAGCGATATTGTTTATTACCCCAGGTTATTATATACGTTATTACCTCGTGTTATATACGAGGCGACGCAAAGGCGTTCTTTTCATTTCACATAACACTTGTTTAATTAAATTTTATCTAAAAAAACAAAGGATGAAAAATAAACATAACTCAAAGCAGGGAAAATAGCTTTGAGGTGTCATATGTATTGTCACTACTAAAACCAAAAGCCACTATATTTTAAGGATGAAATGGGCTATCACGAGAAAACATATTTCTGGAGAATCAAAATTATTACATTAAAACCTAAAACAATTAAATAATAATAATAATCATCATAACTCAGTTCCAACTATGTGAACAATAGGGAACTAGCCTTCATTCCAGAAATCGAATATGTTAAAGATAACATCTAAAAAAAAAATAACATAAAAGTTTTTTTTGTCTAAGGTTAATACTTTTCTCAATATTTAACGCTGAAATTTGAATCTGGCTTCCCGCCAAAAGACAACACGAAAAGTAGTGTGACGTCAGACTGCTGACCGCAGCCTAGCGCAGACCCAAAGGCGCACCGCTATCTAGATATAAATGGTAGATATTCTACCATCCAGTCGGCGGTGGGTCAAACACATCCTAGCAGACAGTTGCCGTCACTGCGCCCGCTGTCATTCCTGCTATCGTTTTTTAATGATCCTTTTGATTGATTTTAAAAGAAATGGCGCTTTATAAAAGGTGTAAGGTACCGATGTGTTTAAACACCACTCTAGAAACACCGGAGAAAGTATTTATATATGTGCCAAAAAAAACTAAACAGGTGAAAATAATGGTTAAACGCAACAAGACGAGAATATGTCAAGGAGTCGTAGCACGGCTATATTCACTTTACCGTTGTGAATACCACTTTCATGTATGTAAATGATATTAATTGATCTACCTAGTACTTTTTTATTTCGCAGGTTAGTTTCCTATGAGCTTCTAATTTACCTCGGGATTATATAAGCCTAGGACCAATACGTAACTCATTTTCTCGCGGGGAAATATTAAAAAAAATTGAATTTGTGACATTCTCCCATGCGAGAAAAACGCCTCTTAGGTTTAGGCCCTAGACTTATAATCCCAAGGCAAATTTTGCTGCGAGAATATTTGGCCGGAGCCTAACAGAAGCTTATAGGAAATTCACTTGTGAATTAAAAAGCTAGTAGACCAATAATATTTACTTGCATCAAAGTGGTCTTCACAACAGTAGAGTGAATTTGTAGAGGGGGCGTCCTCCTCAAAACATTCTCGTGCTGCAGCTTTGAACAATTCTTTTTGCCTTGTTTGTCGTTTGGTTCTTTTGGCACGTGTATAAAATGATCTTCTCCGGTGTTTCTACAGTGGTAGCCTTTGCCCTCTGGTAGACCTAGGCCCTTAGGACCTAGGCCGAGGTAGGCCTATCACTACGCCCAGGTCTAGGCGCATATTTAAATATAAAATCTAAAGCCCTACCAAACATCAATGATATAAATGATATCATCATCATCAACCTAAAAAAAACTTGGCTAAGGATACAGGAAATGCCTCGGCCTAGCCCTACCTAGGCTAGGCTGTGTCTAGGGCATCCAAATGGACATTTTATAGAATTGGTTTACCTAACCTAGGGCAAAGACACAGCCTAGGACGTAGGGCCTAGCCTAGCGCAGCCTTGAATGACTGTACCATAGAGAAATAACCAGTGGCTCTTTCCCACTAATGAGAAATAAATCGCTTTCTAGTCAAGGTCGGGTAGACGCACTGTCAAAATCACATGGTCGTCATCTTTGTCATCGTTCGTGTTGTTGTCAAAATAGTCCGATTATTGATGAGCACGGTCCACTGGATTGCCTCTAGGCTTCGCTGCCGCGCACGCGGCCGCTCGTCGAGCTTTTGTTGTTGTTGTTGTAGAATTTATACAAACTACAACGATGAGCATGCTGCAAGCTACGTAACGCAGTTGAACCAAGAACGAGCGTTTGCGCAAGGGTTCAAAACCCTATAACTTTGTACCCCCGTAGTTACCACGGATGATTTTTTAAAAAAAATCTTTCATTTGTGAAGTTTATTTAACTGTGTTCTATAAATAATAAAAAATGAAAAACGTGAATTTGAGACCAAGGCTAGTTCCCTATTGAATAATGATTTTTAATCGGCAGCACGTATTTTTTAACGACAAACAATACATTTCAACAGTCAGTGCACACAAGTTCCTCAATTAGGGGCGACTGAAATCTAGAAGAAAAATGATTACAGAGTAAGACAAACAAAGTAGAAATGACATTTTCAATTTCATGACAAATTCGTTGATTGAAAAAAAAATTATTTCTTGCATACTAAACGAACAAGATAAGTTGAAAATACATTTTGTCTGTATGGCATCAGGGATTAAGAATAAAATATCTTGATATATTTCCCGAGAGCAGTAAGCGTTCACAGGTAAAACAACTATGCGCCTCTTCCATAAACTAGGACCTACATTAAAACTGAAGACAAAACCATCGCATTAAACGGTTACCTTCTGAATGCAGCCCACAAACGACGTGCGGACGCGGACCTTGGGCGAGACCATGTCGAAGTTGGGCACCCCTCCGATGTAGAGATTGTGGGGAAGAGAGAGCTGAGTGAAGGCTCCGGGAGACATGGTCTGCATAGAGGGCTGGTCGTCACTTGAAGTAGTGCTAGGCGGCCGGTCCGGATACTCTCACTCGTGCCATTCTCCAGGCGTACAGCCTCGCTACTCCTGAAGGACAATTATACAGGTTGTGAGCGCTTTGGAACAGTGTGTGAAGTTATACCCCTTAAAATCTATCTGAAGTTTCAACGAATTTAACATATAGTGGCCAGTAGCGTAAGCGTAACTAGCCCCTTTTTCGTGTGCGAACTTTTGTATATTCTAAATCAATGTTCAGCAAACTACTAACTAGTGAAAGGGTATGTGTGGTGAAGTCGTGGTACATCCAAAAATAATTTATGAGTATACGCTCTTGAGGGTAAATACACGATTAGAACAATGGGGAGTCTGGGGGGGCCCCGGACGGGTGGTGAAGTAGTACCATAAACCATAAACCTTAAACTTCGGAAAGTATGTGCACGACTAAGTTTTCATCATACATGGACCGTTGGGAGTTGTTAAATTACCTCCTGACAGTGTCCGTGTCCGTATAGTGCAAATAGCTGTCGCCCAGGAAGCGCGGTGGTGCCATCGGTTGGTCGCACTGCTCCCCGTGGCGACAGATGCAAGTGTAGTGGTCGTGTTCCGGCACGCAGTGCGCTAGCTCACCGCAAGGGCGGGCCACACACGCGTGGGGACAGTTGTTCACGTTCACTCCGCCCAGCGCTGCGGACACTATCTGGAGCGGCTCGTGGTTGATCATCACCTGGCGAGTACACAGGCTTGTGTTATAAGCAAATACTTTCGAGGAACCCGCTTTGCGGGTGTCTACTGTATTTGTTATAAGTTAAACGCGTGGTGCAACGTTTTACATCTGTGACAATTTTCTTTTCTTCTAAGAAGATTGTTCGATCATGGTCAGTCATACTGCATGGCAGTCATGGTATCCCATATTGACAGAGTTACTCATAAACTGCTTATAAATCCATTGCAAAAAAATTAAGAAATTAAGAATAATTTATCTGTTTTTTATGAAGTAATAATAAAGCAACTCATTTCGTGCATTGTTATTTGTGTTATCATCAAATTTCTAGTTGTTCAAAATCGTCTGGCAATATTATCAGCATCAATATCTAGGCCAGAAATCCTACAATATCTAAGATAGAGGACTCAAATATTAAAAATCGAATTAAGAAACTATGTGTCTTTAAAACTTTCATAATTCATATCATATCAAGTGGAAAAATGGTAAGACGTGATTGATTTCATTTGTGAAAGATGCATTGGTTTCGTATTTAATTTAATATCAGCCCACGTAAAGTAAGCTGCAGAGGTAGAACGGTGCTGCTTTTTATGTTACCAATAAAAATATGGATAAACTTCTACCCACATGCCTTGCTTCATAAGAAGTAAGTGGCAAAGCCAGGTTTGTACTCACTACTTTAATAATGTCAGCGATATTGTTTATTACCCCAGCTTATTATATACGTTATTACCTCGTGTTATATATGAGGCGACGCAAAGGCGTTCTTTTCATTTCACATAACACTTGTTTAATTAAATTTTATCTAAAAAAACAAAGGATGAAAAATAAACATAACTCAAAGCAGGGAAAATAGCTTTGAGGTGTCATATGTATTGTCACTACTAAAACCAAAAGCCACTATATTTTAAGGATGAAATGGGCTATCACGAGAAAACATATTTCTGGAGAATCAAACTTATTACATTAAAACCTAAAACAATTAAATAATAATAATAATAATCATAATCATAACTCAGTTCCAACTATGTGAACAATTGAATAATGATTTTAATCGGCAGCACGTATTTTTTAACGACAAACAATACATTTCAACAATCAGTGCACACAAGTTCCTCAATTAGGGGTGACTGAAATCTAGAAGAAAATGATTATAGAGTTAGACAAACAAAGTAGAATTGACATTTTCAATTTCATGACAAATTCGTTGATTTAAAAATAAATTATTTCTTGCATACTAAACGAACAAGATAAGTTGAAAATACATTTTGTCTGTATGGCATCAGGGATTAAGAATAAAATATCTTGATATATTTCCCGAGAGCAGTAAGCGTTCACAGGTAAAACAACTATGCGCCTCTTCCATAAACTAGGACCTACATTAAAACTGAAGACAAAACCATCGCATTAAACGGTTACCTTCTGAATGCAGCCCACAAACGACGTGCGCACGCGGACCTTGGGCGAGACCATGTCGAAGTTGGGCACCCCTCCGATGTAGAGATTGTGGGGAAGAGAGAGCTGAGTGAAGGCTCCGGGAGACATGGTCTGCATAGAGGGCTGGTCGTCCACTTGAAGTAGTGCTAGGCGGCCGGTCCGGGATACTCTCACCTCGTGCCATTCTCCCAGGCGTACAGCCTCGCTACTCCTGAAGGACAATTACACAGGTTGTGAGCGCTTTGGAACAGTTGTGTGAAGTTATACCCCCTTATAATCCTATATTCTGAGAGTTTTCAACGAAATTCTAACATATTAGTGGCCAGTAGCGTAAGCGTAACTAGCCCCCTTTTTTCGGTGTGGCGAACATTTTTGTTATACTTCTAAAATCAATGTTCAGCACAACTACTAACTAGTGAAAGGGGTATGTATGTGGGTGAAGTCAGTGGTATCATCCAAAAATAATTTATGGGTATACGCTCTTTGATGGGTAAAGTATACGATTAGGAACAATGAGGAGTCTGGGGGGGGGGGGGTAGCCCCCAAGTTGACGCGGGTCCGGTACGCACAGCTCTGGAAATGTTTTCAATTCTTCTTTTAACGATATTTTTTTACAAAACCCTTGTAAAAGATAATGAAAAAATAGCAAAATTAGAAAAATATATCAATATTTATATAATATCTCAATAAATACCTCATGTGGAATAAAAATTGTTCTCCCCTCGCCTTCCTTTGACCAAATTTGGGGGCTGTGGTCGGCCTCCCCCAGTATGTTACGCCACTGTTAGTGGCGAACCTTGCCGATACAATTGCCATTCTATTGTGGTTTGGGCCTATATCGTTTCTAATTAATTTTAGTTTTTTGTTTTGTAATCAGAGTCTTAATTTTTTATTTTGATGTCATTGTAAGCACTGCAAATACTTTTATGTCACAATAGAACCGGGTTGGTAGTTTGACTTTCCATGCCACTAGGTAGATATAGTGGAAATGTCACTTATGTTTTAGTGATATTTCCGTGGAGTTTTCAGAACTGTAACATCGGTTTTATAATTATTCTCAGAGTTTAAAAATCCCAAATCTCCCGGGGATCGAATGAGAATTCTTCCATTCCCGAGTGGACCTTTTAACGAGCATCCGTCCTTCTGGATTCAAGCATTTAATACACTTTTAAATTATTCTGGGTAATTTATGTGTATTACGAGGTAATATTTTTGGTAATATTGTTATGGCTTTACTGTTGTAAAAGGGAGTTGGACAAGCACTTGGGTGTTTTTCATTCCAAGTGTAAATATAAATATGGGGCATCAGATATTATATACACTCAATTGCTAATTGATGTTTTTTTGATGTGTGCTCATATGTATTGAGTATTGAGCTTACTTAGCAAGAAATATGGATGGAATGATATAAGCAAAAATAGGAGTTAATATTGACTTTGATATATCAACAATGGTGTACAAATATTTGCTGATGTTAAACACAGTGGCAAACTAGGAAAATATTGCATATTACACACTGTATAAAACAAGTATAGATAATTCGAAATGATATGACAATAATATAATTGATAGCATAAGACAACTCCTGACATTATAATCATGTATATGTATGCATTCATTCTTAATTATTTCCAGCAACCACTTTTGGAGTAATGCCAAAGAGATCTATACTGGGAAAGGTATGAATATGTTAGTACAAGGTGTATCTTACATTTAAAAATACAGTCAAGAGCTTATTATCATAACGGGAATTCTTATTGAGAATAGAATACAACAAGGTCTCGGAAGCATTAATCATTCCAGAAGATACTTGGGAGTATGTATTTTTATTTTGTGTTCAATCCATGTCTAAATGAAGATGATGCAATAATACTGCACCACATGTGTACCAGGAACGAGAGTTCTATATCTACATACGTAGATTACAATGCAGATTCAAAATATGATAGCTGTCGTGTGCAGCGATGTAAATTTGAATGTATGATTTATCCAAGATGGCAAATCTAACCTCTATTATCTACGACACCGTGTAATGTAGGTCAGTAATCCATGTGTACCCACTGCAATGGTAAGACATGATCTTAGAAGTGGAATTTACAGAGTCAATCCAGACTTCAAATCGAAACATTAGCATTCTAGACTCACGTTTGAACCCGATTGTACCAAATGTGCAGTGTACTTGCATTGGATGTTATTTATGCCGTATATCTAGAAAGAATGATGATTATTAGTATTTGCTTCTGATGCAATGGAAGAGATGTTTTTCTCTGAACCACTCTTTGCAGCGTGATAGATTATAATATAACTAAGTTGCGAGAGCAAAGTGTCTCCTTAATGCGATAATATACGTCAACGGTAATATGGAGTGAACCGGGCCATACTGTTGACAGTGCATTTCGGAATTGAAACGGTAGTCTGTGAGAAAAAGTTCTACTTATTACTTAGGGGCTACATCAATACTTTTCTTTAAGCTTTGGTAAAGTCAACTTATGGTTGAGGAAGATCTCGTTGAATTGACTTGAAACTTTAAACCCGAGAAACATACTTTAAAAAACTAGGTGACAAAGATTTGGTTAAATAAATAAATAAATACAGCCGTCCGAGGAAACTTGGGGTTTAAGAATAAATAGTTAGGGAATATCAAAGAGCTTTTTATTAAAACTTTATTTTAGCATTCGACTCTTGAATAAGGAAAGAGCTGTGGGAAAATATTTATTCTGGATTGCCCGTGGTAGGAATAGAACTGAGTAACTCAAGACATAGCCTCGGGTATTTTTTTTTATTGAAGTTATTTGACAATTTTACCGTTTCTTGGTTTATTATTAGGTCCTTCGGCTAATATCAACAGAAATAATAACGCAACAGTGTTGAACACGGATGGTCTCTAGGTAAATATAAAATTTTAGTGATACAATTAGTTCAATCTCAGTATATTCGTCGTTTTGTCTGAAAGCAAAGCATGCAGGTCTAGTACATAGTATGCACATAGGTATACATGTAAATGTCAAACAAGATTAAGAACAGATACATTAGAAATATAAATCATTAGACTTTTCACTGTTATTAATATATTTATTTAATGCGATATTTCGATTTCTTTACAGAAATCTTTATCAAACTAGCAATAAAAATAAATAAATTAGTTTGATCAAGATTTCTGTAAAGAAATCGAAATATCAGTATCACATTAAATAAAGATATTAAAAACAGTCAAAAGTCAAATGATTATATTTATAACGTTACTACCTGTTATATAGTTTCATTTTCTATAAGAACAGATACGCCACTTCTTCTCTTCGGCGTAGCGCTCACGATCGCACGTCTTACCAGTAGCTTGAGCATTAGAGTCACGTGCTCGGAGTGTTATCCAGTACCCACCTGATGGTCGCCGCTCCAGTACCCAGGTCGAAGGTGAACTCGATGTGGCCGTCGATCATGTAGACGGCCATGAAGTCCCCGACGCCGTCCGAGCGCCGTCCGTTGTAGAGGACGACGCCGTCGGTCGCGCTCGGCTTGAGCACGAGCAGGAGGTCGAGCCAGGAGAGCGCGGTGAACCCCAGGCCGGGGTAGCGCAGGAAACTAGAGCCGTTGAACGACGGGATCTGAAACACGAGGGCATGTGTCTAGCAACTTCACTACCCGAGCAGGAGGTCGAGCCAGGAGAGCGCGGTGAACCCCAGGCCTGGGTAGCGCAGGAAACTAGAGCCGTTGAACGACGGGATCTGAAACACGAGGGCATGTGTCCAGCAACCTCACTTTTAAACACCGGGGGCTTTGTTTGAACGTTTTTGTATTGATACCGGCTACTTTCACTAATCTTTATGAAATTTATAACTATCATATAATAAGCATCTTGTCAACATTATCATTATAATCCTTTTATAATATAATAATTGTACGTTACTTTATTTTGTTATTAATGTTAATAATGGGACAGGATTACTGCGGTGGATCTGTCTCATTCTGTAATTTTTGTATCATGTGTACAAATTACAGAAAAAAATAATAAAGAAATCATTCCTTTGTAATAAATTAATCCAAAAATCGTTTCAATAACATTCTTCTTCGTCAGTAAATAATAAGCAGAGTTTATTCGGAGGACATAAGTTAACCAGGCTAAAAAAAATGCCGTGTTAACGTATGAAGTATTGTGAAATACCTTTGGAATGTTTGAATTTGAAAGCCTTTATAGTCACTACATATTTAAGGAAATGTAAAAGAGTAGTTTAATGTCCAAAAAACACTTATTTAAATAATTAAAACCTGTTCTACTACTTTATTTTATACAGTTTTCATGTTCTTAGTGCGACAATTTGGTTCAGACTAAAGAGTTGTCAAAGTTACTGTAATTTGATACCCACTTAAATGTCGTCGGGCTCAAAGACTGGGGTAATACAGTAGTAGTGAAAAGAGGGGCTTCACTCGACATCAATGTTGTCATAGAGGTTTGGACGTTAAGGGTGTGGAATACATAATCCTCCACCCATTCCCTGATTAAAAACATTAAAACGGCCATGCTCTAATCAGATGGTAATACGTTCGAAAATTTCAAGGAATATTAATAATAAAGGCTTTCCGAAAGACTTAAAAAAATAATGTAAAAGTCGTGAAGGTTCGCGTGGCTTAATTTAACCCTAAATTTTGTAGTATTTTCTTGAAAGCATTGGACGAAATAAATAATCAAACGATGGATTGCAAACCGTGTACTTAAATATAGGATATGCTCTCAAAAATAAGTTTGTATCTATCAGTCTCCACGCTAGTGTCGGGTTGCTCTTCCTACTAAAACATTCAATTATGGCTTAAGATTGAGGTAAGAGTAATTAAAGCGATGCAGAAATATTAATTGCAGGCCCGACCAGGTTAATCAGGCAACTTCCTCTCGTCTTGAAGGTATCAACTCACTGATTGGCTGGCTTCATAACCTCGCCTCAGCTGATAACACAATTCAGGGGGGGGGGGGCTGGGAGCAAGGTTATTAATATGTTAGAGGAAGTCATCGTGGCCTTATAGAATCTGTCAGAGGATTTTTACCTAGCAAATTTGTCAATCATAAAGAAAAGTTCTTAACTTAGTGTCGTTGGTTACCGTACGTCTTTTGTATGAATTTAAATGTGAATTTAAAGTTGTCATTGAAATGGAACACATTTTCAGCACATCAATGTTATTCAACTGTAAAAATTTAATATATTTACATCAGTCATGTTCATAACATGTTTTTGTTGGGTGTTAATAATATGCTAAGTCAAAGAGGCTGGTTGAAGAGGCCCGTCGCATGTAGCAAACTCATAAATGACACGTAGGGCTTGTTTGTTGTGAGGTAATCACTTCATAGATGGCAGCACAGGTGCAAGTACATCATCGCATATTTTTGTTGTTTGTTGTTAAAAATTTGTTTTACTGTTGTTTACGTCCACAGAAATATAAAACAATCATTTTAAAAATTGTATGTGATATGGATATTCGCATTGGTTCCTACGGTAGCGCTGCGAGTAGGCATTTCGAAACTAGCTACGAACAGGCTCTATAAAGCTAGCATCTGATATGAATTTGAGCCATTAAAGATTATTGCAAATTTGTCTCATAAATAAAAAAACACTTTGTTTATTCATTATTTAAATTCAAAATTGATTTTCCGAGAATAATTAATAGACGCATGAAATGCATTCTATGTATTAAATAAACCTAATAGTATTAGACCAGTTCTACCATTATTAGCTTCAACACAACGTCTATTTGAATGATTAATTTTCAAAACAAATATTGTCGGTTGCTTCTTTGTTTTGTTCATTTTCTTCCCATTGTGATTGTCATCTTTGAACGGGATTAATTAGGAGCAGCGTTTGCGCTTCAATGATTTTATGTTTACCGTTCTGTGGGTAGTTGTTGTAAGGTTTTTGTTAATGACTACGGAAGAAAGTTAATGAATAGCACAAGTTTCAATAGTTTTGAAAAGTTAAGCACGGAAATGGGAGCTTTCATTAGTCGAGCTCGGTTGGGGTTGGTTGGTTTGTTTGATCACAAAAACTGATGAGTATATTCCGGCCATCCTGAGAGCGAGGGCAAGGGCCTACCCGCCGAGAAACCAATGTGGGAATGAGAGTCAGAAAACTAGAAATTGATTTAGGCTCGGTGCCAGCAGCACTGATATTAAAGTCGTTCATTCTCCGCGGAATTCCTCAGGATTCAAGGAGCACGAAGAAGAGCTCCCGACGAAACAGGAAACGAATGAGAGGTCCTCGAGAAGCACTGGATTAGGCGGGTCCTGAGACACTGTAATATTATACGTGATCCAGCAATAAGATCTAAGCTAAGCTACACGAGATACCGAAACATAGTTTACTCGGTAACATATCGCTGAATTAGAAACGGAAACAATTATTTTGGTAATTAATTTCAAATAAGAATAATAATAATCAAAACTCATTTTCCAACAATGTCGGTTGAGTGGTGTCTTCACACCGATATCTAGGGCACGAAACTATTTTTTGCCGAGATTGCCAGGTTCAGCGTTTCTCATCATCTCATCATCATCTCATCATCATCATCATCATATCATCACATCATCATCATCATCATCTATCATATCTCATCTTCATCTGCATCATCTGCTTCCACCCATTTCAAATAAGAAACTAAATTTCATAATAAACTTTTTCTTCAGACGATTATTCATACTATTGTACCTTCATTTGAATTTAAGAAATTATACTAATAGTTTTGGATATTGGGGATCGATTGCTAATGTATCAGTATAATAAATAACTAAGTCTTGTGATATAGCCTATACTTAGACCAGCGGGGGCTTAAGAGTTTGGTGGGATCCTCCTCACGTATCAGACTTCATTGTCGTATGTAGGGTCAGATATGATTATTACATTGACTCAAATTCTAATAATGGTGGATAAAAAGTCTTATTATTTGAAATCATAGTATGAACTATTTGCAATTTTAAGGGTATTCCCTAGACCAAAATATCATTTCAAAAGAACGCAGTAAAGACGTATGAAAAGTTGGCAGAATGAAAAAGTAGATTATTTTTTTGAAATTTTTTGTGTGAGACATAATCTCAAAATCAATAATTGAATTTTATTATATGCCCGAATCGTCATCTAGTTCAAAATTAAATTTTGAGCAGCGGTTTTTTTGTTGCATATTATCTAACATTTGTAGATCCATGGGAATATAATTACATACAAGGAGAAATAATTTTCTATAGTTACTTGCGTTGCACAATTTTTTCACTATAACTATAGAAAACCATTACCACCTATAATTTAATTGTAGATAAAAGTGTGAAGAAACAAAACACGAAAATCCGCTGCTCAAAATAATAATTGTTGATGATTCTAAAGTTATGTCCCATCCAAAAATTTATAATCTGCTACTTTAATAAGTCCCTCTTTCATACTGCCAACTTTTCAGACATCTTTACTGAATTCTTTAGAAATAATATTTAGGTCTGGGGATTCACATTATTCATTACATTCACATTTTACATTTCATTATACACATTATTCATTATAATAATTGTCGTATTAATAATCAAACCTGTATCTTGAATTTGAATTGACAAATGAAAATTATATTCTTTTCATTGACTACACACTCTATTTATTTTCAATGGGAGATGAGATACTTATATAACATTAAATTAGGTGCATCATTTTGTAGTACTAGGAAGCTACATTGAATTCAGGAGCCACTGTCATAAAAGAGAAATACAGAATTCAACATTACTTTAAAAACGACACTTGACCCATTTCCACACTTAAATACTTTTGACATTCATTTAGAAATAAAAATAAAGGTAAAGGGTATTGAGTGCTCGCGAATAACCCTATTAAAACTATTTTTAAACGACCTCACTAATGCTGAACAACAGTTTGCAGCACGGCATAGAGGTCACATACATTCCATAAACTGAACAAATTAAATAACCAACGTACGCGATGGTCCACGGAAAGTAACGTAGGTAGCCGACAGACAGCCACATATTTTGTTGTTAATAAACCCACTTTCGCCGTCGGTACAAAATGAAATTTCCCCCATCCAGAACACAAACAAGAAATTATGAGTTTTTATTGCTCTTCGTAGACAAAATTGCAGTAATAAATTGTTCAAAATATAATACAAAAACAATAAATAACATTATAAATTTTTAAATGGTTCTTGTACATAAACAACTTTTTGTAATATCATCCACGTTTCTTAAAGCTTTATTTTGCCAACTCAGAATGCATGAAATTGAACTAAAAAATTTCTTACAAAATAATAATACCAATAGTAAAAAGTTTGTAAATGGCTCAACATTTATAAAATCACATATTTAACACTGCATTTAGTTCTTTGACTCACTGGGTGGACTCGAATTAATTAAACTTTATTTAAATCTTCAAAAATTATCAATCGATCCAGTCGCCAGTGATATACTTACCCAAGCAACACGTATTTACATCTACCCTTCCCACTCAAGTAAAAAGTGACCCACTTAAAATTGCTACATATCTAGAATTTCATACTACCTAACCAGACCAGACACAACGCCCACATAGAAACTTCTTAGACTTAAAATTTGATTACTTGTCACAAATCTGACCGGATGCAATGCACGCCCCTCTTCAGGTAAACTCAACCCACACATAACAAAAACATGTAAAAATACAGTCAAACCTTACACACTCAAAAGAAATGTGATCTAAAAAAGGGCCAAGCTCATCTACCCTTCCACATTTGCGCTTAAGTCCCGCCGCGTTGTTGGATGAGCGTAATTGGTGCATTGAGCTGCCATGTGTTAATGCAGATTTTCTGTTGTTCTGTAAAACAATTATTACTAAGTTGAAGATTTTTTTAAAATTATATTAAATTTTAAAAATTAACTTAAATTTTACTTTTTTATTAATCGTAATTTAAAAATAGGAAAAAATCGTAAAATTGAAATTTTCATAAGAAATAATTATTCAATTGCGCACAAATTTTACACAAATATATTAATTTATAATATTAAGGTTCTGTGAAAAAATTATTACAATAGGATAAAGCATGTAGGTGTTATAAGCCGAAGAAATTTTAAAAATCGAAAAAAGTCGTAAAATTGCGATTTTCGTAAAAAATTGTTTTTTGATAACGCTAAAATTTCACATGAATATATAAATTCATGAAATTAAGGTTCTGTGAAAAAATCATTACTATCGGACAAAGCATGTAGGTGTTGTAAGTCGAAGAATTTTTTAAAAAATCGAAAAAAATCAAAAAATTGCAATTTTCATGATAAACAATTTTCCGATTCTGCTCAAAAACGTGGCAGTTCTAAGTTCAGAGATTTTGAAGACCTCCATAAAATTTCATTGCAATCTGAGTATCGGTTTAGCCGGAATCGAATTAACAAACAGACAAAAATACATAAAAAAAAGAAAAAAAAACATTCCGGATTTTTTTCTACAGTGTAGTGAAATGGAATCTTCGCTTCGCTCGCTACGCTCATCCAAATAAACGTACAGTGTCACGTAACATCATCCTTGAAAAGCTTGGCAAAATAGAATTTGCAATAATTAGTGCATCAAAGTTTTTTTTTTGATTAATTTAAACGTAATATCATGCAAATTCTATTTTGCTAAGCTTTTCAAGGATGCTGTTACGGGACACTGTACTTTTATGAATTGAGAATGCGCAAATGTGAAAGGGTAAATGAGCTTGGCCCTTTTTAGATCTCATTTCTTTTGAGTGTGTAAGGTTTGGCTGTATTTTTACAAGTTTTTGTTATGTGTGGGATCTCATTACTTTTTCAAGTTCTATTGCAAAATTATTTGTTAAAATATAATAATTTTATCAAAGTTGATTTAATTTCTATGGTATTACCAATCAACAATTAAAAGTAAAATCTAGTGGTCCATAAAGACTGGCTTTTTGTAAACAATGTATGCGATCATTGTAAAGTAACTATAGTTACTTGTTGATTGAATGCCTGTACAAGGCTTATATTAAAACCTTTATTTGGAAGCCTTCCAGTAAACTTTTTCAACTTTTTCATTCAAAAGACACTATATCACTATTACCTAAAGTCCATGTAAAATATGAACGTTGTAGCCCCACCCGTTTGGTTAGAATCGCTGGCCGATTGAAACTAACGAATTAGACCGTAGAAGTAGCAGTAGCAGTAGCAGTAGCCAACATCTTTAATGTGATTTAAAGCATGTTTCAAGTAAGTTTTTCACCAAAAAGGAATGTTCGTACACCAACCAAATTTGGCATGTGTTGCCAGGTACCTAAATCCCCTCGATTTTGATAGTTTTCAAGATCACATCACGTTTCATGACGGCTGGATGACACCCCGAAATCACCTCAACTCTGCTTGCTGTATAAGGTGCTTGAGTGTGTAGCGCACCGCGGCTTGGCTGCGGCGCCCTAACGGGCACCTAGACTGCAGGTGTGGAGTTAAAACAAATGTGAAGGGATGTTCAAGGGCTGGTTTTAAGAGGAGTCAATCCCTTGAATTTGCATTAACGACTGTGGAAAGCCTCGTAATAAAACTTTAGTCAGGATTTCCGGTCTCGACGGGATTTGAACCTGGGACCTCCCGAATCAAAGTCTTGCGGTTTACGCTTGAACCAACGCTGTAGCGTGTGGCATAGCAAAAAGTTTCTAGGTAAAAATATACAGTTCAAGAACTTTCCTTACTTGAGACACTCTTGTCCGTATATGAAACTCACCTGCAGGTCTAGGCGTGTCTCACATAGGTCACCTGTGAATCCCAGAGGACACAAACACACAGCTGTGTCTTCAGAAGTGAGACACTTGCCGCCATGTTGGCAAGGCTCCTTGCTACACCGGTCAGCGCTGCACTCATCTGAAACACGGGAGAAGACAAACATGGCGTTAGTAGAGAAGGACAAGGTTTATAGCCTAGCTTTTAAAGTGCAACAAACATGGCGTTAGTAGAGAAGGACAAGGTTTATAGCCAAGTTGTTAAAGTCCAATAAACATGGCATTAGAAGTGAATTACAATGTGTATAGCCAAGAGGCGTAAGTCCAACAAATATAGCTGGTATATGGGCATGAAACTGTTCCCATATTCCCAAACATCAAGTCATTATTATGCAGGAATATTCACCGTAAGTTTGTTACTGTTTTTATTACTATTGTGATACTATTGTGCATTGGAACATTTATGTGTGTATACAGTGAACATATTATATAGAGTTTTGAAGAAAGTAATTAAGATGATACGTTACGCCTACAGGTTAAAGATGGTGCTATTCTACATTGTCGCATGTCAGGGAACCGTAGTCTAATGTAATTAGTTTTTAAGACTATCTGTTGATTTTCTTAAAAAGCGATATGGTTATTAAATAGAAGCAATCCCGAGACTTAATTTTAAGATTGAGCGAAAAGTTGTTTATAAAGTTTTGCACTTCTAAAAGATAAGTTTGGAAAGTTTCACCTACCTCAATTCACGCCACAACAAGTTTCACACAGTGGTAGCCTATAGAGTTTGAAAGCTTTGACAGGCGTTACTCTCAGAAAAAGTGCCGCCTTTAATTACGAGTTGCTAAAACTTATACACTTTAAATATTGCTCAAAGTTTTTGTTTTAATTGAAGTTTGAAATTGTGAACTCTTATAAGTGTACACAATGTATTACGTCGTGAATTCCTAACCGAAACAATTGCACAACGTGTGTTACGTCAGAATGTCGTTTGAAGCTTTCTTTAATAATTTTCGAGTTTTGTTTCGCCTGTCACGTTGTCGTAGTGTCACGACTAATTGGTTAAGACGATGAAAAGCAATATGTAGTTGACATAAGTGTTTCTTTCTCGTACTTCATTTACATAAAAACCTTGTAACGAATTTGTTCTCATTTTACCAGGATGTAGAATATTGCCCATATGGTAATGGAAAAATTTCGAGCCAAAGGAATACGGCCTCCTATAAAGTTACTAAAGCAGATGTGATGTTACGCAGCTGGGGTAAATCCGAGGATGTGTTAAGGTAGTGCAGATTGACGGCTGGATAAGATACTGCCCTGATGGGTGAGGCCTGAATTCGTTTATAGGAGGTTATCCTGCTGGAAATACTTTTGTAGAACACTGTAATAGAAATGAAACACGCTTTAGAAGTAGATATTGCATGCATGTACCTGGGACACAAACCAGTGCTAGCTTCAATCCATACACTAACAAAACGGATACACTCAATGATGTATTGCACAATGCGTGGATAACAAGAAATCAACACACATTATTCCGAGATGTATTTTTGTTGTAATTTATGAATGATTTGCATATGGACATATTATCTTAATCATTCATTATGGTAAATTAAAAAATATAACTTTCACACAGTTATCTTCAATGAAAAACAGACACACTAATGAATGGGATAATGTTGTTGCATCCAAGGCAGTGACTGCAAGTTATTCCCCTGTTGGCGAGTAGGGGTTTAGGTTTGAATGGATATAGGGGTGAGGTTTGAGGGGGTAGTAAGGATATTATAATTATAGCGGTAAAAAATGACAGGGACGAAAACGAATTATTAGCTAGGCTGTAAAACGAGGTAATATAAAATCCCCACACTCCTCTTTAAGTGCACCGGTCACCAGCTTTGATGTACTCACCTTGTTAATATAATCCCTTCTTACATTCTACTAAGATGAAATTATCCAACAGATAAAGCATCAAATCTCGTTTCCTCAGTGCGGTCGATCATAATGGAGCCTTTGGCTGAGTTATAATCCAATTTTCTGCCTCTGACATCCAAATAATGTGAAGGGAATTCAGGGCGAGTCAAACTTCACGTCGCAGTACTTTACTAACCAAATTTTAAAGTGGACTGAAAAATCTTGAAATCTCTTTGTGTTGGTGAAGCTTTGAGACGAATAAGATCTTCTTTTTCAAAACGAGTAAAGAGCAGAGCTGGCGGTTATTTATTCATAGAACAGTCTATGTTGATCCTAGACCCACTAGCACACAAAGAATTTCACCAAATGATAAACATTGTTTCGTAAACTAACTTTTAAGACTCCTCTATTTGAGATTACTTGAGTAGTGAATGTATATTTATCGAAGAAATAGTCAATTTTAAAGGCACATACAAATACAAGGTAGGAATAAGAAATATTTGCTGTTCCACTCTGTTTTGTATTCTTTCTTAAATGTGTAATCTTGAACATATAGTGGATGGAATTGAAACCTAGAGCAATTAGAACACCGACAAAAATGTTTTTATTTTATTTTATCACCTGTCAAACGGCAAATATTGCCTCTTCAAAATAATTTCTTACTGCAACTACACCGGTAGCTGGTTGTGTTTCTGTAAGATTCGTTTTCAACTGTTTTTCTAGGATTTCACAGAAAAATGGGATTTTTTAAAATCGTTTTTCCTACGAATGAGTACAAATTGTCTTAAAATAGCGCCGAAATAAATGATTCGCAGAAAATAATATAGCTTAAAATCCCATTTTCTACCCCTGTTATACTAAAGAAAAACAGATGAACATTAATCTCGCTGAAAGAGACAACCATCTACGTTGAGCGCTTGCTATGTGTATTTGCAGTTTGAAAATACATTGAAGATGTGATATTTACGAATATCGAATACGATACGAAATCTAAGATACGAGTATAGCCGCAGAATTTACTCGACCACATTCGGCTTCCATAAATAACTAGAAAACTTTTTAAATACAAAATTTAAATATGTAAATTTTCATGTTAATACGAAGTCTCATTATTCAGTATACGAAGCCGCGAGCTCATTTTCTGAATAAAAACGCCAATTTTTTAAAAAAATGTTACACTTCAGTGTTGCTTTGTACATTTAGTTCATGCTAATTTTGTATTATAGAAAAATATACATTCCACAAAAGAATGATAATTATACAGAAAGAAGTATGTTCCATGACTTTTGTTTTTCAACATTCATTTGCGCCTCTGTGAATACCAATGTTCTTTGTTATTTGAATTGATAACAAGTATTAAAACTTGTGAAACTAAAGGTATTTTGAAAGATATTTGAAAGATTTTTATTATTCAAGAAAATGAAGAAACAAATTTTCCATCACACACTTCCTACGATACTCGATAATGAAATATTGGATAATGGATAATTACAATTTTATACCCATATTTTTCCATAGCATGATTTTAAAAGTAAAATTTGATATTATTAATCTCATGAATGTAACGAACACACTAATCAATAATGATTGTAATATGTTAAGTAGAAAGTAGTAAGTGCAGTATGTCAACGTAAGAAACTGATGTAATTACAACCATAACAAGTCCATCAAATCGAAGTATGCGTAAACGAACATCGGATTCGTTCGTCAAGAACAATCTGATATCGTTCAAAAGAAACCTTACACAATCTTATAAATTATTGTTAACATACTTAATCAAGTAAGCTCCTATCTCCACGATACTCGAAAAGGACCGTGGGGCCAACATGGATTTCGTTATTAAAGTTATTTCCACACACTATTTCGCCTCCCAAACCGTCCCCAATCTCTTCCACTCTTCTACTCCACGTTGTGCATTGCATGCATGCAACAGGGATGTACCAGTTGGACACACTGTCAAAAGCAGGTGACTTCTTGAACGTATCGATGCCTGAGCATGAGGCTGTCTTGTTTGTATGGCTGCGAAGCGTCGTGTACAGTTTACTGACGGGGAACGTATTGTTAAGGCTATTGTATCACCCTCTATCGATTCACAGTTTGATGTCAAGTTGGTTGAAAGAAACAGGAACTAATTAATATAACAGAAAATAGTTCATCCTCTTTTGGGCGGGACATTACCTCCCTGTCAGCTATTACATGCCAAATTGGGACAAAAGTGTGCCATAAGCCAGGTGGAATATTTAGTTTTTTGTATCAATTTTTTAAACATTGTTTATATTATACAACTTTGTCTTCCACCGAATTATATAAGGGGAAATTGTTATCTGAAATAACGGCTGAAATAAGGGTTGATGTACGAATTTTTTAGTTCCCTGGTACAAAACTCTCAATTTATTTCCATTTTGCACCTAGTTGTCTTGTACATAATATTTGTAATACGTTGATATCACCAATATTGCGCACTTTCACGAGACTTATTTTATTTATTATTGTAACACATAAAAATGTGATATGTTGTTAAAAAAGGCCATAGCCTCAATAACATTAGTGTGTATAACAACCTATGATCCTTATGACATACAGTAGATGAAGATAAACATACTTTTAGTAAATAACATTGAAGATGCGAGTGTGTGCGAGTGTGTATGTGTGTGTGTGCGCGCGTGTGTGTAGGTTATATGCATATCGGGGTGGTTTAAATAAACATGCCCGTCGATACTCGAATGGTTTGGCAACTGCTAGTAAAGCAGAATAATGTATGGGTTACCTCCCACACTAGGGGGATATTCACCTCGGTAGCTAGTCAAATGTATTGCATACATAATTACCGGTACCTCCCACATCATAAGCTAGGTGTAATAATGTACGTTTGCACTTTCCATGCCATAATCTGCGGAAACTCCACACTGTGTCAACTGCACGCGCCTTTGTCGCCGTCAACTAACATATATTCAAAGTACCTCGCGTAACCTGCGCGTTTACGGTCATCAACTGGACTATCCTTTGATCAGTGGGTTGAATCGCAAACGTTTTGCCCTGACCTGTGTGTTGAAAAGTCTTTGACGCTTGTGAACCGACTGTAAAGGGCGGCGTTGTCATACCTGTAAGCCCTGACGCGAGGCTAAGGCCCACCCCCACTCTCCACCCACTCCCACTCACAATGAACGTTACTCCCACTCGCAACTCGCCCCCACAGCTGGGATCAATTTTAATACAACAACATATCCACAATACGACTATTCACCGATATTCCCTTCAGTGCGTGTACATCTGGCACGTACCCGGCACCTCCACCATTATCTTGAAAACAGTCACCATTTCTCCTAAATGTTGCTTGACATCCAATAATGACTTCTGTTGCTTAACGTCTCAAAATAACGCACAAGACGATGAGTGGTGATAGATGTCGATGAAGGGAAATTATAAAAAAACATACCTTATGAGGGATTCGAACCCACGTCCTCGTAGAGGAATCCCGCTTCGAACTGGCGCCCTAATCGTATTTTACACCGCGGACGGTTTACATTCAAAAACACAAAACGTAGCTGCAGAAACTTGGAATTTATATCTAAATATTTTCCCAGTGTTATTGTTCGAAGAGTTCATAGTTGTGATAATAACCCACCCATTGGATAAAAACTCGTTGTTTTTATTATAAACATCATTGAAACGACATTGAAAATCGAAAGCCTTTTCCGTCTTCAGTTTATTATTAAAATTCAACTCTGATTTATATATTTCAATTTTATAAACTTTATTTAAAATTAAAACACAGTTTTTAAACACTAAACTGTTTCAAAATATACAGGTATCATTCGACTTAAATATTCTCTGGCTACTTGACTTTAAATATTTGTAGGCACATCCTAACGCTATGGAATTCTCTCTTTAGGTGACGTACAAGGTGTGAAAAGGTGTTTTCATACTTGAAAGAATATGGCCGGAGGAAATGTTATATGAGAGTCAATTTAAAAGTTTAATTTTCGTCAAGTTTGAAAAGTTCATGTGCGATATGATCCCGTTGAGGGAAGTTTTTAAATAACAAAAAAATAACACCTCAACCCATACTTTCATGCATCGTGTCTAAAAGAGTACAATTGCATTTTTTTTTAAAAGGTATTTATTTAATTTATAATAATGGTACAGCAGTGCATACAGTGTGTACAAAATTACCTGAGCCATTAGGCTCTTAACATTTTAACATAAAAATATATATAGCTTATTGTTTAGAGATATTTAAAAAAAAACATATGTATTTAATGAGGGAAAAAATTAAACAAAAAAAACCTCTTCGGATACAATTGTATGGATACGATAAGTAACATCGCCGCTCACAAAATCGACTGAAAACCCTCGGAGAACCCTTCAGTTAGTATCAGTAGTAAATTGAAACGACGACTTCCAAAATTAGGACCTTCCGCCAATGCATCTTTATCGGTTGCTTACGTGATATTGTGAGCGGCTTTATAAAAGCAGAGGAATTGAAAAAGTCAGGTTTTATGACGCCTGGTTTATGAGTCACGAAGCTTGAAACTCGTACGGCTGCGACTCACTGGCGCAACAGTTTGCAGCGTCAGGTAGGCCAACAAAAGAAAGTGGTACTCACAAAACATCGCGTGAGTAATTCACGTTGAGATTGCATGGTTGTTCATAGAAATATGTTCTAATTCATAACAGAATAATTTCATTTGAGCCTGTTTTATACTTGTTTTATTGTAATTATTTTGGATTTCTACGTTCATTTTCTGGTCACAACACAATATTTTTGATTCAACGAATAACGATTTGATTATTCATACAGGTGTTACTAAAAAAGGAACAATTCTCAACTTTAAGTTGGTGGTTATATTTTAAAAGAAATAAATTCAGTTGTCTGTTAATTTGATTCACCTCTGTTTTTATTTACGTTATTATAAGATTATACAGACGCGGGGGTTGTGTCAGAATTTGTGGAGGTAGCAATAAAAACTATATATCTCCGGGGAGTGGCGCGCGGTTGGCTGGGGCGTCGGGTGGGGGTGGGGGGACGAAAAAGGGGTGAGTGATGAGTGAACGGGGGCGAAACCTATTCCCTACAAAATCGCAAACTTCGTTTTAAGATTATTGTTGAACGAATTGTGTTGCTTGGAGAAGACAATTTTCTAGTATATTTTCTTTGGAGATCATTATATTTCAAGTTGCCGTGGCCATCAGTACTGTTATAAAAAGGAATAGTAAAGTGTCTTTAAGGAAGCATTTAATCAGAGGGTAAACTGCTTTCCGAAATAATTTTTAAATAATTATAATATAATTATTTTGAGAAGAATTGGGGAGTGTTTAATAATACGGCAGAACGAAGTATTCGCAATTTTACCATTATAAATTTTCAATGATTCGAGAACTCAGGTTTATTAAACGTTCACCTTTTCCCCTATTTGGAATCTTGAAGAGTTGCAAGGTGTGCACTTCATGAGAATAGCTATTTAAACTTTCAAAGTATGACAGTGAATCGTGAAAATACAAAATTATGTAAACATAAAATTTGATTAGAATATTTCACTATTAAACCAGTTGATGGAATGTATTATAATTATTCAGATGTTTCAAGATTATGTATTTAACATATTAGTGAATATTATTAGAATTTGTCTATTTGTCCTGGCTCTGAAAATCCTTCACTATTGAACCAGTTAAGATGTAAACTGTTTACTTTATTTTACCCTATAATTTGTATTTAACATTTCTGATACTTATAGAAGTTTGCCTATTTGTCCTGACTGAAACCTTCACTGATGAACAGTAAGTATGTTAAATGTATCATAATTAAGATGTTTTATTATGTATAACAGTTAATGAATACTTTATTAGAAGTTTGCCTATTCGTCCTGGCTCTGAGAATCCCTCTTTGTACGTACGCGGCGAATGAGTAATCCCACCTTCTGCGCGGTGAATCCCTCGTCAGACTTCGCTAGTAAGTTAGTCGCTCTTGACGTTCAGTTAACCACTGCTTTCTGGTCACCCGCATGTCACGGATATGGCGGCTATAGTTAGGTCGTGGACAACTTGAAGGGGAACAACAGCGAGAGATAGTTATAGAAGTTGGTTTTTATTTAAAAGTAGCTTTGAGACGAACGATTCTGTATCAGGTCTCCTGTATACTTTATCATGTCCAACACTATAGCTGGGTAAGGTCACGATGATGGGGTATTCCGAGGATGTGTCGTGGTATAGTGGAGTTGCTGGCTTAATAATATACATGCATTAGCAAGACCACTGTCATGAATGGTAAGCATCGATGTGCTAATCAACCCCTAACCCGTTAGGTATTCAATATTATTAATTATTATTATTATATATTCTTTTATTTGGATTATTATATTATATATTATTAGAGATATAAAAATTAAATTAAAGACATATTGCTCAAAACAACTATTATAGTTGGTGAGGAAATGTGGTTATGTGATTTTTATATTTTAGTTTTCAGGATTATCAATTTTACGGTTGATTTATTTAAATTATTATAATGTAAACTTTATATAACTTTCAACATTTTATTGTTTGACTCACAGTCCGTAATTTCAATAAACCTTATTCCAATTAGTAGTTATTAAGAGTTCAGAAGAATAAATTTGAAATTTTTAAAAAAAGCACGATTGAGCTGCAAGACGATTTGGAAGGTCTATGTTTGAATTATGTAATTTTGCAATCAATGTACTCGAATTCATAAAAAAAAAAAAAAAAAAAAACAAAATAAATATAATAATTGTTATTGATTAATAATTGTCATGTATTATTATATTATTATTAGTTAATATTATTAGTTATATTGTATTTATTATATACTTTTATTAATAATACTAGAGTATTATATCCAATCCTTCACAGTTAGGGCAGATATTACGTAATTATTGGTTCAATTGCCGTACATTTGCGGATAATTACTGTCTATACACGAAAAGACGTTTGAATTTGATTTGAAAACTATTTAAATATAAAGTTTTTGTGTTTATAGGCATTCGTTCATTTGGAACCGATACACGTAAACCTTTATTCAATGTGGGGATTAATAAGATTTAACATATTAATTAAAATTTGTCACATAAAGCAATCAGTAGTGATTGAAAATGATTTGGAGCAAAATCTGTACTGTTTAGAATTATTACAAATCCAACACAAGTGACACGTTAATTTGATTAGAGCAACAATCAAAGAGTTAATTTAATGTTATTTGGGGGGTCTAAGTTTAGGTCATGTGCGTAAAAAAAATGAGTAAGTTAACTTAATTAAGATTAAAATGGTATAATTGAAATTCTGGAAACATAAGTAGAAGTAATCGAATAAAAACAGAACAACAAACTTTTTCGATAATTGTTTTAGATCTTCAACTTGAATTTTACTTGATACTAAAAACAGTTTATATCAAAATTCTAAAAATATTTTAAACAAACATTTTGTTTCATTCGTAAATTGCATTGAAGCTTTTTATTTATTGTATATCATAAATAAATATCCAGAGTACAATAAATAAAATTATGCACATAAATGACACAAAATAATGAACTGAATGTAAGCAAATTAAAAATAAATAAAATATAACAACAATGTAAAACAAGACAACAATTTTGATTATCATAAACAAATAATAATATACTTTTTATGTTTATTTGGATCAAGAGCGCGTCAACGTTTAGGTCATAATGCGTAAAAAAAATGGGAAGTGTATAATTAATTAAAATGAATTAAATATCAATTAGGAAATAGAAAAAAAGAGAAAAAAATAAAAAGAAAAAGAAAGCTTTTTTCTTTCCTTCTCTTGGCACAATTTGGCAGTTAATGTTTTATTGGTATGTTGATAAAACAAGTCTATGACTCAAAATTGACTGAATAATAATAATATAGATCATCAGTTCTGGTTTTGAGTCCAAGGATGTATTTCTAGTAATAAATTTTAGATGATTTGAAATGATTTGACGAGACTGCTTGCGCAACCTAATGTTTCTACCTCTCGAAGGTCAAGATAGTAAATATACTTGTAACTCTGCAATAGTTTTTCGCATTGAAAGTAGTTCGTGAAATGCATTTTATATTACTGCAGAATCTTCTTCTGATATTTAGAGAGTAAACGTAGAGCCCGTTGTAAATAATCGAAAAGGTGAAACTTGTCGAGTTTGAAGGAAGTTTCTTGAAGCTTATCTTGTGATAAGCATCTATACCTGGCCGTGGCTTAGCCGAGCCGGCCTAGCGGATCAATAGGAGACTTCCGTGCGCCAGGTAGAGTCATGCCGAGGCCAATCAAACTCCAGTACTTGCGACTTTGAGACGCGCGGCACTAGCTGTCGCATAGATCACGCAACTTATAGGTTAGCTCGTACTCTCTGCTGACCGCTGACCGGGGTAGAAAGACCCGTTGTTGTCGTCGCTAGTTCTAGCCATAATGGTGGAGGTGCCGGGTACAGGGATATTAAAACTTTCTGGGGGACTAGTCTGGGTACCGAAAACATAAAATTATGCATAAAACAATAGTTATAGAGTAAGATCTTTAATCAGTCTTTGGAAAAGATTTTCGATTTTTTGGTTGATGCTTACTTCTGTTATTGCCTCGTTTTTGAACGATTTTCTGTGCTAAATTTTGCAAAAAGTATTCCATTTGGATGGCTGATATTTGTATTGTAGCGTACACTTTTATCTGTGACTATGGAAAGAGGTTTTTGGAAATTTGTATCTTCAATACCTTACATTTTCCGCTGTTTTACATTTTTCGGTACTTTTATGGTATTTATACCGTGAAAAGATTACAAATCGTAGATATATACGAAAGCTCGACATTTCAAAAAACCATATTCTATGGTCAAAGATGAGTGTAAGCTACAACACAAATATCAGCCATCCAAATAGAATACTTTTTGCAAAACTTAGCACCCAAAATCGTTTAAAAAAGTAGCAGTAGCGGAAAAATGCACCAACCCAAAACATTAAAAACATATATTTTGATCTTTTCAAAAGACTGTGAATAATGATCATACTCTGTTGTTATATGCATATTTTAAAATGTTGTTTTTTGGTAAACACACATCGTCAACAAGAATCTTTTTATACTTTTCATACACAAAATACAAAATACAAAATAAATAACATGATTTACATGAAGGAAAAGAAGCCCACATAGGGTCGAAACCCCGTGCGTGGGCTGCTTTAAGATAGAAAAGTATCAAATAGTACAAGCAGCTCTTTATTTACGATTCAACAGAGTTTAAAAAATAAATGACAGTAAGTATTTTCTTTTGTTTATTTGGATTAAGGACGCGTCAACCGTTAGGTCATAATGCACCACTCTAGCCTAGGGTATATGGGGAGGAGGGGCCCATCATGCTGGCAATTAAAACTAGGTCAGAACCAGCTACTGGTAAGGGGAGGAAGGGGGGAGGGTTCTCACGTCGCGGTCGTCATCGTCTTTGTCATCGTTCGTTGTGTCATTGTCATCGTCGTCTGGGAGGTCGTCACGGGAAGGGGGAGGTGTCCCCGACGACGATTGCCAGAGCTCGCCTCTAGTTTTGGGGAGTAATATACTCCGCTCTTACTAGCTGATGTTTGCGAGGTGGACTTTTTCTCTTGAATCGCTTTTACGATTAGCAGAGCCATGCTCTGGGCCAATTCTACCCCGGGCCTAGACGGGGTGACAGTAAGTATTAAGTACGTCATTGTTAGCCAATACTTTTCCTGACTAGAATCTTCCAGCGAACGATGTATGAAAGACGTCGCAATAAGCGGTGTGCGGGTTCCCGACATTCTGAATAAGGTCGGGTATTTGGGGGTCGTCCCGAATGAAGAAAAATGTACTCGATTTTAGGATAAGAATAATATATTTTTAAAAGGGATGGTGGAGGTGCCGGTCCGGAGATTTTTTCTTCCGATTTATAGCTTAAAATAATACAAAATGTCATCCAACAAAAATAAAGCCACTAGAAAATAAACTGGAAAAAAACGTAAATTTAAGATTTTTCACAGGTAAAATTCAGTATTTATTTTTATTTGCAGTATTAGCCTATAACGGCTGTCCTATTCAACCCGACCCGTCTCAAAAACCCAAAGCAGCTTAGTATGCGAACTCGACGCACTGTCAAAACCTCTACCCGCTCAATCCTAGTAACAATGTTATTATTTATGGAACATTTGTCGATGGGACCTAGCTACCAAAGTTGACTATTTCTCCTGGGATTTATGGCGAACCCAATGTTTTTCTTTTACTCGATGAATTAGCAACAAATAAGACTATTTTAAGATATTTTCTATTGGTTAAGTGGGTGAATATCCCTTTAAAGATGGTGCGGCCACACACAGGTTCAATTCTAAATTAAATGAGCATTATATATACATATATATTTATTATATATATGTTCTACAATTGGGTTATATTAAAGAGGTGATGCACGGATTTAATCAATTGGTTTGGAATAAAACAAAATACAATTATACTTTATATATTTCTCAAAGGGCTATTACCCCAAAAAATTATTTTTTACCACATAATCTGTAGCATAATTCTGCACTTAAATGACCGCTTAAAACATTATATCTTCTAACTGTGATTTTAGACGAATTTTTCCTTTTTTTTAACCCAGAAATCTGTAAAATTGGCGTTATGGAAAATTTCTTAAATCGGCTTTAACTAATTTTTTGTTTCACATAGATACTAGATACCAATCTTAAATGGTCCTGTATAACTCCGTGTCTTGAAGCTGTGCACAAATATACACTCAAATACGCAATTATATGCATTCCAAAATCACACTTCTTCTTGGTAATTTTGACCGAACCACTTGCCCAAATTACAAAACATAATATAGTGGATAGTGGACTGTAGAGTGTAGAGTACGTCAATAATGGCCAATATATTTTTGGATCAAAATCCCCCAAGGTCAAGGGGAATAAAGATGTTATTTCTTATGGAAGATTTTTGCCGATGGCGATGGTACCTAGCTTGAAAAATACCAAGTTTGACCATTTTTTCAGGTCCTGGTGGACTCAACAATTTTTCTGTTTATTTCTAAATTCATAACTAGTTTGCCTGAATTAAATATATTTTTTGAGTTTAGCGGGTGAATACCCCTTTTACTCATAAATGTGTATCTGATGCAAATAACATAACACACCTTAGCACTGTATACGAATTAATTAACTTTTAACTAATTTTATCGTAATCACGTCCAAAACAATCAACTACTTACAATAAATTAATTTTAATTTGATTTCTAGGTGAGAAAGAAAAAATATATACAAGGTTCCCTCTGCACATACAGCCACATGCTTTATACCTTTTTTGAAAACAATACATCCCCGTTTTTGTTTTTATTACGTTATTTACTAAGGTTCAGATGGACTCAAGAATTTTTTGTTTCTAAAATTATAACCCACTAGTTTGCACTGGAAAATTAAATTTTTTAGCTTTAAGGGGTAAAAACCCTTTAACTCAAAATTTTATCTTAGCAATCAAGATTTAGCATAAGAAAATATTGGCCCTTGACCTCTTGTCATGAAGTTGCTAGTCATCGGCTAAATTATTAGAAAAAATAATGTTTTGGGGTGAACCCTTGGAGAAATTGATAAAAAAATATTTGCTTTATTCAACACCTACAGTTTTCTGAATTCTATATTGTTTGTAACAAGTTTTGGTCAAATACGTACCAATCGGTGTACTTGAAATGAAAGAAATTTTTTAGTTTGAGTTTATTTGGGAAGAAAGAAGATTATAAAGGGGTTTTGATTGTACAGCTCAGTATCTATTTGGTCACTTGAAAAAATACATTCCGTTTTGTTTTAAAAACACTTTTTGCTAAGGTTTACAAAATTCGTTAAAAACATAATTTTTTTTCAAATTATTTATGATATCCTCAATGTCAATAGCTACGGAACAATTATTTGTCTTTTGTGATATCCTTAAATCGTTGCAAAGTGAATAGCGTTGTTGTAAAAATGAAATCAAACATTTTTGTTTGTTTGATTTACAGTTTTTGAGTTGACAATCGAGTGAACGTTTCAAGGAGTGGATTTATTATACTTATAGGAAAGCAATTCATCAAATGCTAACACGACCCACATCAATCACGAGGAGCTAATGCATAAAAGAAATTACATCCCATGCACATTCAATACACAGCCAATCAGTTGGGATTGTCGACGGGTAAGTGTAAGTGGCCTAAAACCGTTTCAGATTGCTTTGAGGTTTTCGAATAATGTATTAATGTACTCAATTTTTCGGTAATAATGCCACGCATATTTTTGTTGGGCCGACGTTTCGATATTTCACTCATCATCTTCAGAAGAAGAATATATATAAATATATATATAAATCGGAATTGAATAGGTATGTTTTAATTGGTGAACATAAAATTATCTCCTTTTCATAAATAGTTTTGTATTCTCAACAATTTGTGCCAAGTTTTGTTAACGAAATCGGTTCACATCAGTTCAACAATTGAATGATCATTGCGTAAATGAGTGAAAAATACCATATCTAACATTTATCGTTACTTACAAGAGTATAAAATATCTCAATAAGTGAAGTGTTTGAAAACGCATAAATATTTCTCTTTGCTCCAGAAACATAAATATATTATCAAATAAAGTAAACCAAAATCAAAAGTATTTGGTTGATTTCACGTTTGTGACAACGCTCAGCTTTAATATAAATTGTACTCAACATCTAAAAGTACAACTGAGGTAAATTTCATATTACTTCATACCTTCCCCTTTAGTATGACAAGACGCCAGCCTTCCTTTCTTAGTCTAGCACAATCAAGAATGTATAAGCCCACATAATTTGCTTTAGCTCAACATCTAATGAAAAGTTTTGTCAAAACAAATAATCTGCGGAGTACTTTGGGTGAAATGCTTTCAGGATTCTAAAATCAGGTTAGAAAATTTGGTTAACAAGACCTGTTCACGTGAGATAAGACGTGCATGAACGTTGGTTCAAAGACACAGGTAAAGCGAGGGTGTGAGAGAGAGAGAGAGAGAGGGTGAACTCACCGATGTCGAATCCTTTGGCTGCGTCTCCGAGAGGCGACGCGCCGAACGCGTACACGTGATCGTTGACCTCCAGGTGTCTCACACACCCGCGTAGACCGTCCTCGATCGGCAGCTTGCCCGAGAGGCCGGTGGTGTTACCCGGCCCCCCCAGGAACAGGGGCTCACGGAATGTGATGCGGGAGAATAGACCCTGGAACAATTCAATCAATCAATTAAATATTAAATCATTTTATTCTTTTCTTATACAAACAAAAAGGAAACCTTAAATCTAGCGAATATACCAGAAACGAGAGTAGATAATTCAACGTTACAATAATGTAAAGAAGAAAAGCAGCTCACATTGGGTCCCTGTGCGTGGGCTTCGCTGTAGAAAAGAAGAATTACATCATAATCGAAAACAAGGATGTATAAATGGAGAAAAATATATTTTCAAAACTAATAAATGCTTGGTGTTCATTAAATGAGAAAAGTATGTCAATTGTATGAACATGTACGTATATGTATGTGTATAATATAAGGTACTGTAAACATCTTGAAGCAATTTATGTTGACAACCTGTTTTGGGTGGGTTGTTATTTCAAGAGGAGTTTTCTTCCCACTTCCACCCGTGTAAAGTGGAAGCTAAATCCATCTCTCCGAGGAATTTCAACGGTCCTTGTTTTACCTGATCAGTGCCGGTGATAGCCACTCTTCCATCAAGTTGCAACGCCCATCTACATTCAGTCTTGTGTCTTCTTATCACATCTGACATCCGTCACGTATACGATGACGTTATGTTTCATCCCAGCCTAAATATCGAACCCGGTACCTAGAGCACCTTAGTTCCACTGTCCAATCATCACTGAGTAACTGCTGATGGAATGACCCAAAAATGGTTTCAGTACAACTTAAACTACACCTAAACTACAACAATACCTAATATTTAATACAGTCCATAAATTGATATTCAACTCGAGTTGTGATTAAACCTTTGTCTATCGTTTTCTCGGAGGACGCCTGAAACACCAGACCATTGAGAAGGTAACTTAATATTGTTGTTACAATCATGGAACAAACAGAACGAAGCTGCTGTCTTAGAGCATTACAGTCTTGGGCACGTTCCCCCCAAAAAGGAACTTTGAAAAGTTAAGTTAATTTTGCCTAAAAATGAACTGAGACGTTCCTCGTTCCTCAAAGGGAACTTAGTTGCTTTTACGTTCCTGATACCATCACTGATTAAAATAATAATAAATGTGATATAAGGTAATTTATCATTACTTTTATTTATTTTATTTCATTAAATTTTGTCCCAATCTGACGAGGGTGGCGCCATTTTCGAATATACAAGATGTCACAAGATATTTTTCATACTGCAATTTACGTTATCAGGTACTGGAATTCGACGGGATTACGACGGCGAAAGGAACTTACAAAGGAATGTTAAATTCGTTCCAAGATCCCACGAAATAGTAACTTTGACGGTACAAGTTCCTGATCTTAGAAAAATGAACACGTTCCCACAAAAGGGAATACGTTCCTCCCCAAGAGTGAGCATTATTTATAATGTCAATGCCTAAAGCAGGTAACAGCAAGGGTTAATTCCTCCATTTTATCGAGTTTAATTTTGTAATTTCTGGATTGCATTAATTAACATTTACAATTCCACGTATTGGAGTATTGCCGTCAACCGACGGACAAAACCGAGAAATGAAAATGTCTGCAATATACAATATGTAAAGAACACTTTTATTTTAAGAAATATCCCTGAAATGTTTCTTTATAAAATTCGTTCCTGAAAGCAAATCGAAAGTGCGAGAATTCTAGTCCTAAATGTTGATGAAAGTTATTGGAAAGGCCTCACTTTATATGTAGAATTTTTAGCAGTCGTGCGTGGTATTGGATACCAAACCAATACTAGGCTTACATCGATTCCGGCCAGGAGCCAACCAATATCTAAATATCCGTTCCGCACCGTGAAGTCGTCGCAATGTATTTACTAAACGTCAGTGAGGATTGCAATGAGGTAGTCCCAAATCACGATATTGATCCGTATTCATATGGAGCAATCTTCTGGAGGGGGGTGGGGGCAAGAGAAATTCACGAATAATTTAAATTGTCGGATAGAACGTGGTACGCCATCAATATGTTATTTACTTTTGTATTGATTGATATTAGTATGCATGTAGCGACTGCAGCAAGCGATGCAAATTTCGATTATAAAAAGATTCGATTGCTATTTTGTGTTTGTTTGCTCTCTACCAGACAAATGGCTACTCCGATTTAAATTAAAGTTGCAGTGAAATAACAAACTTAATTAAATACTATAAATTCTATAAACTTATAGATTCGAGACTTTAAAAAACACATAAATATTGCTAGCTAAAACCGCACTTGTATACATTATCATCAATACACCATTACGCTTATCCTCGAATACGACAATGAATTGTGTTTGTAAATTTATATTTTGTTTATCTGAAACATGAAATTTAGTGAATGTAGTCGGTGTCATTCACCGATTATACCACCATCTTCTACTACAAATAATATTAACTTAATATCATGAAATACATGAATACATTTTAACGTATTCACATTAACATGGTACACTATACCTACAACTTCCATTACGTTGCTCTCCAGCCAAAGGGCACTGTGCCACCGTCGTAAAGGTGAGAAAACATGTCACGTACAGGGATTAGAGCACGTTTTGTGAACATATATTTTTTTAAAAGGTGTCCCAGAATTTTTTTTCAAAATAAGTCAAAATTGATGTATACTTAATGTATAATGCAAAAGGAAATACTAATTTGTAATTACCTTTCCTAGCGTGATAAGAGGAAAGATATTAAACTTTAAAGGTTGTATTATAATCTTTAAATTACGATTATCTGTAGAAAACCATAGATTTTGTTTAGCTTACAAGGTAAATTGCCTTTGTTAATGTTCTACATGAAGATGAGCGAAACTTTCTGAGAACACTACAAGGTACAGCACAAATAACGTAATACTTGTATCTGAATCGTGACCGACAGATCATCATGAAAATGTGATCTAACTCGAAACAGTTACAAACATTGACACTGCTTTGAAGAGCTCTAGAAGAAACATATCTTAGATTTGAACATTCGTCCAAATAAACACGTTTTTCAATCTGTCTCGACATAAAATGTAAAGTTAAGAACATTTAGCAAACAAGCCGTTGTGTTTACCAGACCTTGATGTTGATAATAATACTATCGATGATGATTTGTGCATTCAGTTTATAAATATAACCAAAATAAGCTACGACATGTAGGTGGAAATACTGTGAGCATTAAAGCTCTGGAATTAAAGTCATACAAAGTCAAACTATCACATACTGGAATATTGTAGGCGAAAAGATTGGTCGGGATTATAGGTTGCCGATCAAAATTGACAGTGCAAACAAAAATGCTTTTTGTACTAGTAATATTAGTTGTAATTTAAACTAGTTAAAATAACTATGAACGTTGTATCACTTTCAATTAATTTAGGCCCACGGTTTCCGTACTTGGCATCCAAGACAAACAAACATGCATTACATAGGACAGCAGTAATAAATAATTTAAAGACCTTTGCTTGGCGCTTGTCTGCGTTTGTATTGTTTGTTATACGAACAAACAAAAATTTATATTTAGAAACAAATAATAATTATGTTTTACCAATATTTTATTATTATTATTATTTTTTTGTTTGTTATTTATTTGCTGTTTGTTAAAACATAATTCTGACAGGTTTGCATAGTTTACAAATCGATATCTGTAACCATGGGTTTAGCAAGGTTCACTTACAAGCCTAAAAATAAAATGATTGTGCACAAAAATAAATTAGGTGATGTGACAAAACAACTCCTCCTTACACCTGGTTTTCAAATGTAATTTATATTTATTCGTTGAATTGGTTAAAGATAATAAAAAGGGTAAGTGCACAATAAATGTTTCCGTAAATAAATATATTTTTAGTTTATTTGGATTAAGGACGTGTCAACCGTTAGGTCATAATGCACCACTTTAACCTGTGGTGGGGGGGGGAGGAGGAGGAGCCTCATGCAGATCAGAACCAGCCACGGGTAAGGGGAGGAAAGGGGGTTCTCACGTCACGGTCGTCATTGTCGTCGTCATCGTTCGTGGTGTCATTGTCGTCATCGTCGTCGAGGGGTCGTCAAGGGAAGGGGGCAAGGTCCCCGACGACGATTGCCAGAGCTCGACTCTATTTTCGGGGAGTAAAATACTACCCTTCATACTAGCTGATGTTTGCGAGGTGGACTTTTTCTCTTGAATCGCCTTGTACGATTAGCAGAGCCATGCTCTGGGCCAAATCCTACCCCGGGCCCAGACGGGGTGTAAATGAAGAAATTTTATATCAGACTCTTCATCGATTTACTTCCGTCAGCGGGTGTATCCAGTGGGTCGATAAAAGTTATCAGAAGCGTACATCTACATTTGAAGTTAGTAAAGCCGTGGGCGCTAAGCCGGTTTCCACTCGAACACCGAAGTTAATCAACCTTGGGCGCGGTCAGGGGGAGAGTGGGTGAACGCTCTGCTCCGAAACACACGTGTACCGCTGGTTAGAGCAGATGGAGGGTTCGAGAGCTAGTGTAACGGCTTCGTTCTCCTCGACGTCTGCTCGGCAGTCCTGGTTAGTGGAGGAACTATATGACTGTCAAGGTTATACCGTTCTTTCGGATGGGACGTAAAGCCGTTGGTCACCTTGGTACTTTTCGAAAGGAGTAGGCTACGTGCCGGTATCGGATTTCCCCTCCTCCCTTATATTCATCCTTCATGCTCATTAATTTTATCACCACTCATCGTCTCGAACAGCCATAGTGCATTAATATGAGACGTTAAGCAATACAAATTAATTCTAACCATAAACAACCCTCTGGACCACGAGCCACAGTACCAAATACTTGTATATTTGTATCTAGCTTTGTGATCTAATTTTAGTTCTGTATCGCCAACACTTATACGACACTACACGCACATTCTCTGCCACCAGCAATATGGATTTTGGCAAGCTAATAACGTAATGAGACCCGGCAATATTTCATCTCGGTATTTATCATTTCCATGACAGGCCAATTATTTAGTCGTATAACGTGGAGCTAAAACAAGATATTTCCCAATTGTTTGCTGTAATCTTTAATTTACGACGTGGTAAATTATTTCGTAATACATATTCATGTTCCCGAGTCGGATTACAGCCGTGTTGTAGTATTTATTAAGATAGTAAGTGGTATTATATCTCAAGCTGAAATACATATGAATATAATAAGGTGAATCGCAATACAATTTACCTAATGCATTGTTTTATCAGTGTAAATACACCAACGTCAGATTCGGTTATAATCTTGACGTGTGGTGGAGGTGCTGGGTTGTATAACTTTTTTTGTGCTGATTAATTTTTATTATATTATATTATTTTGCAATTTTGCATTGTTGATGGCGCAGTAACAACAGATTTAATATAGTCTTTTGGCGGAGGTGTTGGGTTTTATTACGGTACTTTACACTGATTAATTATTTTATTATTATATTAAATTATACGCAGTTACTCAAAAATTTATTTCAAATTATATAGACTTTTGGTGGAGGTGCCGGGTTTTATTTTACGTTATTGCATTATTTTACACTGATAATTTAATGTATTATCGTATATTATAAACAGTCTTTAAGATTTATATCCAACTATTTAGACTTTTGGTGGAGGTGCCGGGTTTTATTTACGTTATTGTATTATGTTACACTGATAATTTAATGTATTATCGTATATTATGCGCAGTTACTTAAGATTTTATATCCAACAATTAGACTTTTGGTGGAGGTGCCGGATTGGTGGATTTTATGATTGATTGGATATTGCTTAACGTCTCATATTTATGCACTTTGGCTAATCGAGACGATGAGTGGTGATAGATGAGGATGAAGTATGAACAGAAAAGAGGAGGGAAACCCGGTACCGGCACGTAGCCTACTCCTTTCGAAAAGTACCAAGGGGACCAACAGCTTAACGTCCCATCCGAAAGGACGGTGTAACTTTGACAGGCATATAGGTTCCTCGATTAAACCCGGACTGCCGAGAAGACGTCGAGGTGAACGAAGCCGTTACACTAGCTTTCGAACCCTCCATCTGCTCTAACCAGCGGTATCCGTGTGTTTCAGAGAAAAGCGGTCACTCACTCTTCCCATGACCACACCGATTCTGCTTTACCTCGGTGTTCGAGTGGGAACCGATTAAACGAGCTCGGCTAAACCGCTGGATGGGTGGATTTTGTAGAGTTGCTACCTAATTTAATTTTAAATAAAAGAAAGAAAGAAATTTTATTTAGAGTCTACCCACTCAGTTATATAACTGATTTTCAGTGGGGGACTTTAAATCAAAGCGACCAAGCCAACCCTGCAGGCCCCGACGCAATCGACGAGTGAGCGATAACCAACCAAAGATCGATATTTTTAATAGGAAATATAGCAATCAGTGGTATGGACAGTGCGAACACCCGCGAATCAACGCCAGAATCAACAAGGCCGATTCAGAACAGCTCTGAAATTTATTATGTGCTTCGTTGCTAGGACGGCTTTAAAGTCACCGCTTACAAACTCCTAAGACAAGAACTGATGGACTTAAGTCCAAATCAGAAGTTAAAAAACTTCTGACTTTAACGGGAATCGAACCCTGGACCTTCTGCATTGGAAGCAGATACGCTAACAACAAGACCAACGAGCCAGTTTTCTCTTACCGTGCTTTTTACGTGGATCTTCAAACTTATGAATGAAACTGTTTATTGAAACTTGCTTAATTCTTGTATGACGCAAACATATATTATTTCATATATTTTTTTAGTAAAGCGTTGCTTCGTACCTCTGTCAATGAAGGTGTGCTATTCAAGACGAAGAGATGATATTTTTAGGATAAATGACCGAACAAAATACAGGTTTCACATTACGCTATTTTACGTTAAGTAATTATTATATTATTATATTATATTATATTATATTATATTATATTATATTATATTATATTATATTATATTATATTGTATTGAATTGTATTGTATTGTATTATATTATACGCAGTTACACAAGATTTAATTTCAAACAATATAGAATTTGGTGGAGGTGCCGGGATGGTGGGTTTGTGGAGTTATGATACAGGAACAGGACGCAATTTAAAATTACTTGTTTCCTCCTACCGTGCTTTTTACGTGGATACTTCAAACTTATATTATATTAAATAATAATAATAATATATTATATTATTATATTAAACGGTTAATTGAAACTTGCTTAATGCTTGTATGACGCAAACATATTTTATTTTATATTTAGTGACGCGTTGCTTCGCGCCCCTATCGATGAACAATGAAGGTGTGCTATTCTTGACAAAGAGAGTGATATTTTGAGGATAATTTTGGTTCATTTGGATTAAGGACGCGTCAACCGTTAGGTCATAATGCACCACTCTAGCCTAAGGGGGGTGGGGAGGAGGAGCCCATGCTGGTCAGAACCAGCCACGGGTAAGGGGAGGAAAGGGGGTTTCTCACGTCGCGGTCGTCATCGTCTTTGTCATCGTTCGTTGTGTCATTGTCATCGTCGCCGGGGGGTCGTCAAGGGAAGGGGGAAAGGTCCCCGACGACGATTGCCAGAGCTCGCCTCTAGTTTGGGGAGTAAGATACTCCGCTCTTACTAGCTGATGTTTGCCAGGTGGACTTTTTCTCTTGAATCGCCTTTTACGATTAGCAGAGCCATGCTCTGGGCCTATTCTACCCCGGGCCCAGACGGGGTTTGAGAATGGACCAACCAAAATACAGGCTTCATATTGGATTAAAAAACAAGTCTTTGTATAGTAATGCACTTCAGAACTGTGTCCAAACCAAATCTAGTTCGTTGGCTCAAACAGTGAGCCAACACGGACTGACGGCTAGATAAAATAAACTTAATTCTGGGCTGTAATAAACCACTTATTACCTTGTATCTACTTGAATTTAAAACTTTATTTTGAAGTACACCAGGCACGATTGAATGGTGCGTTCTTCCGTCGACAGAGGGTGAGAAGCAGTATTAGACTCGTAAATTTACCTCGTAAATTCGAGTTTGACAGGTTGATGGCACCTGTAGCTTTTACAGCCTGTTTGTTGGACACGGTAAAACTTGTACACGATACCGCCAATCAAAACGTTCAAGCTTGGTGGATCGTTAATGGCCTAAATTGGATGTCTGTCAAGCCTGTCAAGCCAAAGTTTAGCATGGCGTAGTTGATGGTTTTTGTAACTGTCCGAAAGTTAGTTGAAGTTTCGTGGTACTCAAGTAAGTTTTGTGCTTGAAAGTCGTGAAATTAAATCTGACGTTGCTAACAATTTACTTTTAAATTTAATTTTCGCTTTGATGTTAAAGATGTACTATTATTACTGGGAATATTATTTATTTTCTGTTTTGATTCCGTTAGTACTATTTATTGAATTTGCACACTTATCATAACATTGAAAATAAATAAATACAATTTGTATTTTAATAATAATTGTGCATACAAAATGCTCTCAAACAAACACAAATCGGTCATTCATAACTTTCAAATTTTGCTGCAAAGATAAAAATTGCTATTTTCTCAGGTGATTTTTATTTAGTTTGAAAACATTCTCATCACTTTTAAAATGCCGCTCCCACCTTCCGATCAAAATAATTTGCTGTATCAAGTCTTGAGACAATAAATACAATTTCATGTAATTACTTTTTGTGTTTGCGACAAATTTATGTTGATAATATAGATTGAGACATTTTTGACCTGTGTTATTGTACTTTTTCATGTGTGTACAGTATTAACTCTCTTCATATCCAAATATAAGTAATATTCTTTAGGCTATATGTTGTGTTTTGTTTTACGAATCTGATGCGAATTATAAATAAATAGTTGCATACGCCAGATATAACACAAATCAATGTATATCGATCCCTACGGGTTGAACTTTGCTCACATTTTGTCGTCACAGCACGGGGCTCTACCCTCCACCAAAGTTTATAAAAAGTTGTAAACATGTTTTTCTCAAGATATCTGCAAACACAAGCTTATAACTCCCAAATGTGTAGTCTAGAGTTGTAACAATTATGGACGGAGGGGATATCACCCCATTTCAATTGTTATTAATCAAAAAATCTGCTATTACTTTCCTTCACTGGTTTAAAATTCTTCTCTTCACCAAATATTTATCCTCAAACCTACCGTTTATCATATTTCATAATTTTTGTAATATTTATACGATGACGATTTAATATTTATATATTTATGTATTTCATTTAAAATTTCCTTTTGGAAACATTGACGTTTAATCAAAATTTATTTTAACGTTGAAGAAAATGATTCCGTTATATATACATTTGATAAATATATTGGTTGTTTAGACTGTGGAGAAATTCCGTAACTAGTTCTTATTCGTAAAGTCTACATGTTTCCAAATGCCTGGAATGTAACCGTCACTCTGACTGTCTGTCTGCCGTCTGTCTGTCTTCTTCGCTACTCGTGCACTTTCAATTTGTCTGTTCGTGGTTGGTAGCTTGTAGTTGTGGTTTACCCATCTGTGCGACTCGGAATTCTCTATTTACGCAGCTGTCTTTCACATTCTCATTGTTTTAGTTAACATTTTCTTGACAACTCTATTATACAGACAACAAAAACTCTCCAACGCAGCAGGCAGGCAGGTTTTGATACTGAAAAGATTTACTATTTGTTCGATCGATAAAAATGTGTCTGCACAATGTTATAGCAATACGATTGACGTCACGTTTATAGAGATTTAGTAAGGCGTAGGAAAAGAACAAAGTGCTTATTTCAGTGACAGCCTTTGAGTGCAGAGTCTAGAAATCCCTCTTTGAACAAAAGCTTGTGTTACAATCTCCAGTTCACTTAATATTCTTTAAATACAGCTCAAACAGACCAGTCAAAGAGAAGAAGAAGATAGGAAGAAGATTAAACATGATATAATTAATAGTTTAACGGGACATTGTAAATCTAGACCTCAGTAATTAAACATTGAGGTGTTTAAATTAGTTCAAACAAGAAATATTTAATTTTTGGTCTTTTTGTTTGAACGCAGTTGCCACGGTATGCTTCAGTTAATTGCTTTATATAATAATGAGGCCACTCTTTTTGTAGCGTTTTAGAACATCGCAAGCACTTTCATGTTGATAAATCGAGTGCGTACGTAATACGTGGTTGTGCATTTTGACAGTTACACATTTCGCATTGAATTCATATTTTGTTTTATCAAGATTATAAAATGACATTCAAAAAAAGATAATATATATAAAAAATTGAACATGATATTAAATTCGTTATTAAATTATGTTGTATGATAAAACTGGAAATGTAGTATATTCTATGAAACAAAAAATCACCTGTAGACTAATCTGATTTATTTTATCGTTCTGCAACCCCATTCCATTATTTATTTATAGATCCCCAGCCTGCGTGATTTGTAGTAGAATGTCTCCAGTATTTTTATAACGACCTTTAGCTCTCGAAATAAAAAATAATAATAAAGCTTAGATCTCAGTACTAAAACTTATAAGCCATTTGGAAAATTTCCCTTGGGGATTTCACAAGATGTGTTCAGCCAAGTCCGTAAGAGAACTTTTCTGCGCTAGCCTATACCTTTTTGCAACAAAACTAACTACATTAATCTGATTATGGCTGGTACGAAATATAAGCTTGAGAAAATAAGAGGCACACTTTAGAAATACTGTATTGAACATGAAATTATGAGTTTTTCATAATGAGAAATCATTGGTCCTGAAGAGGGGAAATTTAGCGTGACCCCCCAGACCTAATTGGTCGCGAGCAAGAGTACTCTAACGGCCGATATGTTTAATCACAACTGTTTACGCGACTCTATCCAACCGACGTTGATATTAATTAAGCATCAAAGAGGTTGTCAAGCGCATGATGATCAACTCAATGGTTGGAATCTGTTCGCAGTCATCAAACGAGCACACTTCATGTTTTATTGCTCCAACCGAGGGATTCCCAGAGACCACATCGGAAGCAACCGATGATGTACAACACGCTACATTGTTCTTACTATCTTTCTCTCCATCACCTAAGGTAGAAATTTATTAGGAGCCTAGGACAATGTTGATTTTACACTGATAATTAAAACTATTACCTAAAATCAAGTATATACCTTCAAAGGAAACTTGGTTGAAAACGGCCAGTCAAGACATTTATTCAATTATTATGTATCGTCGAATAGCGATTCAGTAATTCAATAAAAAAAGTTCTTAACATGAGCTTAATGTACAATTGATTATTGATATCACTAATGATTCCTTAATCCTTAGAGCTTAAAGATATAATTAATTTTAACTTTTAATAAACTCAAGGCGTGCCGTGAGATGTAACTTTGAAGCTGACTGTTCTTTCTTTTTAATAATTTTAGTTACTAAAACGTTAATGATGATGTTGCCATCCGAATGCTTAAATCATCCATCACCCGCATGAAACCCAGACAAGTGCTTTGGATTTGCTTCACTCTCTGCTATTACCACCATTATACACTACAGTAATATAGAGTATATCTTATACTAAAATACAATTTCTTACAATCTTTATAGTATACATTAATGACCTACGTCAATTTCTACACAACAACAATACTATTCCTATTTGTGTTAAAGCGTTACTCACACTTTATGCTGATGACATCAATTCTTTACTTACGTCATCCAAGGAGCATTGACCAAAGCTGCTAATTGTCAAGTTTCCCAAATGTTATCTTACAGTACAAATAATCGACTTGCTATTCAAACTAGTAAAACATTTTTCCTGAATTTCCGCACTGGTACTCGGCAAGTGCTCTCGAGTCCATTAATCCGTTTAGAGGGCCACAGTATACCAAGAGTAGTAACCACCAAAGTCCTTGGGCTGACCATAAGTGATTCGTTAGACTGGGGCCCCCATATTCAATCAATTGTTCCTCGCCTCCTGAGTGGATGTTTCATGCTCCGCAAACTGAAATTAATTGTTAACCCTCCCATACTTTCGATGGTATATCATGCGTTTATTCATTCTCTTCTTTCCTATGGCATCATTTTTTGGGGTACATCACCTCACGCTAAACGTATTTTTATTATTCAAAAACGTGCTGTTAGAATAATTGCTGGAATATCCAGAAGGCAATCATGCAAAGCACATTTCACAAATTTACGTATCCTCACACTAACATGTACGCTAATTATCTCTGCAGCAACTTTTGTATATTCCAATCCTGACCATTTTCCATTAAATAATGCCCACCATTCCCATTTTACTAGATATAATACTAACATTTTCATACCAAAATCTAGCCACACTTTCTTTGACAAAAGCCCGACTCACGTTTGTAGTACAATATTTAATAAATTACCAGCTTCAATTAAATATTCCAACTCACTAACACTCTTTAAGCACAAATTGAAAGAATTCCTTATAAATAAAGCTTATTACTCATTTAGAGAATTCCTAGATGACCATTGGACAATTTAACTTATTATTTTCACACTTCTCTCACACCACTTTTTTTTCTCTCTTCACTTTGGCTATGATTTAAAAAATTGTAAAATGTATTCATGTAATATTATGTATAATAACAAAATGCATTAGCATTGTTATTGATATTTTGTAGTATATTAATTACCATAATCTGTATTAATTGTACTTGTACTTTTTGTTATTATTTGTTATTTGTGTTTGTCCCATATATATGCAATGCATATATCAGTGGACTGAAATAAAGAAATAAAGAAATACTGTATGATGAAATCATAATATGACCTATGTTAAATATTGGATGGGAGATGTGGCATTTAATTTTGTGTTTGTCTCCAAACATGTTTTTTGCCTATACCGATAAGGCCGTTATAAATAAAATAAAATAATAATCAATACTCATTTTGAACAATGTCGGGTTGAGTGGTGTTCTTCCCACCGATACTAGGACACGAAACAATGTTTTGCTGATGTTGCCGGGCTCAGCGTTTCTTCTTCATCATCTTAATCTTAATCTTCACTTTTGTCTTCATCCTGCATCTGCTTCTACACTTATTTTCAACATCCTTCCATGTGGAGGACATGGAGGACACAGCTTTCCTTTATAGAACTAGTTTGATGCTTACTATAACGTGCTGTACAAAACAAATCATACATAATAATTTTACATTTACAGTTTTGAGCGTATATTTTTTATATTTAAACGATATAGAAAGAAAATTCATTAACTACTACTCTTTTTCGCCTCAAAGTAAAAGTAAACGGACTGCTAAATAGTTGGCCGGCCGACGTAAAGAGGAATTGTTGCTACCTTATTAACCTTAACTTTTGATATACTTTAGCAGATATTTCGTACTTGATCTCTAGTTTTGATCTAGTTTTTAAGTCTGTTTTTCATTTTAACCGAATCTATTCAATCAATCGTAAGTCATCTTTGATCTCAAAGTCATTACAGTGGGAACTTTCTTGCAAACATAGTTAGACTAACATCTTCGCGCAAAGGGCTTTGACAATAAGCAAGAGTTCAACGGTCCAATGAGCACTATTTACAATGTCGGTCTTGTTCAGAAGATATCGTCTAATAGAAACCCAATCCAAGCTGGTAAACAAACTTGAGTGAGCTGAATATTGCGATTGTTCGTTCACAAGAACTCGTCGAATAATACTTTATTAAATACCTACACAAGATTCAATTCTGTGTCTGTTACAAGTGTTCCATTTCACCGACAAAGTTGGGATTCTAGACCTTATTGCCAGGCACTTTTCAGTATTTTGTTAAAAATGCATATGCCATAAGAAAGAAGAAAGAAATCTTTTTCATTCTTTAAAAAAATTGTAAAGATTGAGTTAACCTGTTGAATCCGCTACAAAATCGTTTATCAATTGAGCTTCTTTTGTGCATGTACCGAAAACGGGTAATACAATATTAAAACATTTTCCTTGACTCGATGCAAGTTTGGCAACGAATTTTTAAATCAGAGTTAACTCATGCAAACATAATTTATATCGGTAACGAAGACAAACAAGGAATGTGTTTACAGGACACTCAGTTGAGAAGTGGTGTGTTAAAAAAGTGCCACCGCTTGTTCGGCTTAGAAAATCAAAATAACAAATCAGCTTGTTCGTGTTAAATAATAAAAAAAGTCATATTCATAAATAAATTCATATAACTTGAATGATATAACTGTACATTCGTTACTGGACAATAAAGATTCACCTTACAGCAAAAAACAAGTTATATATCAAGCCAACCTTTATTGTTTTTTTTTTTTTTTTACTACTTGATGATGGGCAAGATCGACTTTTCTTGACCTCGAACAAAGGTGTTCTTGTCCACTAGCTCATGCAACAACTTGTCGAACAGTAGTGGCAACCAAGTAAATAGACGCTTAGGGTTAACATTTGCTTTAGTGGCAGACACAAATGTAACTTTACGCTCTGCGCCTGGGGGTGTAATCACGAAGTTGTCACTGTCGAATGACGAGCTGTCGAACGAGTTAGTAAATAGATCCAATCAGGCCCCTTTTCAAGAGAATAACACAATTGACAAGAAATCACTTCCACTTCAATATTATATATGCAATCTGTCATCTGTGCTCGTATTGATGTTTTTTAAATTTTCGTCAATCAACTGAATTCAAGACACATACAGAAAATTAGTATAGAAATTGACATCAATAATATGAAACTTGCCTTTTTAAAAACAACTGTTTTGAAGCAGTAAGCCTCTGCTTGAGGAAGGAGCCAGAAAGTGTGACTAGAAACTTCACATTTTAATGTAAATTTGTATTTTTACGTGTTTTTTTTTTAATAATTTATTTTCTGGCCAATAAGCTTTTCTAACAAATACATCGCTTTCTGTTTTGAAAAAATAAGAACGAAAAAAGTTTTACTCAATGTCGTTACCATAATATACCTATCGGTACTGTCTTTAGCAAGTCATTGTATCTCTGTATGACAGTAAACCTAATCGTTAATAACTCAATATTTTCTCTCGCAAGATGAATAAAAGATACCCACCCAGCAAATAGTTCCATTCGTGTACTGCACAGTGTTTTACAACGTCTGCCTCTCACACTATCGCATATTAAACACGTCAGAATGTGTAACACGCTTCACGTCGAGAAGTGCTGCATGCAGCAGTCGTCTGCTTAGCGACGACGGATGCAGCTCAGACGTGCCGAGGAGATTCCCGCGTTCCTTGCAACCATCTGGCCGTCGTTAACATACTCAGACTCAGACAGCTCTAGTGCCGTCATACTTCACCCTATAGTTTCTACTTGCGAGACAGACTTTGCAATACATACACTTGAAGTCAGTGAAATAAAGTAATTAATAATCATGAAACAATCTTAACAATCTCAGTACCTACTAACAAAACTTAATTTTATGATAATAAATATTTATAGTGGACAAAACACTATTATAATTTTTCCAGGTTCTAAAAACATGTTTTCTTAACTATTGGCTAATTCTTCCACGCACCATTTATTATTTTAGTCTTAAATAGAGAATTGTTTCTTATATCCTCCGCCTATAAATCTAATTTGACCATAGATAACAATATAATTTTGAACAATACATATTTTGCGTTATCCCTTTTGAATAGGCTGATAGGCAAGATTATTTGGGATATCTTAATAACATTTTTTTTTCTTTGAAACCTATTTTCAAAATACGTCTTAATGGGACGAGAAGAGAATTTGACCTGCCACAGAAACCCCGTCGCAGAGTGACGAGAAAGATGTATTAATTCGCGTTTGGATCACAGTGGTTATGTCTTTACTCACTGCAGTGTGACGTACGAATAGTTCATTGCAATTTGTAATAGTTTCTGACCTACATTCGGTTTATTTGACGTCAGTTGCAATATAAATGTTTTTGTGCACGATTAAACATCTTTGGCAATCGCGTTTTCATTATGTGTTTCTCTTTTTACAAACGCTTTAGGCAAGTACAAAAGGGCCACTATCGAGGTGTTAAAGAAAAGCACTCAAGAATGTGAGGCTCTGCTATAATACTTATCCGGATATACAGAAACAGATGTGATACCGCCTGATTCAAAACTTTAGACCCACGTAGGTATTGAACACGTTCTTCAGTTATGTACCCTTAGTTAGTGAAATACGTGTCTTGTACAGTTCCCATTTACCCAGATACGTGTCGTATATCAAACCTGCAATTAATAGCTAGAAACTAAAAACAAGAGTAGGAGGGGGGGGGGGGGGCGTTTTTTTGTTCAGAAGTCCACCCCAAATGTATGTTACTAAAAATGAGAGTAATTCTCTAGTCTCACTTAGAGTGACATGGTTTGTGGTATAATATTTGCTCTGCCGGGAAAAAGCGTTCCCACGCATCGAGATTAAATAGACACCCGGGCATGTTGTACGCTGCATGTGGAGCGCTTGGGTCACTTTTGCTCGCCATTTCTCTTAATGACCATTAAATTAACTATTACCAGACGTTAACCAAACACACATTCCAGTATTACCAACAGAGGCGGAAAAGCGGTTGTAACTAAGCGAACTCTAGCTTAGGCGACTGTGGAAACTTTGCCATCCAATGACATTTATTCCGCTTGAGGGTTACTCGCTCAATAATGGGATATACTTCGTTAAACATTCCCTGTCCGTTCAATCGTGGCTCGATGATAACAGGAACTAGCTTAAAAACGTAACGTTCATTTATATAGAAGAACAATTAATCGTTTAAGATATGTGAGAACTTTTCTGTTACAAGCATTTTAGAATCTCTTCTATGTTGTTTTCTGTTTGAAAGTGGGTTACCATGTTAACTTGGACACATCGGTGCAATGAACAAAACTGACAAGATCGTTTGCACCGAAGAGATCAAAATTAATCTGTCAACATGTTAAGACCGACGATGTTCGTTGAATTTTAAAGAAATTCTCACGGAACGCGTTTGTATTTGTACCTAGTTTTAAGTTAAAAAAAGTTTATTCATAAAAAATGGTACATATACAAGAAGTTTAAAACCATTTTAAAGCGCTGAAGCAAGATTGATTTCTTGCTGCCCGTTCACTTTTTTTTTAAAATTTTAAATCAAGTTTATCACACTTTATATTTTACTATCATATCAAGTTCTACAAAACAATTACATGCACAATTAAAAAAACAAGTATATGATCAAAACACCCACAAAGCCAGAACATGGCTTAACTGTGGGTGGAACAGACAAATTAAAAATTAAAAGAAAAAGGTGACAATACAGAGGGCGGTACATACCCAAAATTAATCCCAAAAAACAAGTATATATAAATACCATGGTTGCATGACATTTAGTTAATTTGTGAAATCCAAAAAAATAAATTAACAATTACAAAGTGTTAACATCTTTAAAAAGTCAAAAGATGTCAGAAAGAAGTTGTGATTGAAGTTCTGTTTTAATTTTTTCGATGTTAGACAAGGTTTTAAGTGAGGAAGGCAGCAAGTTGAACTTAGAAAGGTAGCCATATTTATTGTTAAAATTGGGAATTTTGAACGCCCCCGCCACTTTAAGCCTTGTCTCCTTGCATGAGCCTAACGGAATCTTGAGATCTGATTTAAAATTAAGGTGTAATATAAGTCTATATATAAACAAATAAGATATTGGCAGCACGTCACAAAATAAAATATTTGTTTATGGGGGAGTTCAGTGTCGGTTTTGAAGTAACACATTACCATTTTTATCATTCTTATTTGTAAATAATCAACCCTTCAACCCGTACGATTATAACGCAGGTGTGGTCGCGCATAAGTTTTTGTAGGTTAATTAAGCCAAGAGAATACACGGTACTTATACATCACGCTTGAAATTAATTCTTGTACAGAGTGCCTCGAACAAAAACACTTGGGTATCATGGTTTTATTTTCAAACTCCATCCCATGTAACTAGATGTTTAATACATGTCGGCAGTTGCAGCTTCAGTAATGTGTTCTGTTATTCAGTCCACGGTTGTACATTCTCTAACCATGACCACGTACGTTTATTTTTATCATTTTATCTCGTATCTATTTCAACGATAGAAATTGAAACATAATACCAGTGTGTGAGTGCAGTACAAGATAAAAGATCATCTTTCAGTTAGGTCCTCGCCATGTTGCAATATTTCCCGAAGTACTTTCCTATGCGACTCTAGGGCTTGTAAAGTGACATTAGGCAGCCATGTTGCCACATTTCACACGTCGCGAGTCTGTATGTGATGTCTGACGAATCTAACCTCAGATTGTCTCAGCCGTGTTTGAATATGCACCTACGTTCAAGGAAGTTAAGTTCTTGTTGTTCGGTAAGTAGATTACACCACGACGAATTGAGCGAGTGGTGCTTAAGTTGGGTGGGTAGACTAACTTAGCGTTTAATGCTTTCAAGGGAGGGATTATCAGGGGTATAAACATGTTACCGTGACATGGCTCAGTGCTAACCCGTTAAGCTTTCATTTGGGACTTTGCGAGCTCAAATCACGCACATAGATAAATTAAAATGTTGAAGTGCCTACTTAATCCTGGTACGCTGGCCGATTAAGGCATTTCAAAAAAATAATTCGACCTGCTATCCTCAACAAAGAATGCCTTGATATACGCACTCACACCTGTTAAAGTAGATCAATTATTGATGTTTTTTGTTTATATGAAAACGTAAATAGAGATGCAAATGGTAATATTTTAAAAATGAAATACTTCAGTAAGTTGTCCACCTTTGTAAATCAGTTTTTATAACTGAATAGGATAGACGTTAAATAAATAATAAATAATAAATGAAGAAAGTGTTAAAAAATAACTAGGATGCTTCGCAAACGCTTTTTTTGATCGCGTTGATGGATGAGCTTTTTAAGTTTTTTTGCATGAGATATCTTTACTGTTGCAAGTGCTTTGTTTTGCTGCCTACGCAGTGTAGGTGATTGTTGTCAAGTTTCTATTGCTTGTTGCTCTTATTTACCGTAAAAACTTATATTAAAAGCTTTATTTCTATGGATTCTGGCTAACTTTTTCAACTTTTTCTTTCAAAAGGTCCATCACCATAACCTTAATGTCATGTATAATATGAACGTTGTAGCCCCAACCGTTTGGTCAGAATCGGCCCAAATGGCACGAAAATATTGCACTAAAAATCGAAAAAAATCGTAAAAGTTCATGAGAAATATTTCTTCGATTGTACCCAAAACAAAAACAATACACCTCTAAGTTTAGAGATTTCGAAGGTCCCCTCCAATTTTCATCAAGATCGGATATGCCGTTTGCCTGGTAGAGAGTTAACAAACAGACAGAAAAAAACAAACAAACAAACAAACAAAAAAAAACACCCGAGCTAAATTTTTTTGGGGGTCAGTGAAATTGAAGTCTTCGCTTCGCTCATCCAAAAATATGTCTTGGTATAGTGATTTATAGAAGAGGGGAGTCCAAACCGTTCCCACAACAACCATTAGTGAAGCCGTCTAGCCCTATAACTGCATGTAATAAGTTTTATTTAGCTGTCCTCCTTTGTAAATCATTTTGAACTGAATAGGAAAGACGTTCAATAAATAAATTGACATAAATAATATTCGGGATTGCAATGGTGTTCAGTGTTATAAATGCATCTGCCAGTTGTAACATTTTGTGCTCGGGCGCTTAATAGAAAACACTGCTTAGTGAAGTAGTTTTAATCTTCCCGTATCAGGTTTACTCATCCACAATGAATCCTCCTTGATAAAAACAAGCATTTGATATAAAAAAATTGTTATAACAACTTGATCGAGATATCAAGCTGGATTGTGAAAATAACTTTCACAATCAAGCATTGCCCGCAACATTTGCTAATTGATAATATAAGTACTTCCGTCTATGGGCCATTTAGCGCATTTAAGTCTGTGTTCCTGAGAGAAGTTTCTCCGAATGCCTGTTGATCCGATTAAAAGAATGAAATACTATAGGCCATTGTTCGAACTTTGAATGCGTCTTTAAGCCTACTTTAATTACTTCTTTCAACACGTCCTTATTCCGCTAAATCTATGTCTAAAGTCTTAAATACTTTTTCTTGTAACATAGAAATTGGTCTTAAACTGGTGATTCAATAAGTCAAACATTTTTGTTATTAGAGGACTTTCATCAGTACAGGCATACTTGATGCATTTTATGAAAAACATATTTATAAACTGACGTACGTAACTTAATCGAGAAGTCAAAACCGATCAATTGTGCCCATTTCTATTCTGGAAACAATCGATAAAAATAAATAACCTTTAAACAAAATTTTTGCTTTTTTCATGAAAGTGCACTGCTTGATTTATATTTTAACACTTAACCAAACACAACAGTATTGCCACCAAATAAGAGTTTTCTAAAACTCAGAAACATGTCTACTTTGAAAATGGTGGATTTATGCTTATCCCTAAAATATAAACACGTTTCAAGTCAGCATCTGTGAATATTTAAAAATACACTTCATTGAAATTCCTCGCAGAGTTTGCATGTGCACGATGAATACAAAACAATACGGGAAACAAAGAAAAGCGTAGAGCGACAATTCAATGGCGTTGGATACAAATCTTCCTCGCATTGACACATAACGTACACACACTGTGTTCAAAATTAGCTCATATTTGCATATTAACAAGATTGAAGCGTGATATAATTATTAGGTTGATAGTGACTTTATACATTTAGAAACATAAAAAATATAAATGTTTAAAATTCGTTTTAAGTGACTGGTCAGTTCATTGAAACAATATTTAAATATAAACATAAAATAAATAAATTTAATCTAAAATAATCATATGTTGTATTCCGCTGTGAATTGCTTGGCAAGTGGAAATATCCTAAAGGGAGACAAAGCATTCAACGCTAACGAGGAAACTTTCTAAATTGTGAATTGAGGTGGCGACGTCAAGGAAAACGTTTATTTCAAAATACTCATTTATGTGTTGAGGTTGTAATGAGACTCGAATGCACAATTTACCCAAACACATATTATCAAACACTGAGTTCTACAAACCAAATCCGAATTCTCATTCTGCGTAATTTTGCTGCAATTAACGTAATAAATCGTGTGGTGGCTACCACACAACCTCATTGACCAATCACGCGCAATTATGTTGGAGAATGGTAGCCATTGTGCAATTGATGACCGCAGGTGCGGCTACGCAGCTACAATCCCGGTTTAATTTATGATATAAAGACTGCGTTGCGTGCGATCATGCGATGGGTTTACTAAACAAAGTTATTGTTAGTTCTTACAATGATTTTGATAGAATTGTTAGTGAAGATACTGGACCTTATTTTTAAATTATTAACTTGAAACAGTTCAACAATTTTTTATTAGCTGAAGCGTCTTACGCAAAATAATTATTGAAACTCAATTTATTGTGCCTTTAATTACGTTTCATGCATTTTTTAAGGAAAATATGTCAAAACGGTCGAAACAAGTAAAACACCGTGATCAAAATTTGAATTTAATTTTAAACTAGTAATCAAATGATATAAATGATATAAAATTGATTTGTGTAAGAAAAAACTTTGTGATGTTTTCAAAAATGCATTTACATTTGAATACATTCTCTTCTACGTATGATTATAATGACGGATTGAAGATTAAACTTTGTTTAAAACAATTCGTTAGTTGAATCGCTATCACGCTGTCCTCTGAACGAACTTCATGTCTTCTCTGGCTGCGATTTCTTGAAACTCGGTTAATGATCAAGTTAGGCCCAATTGCAGAAAAAATATGGTATTTTTTTTTAGTGATAACGTTAAAAAAATAGTCTAATGCTTGATTGTTACCATAAATTATTGCTATTGATGCTGTAGTGGCGTTTTTTTGAATATTTCGTTATGATAATTTTAATATAGCTACAATGACAAAAAAATTATAATTAAGAATTCAATTCTTTTTCCGTAGACGGTGTTATTGGTTCAGGATCTTTCCTTGTGTTAAGCACGGTTTGTTGCATGCCTGAGCTTTACACCCATCCTACTAAATTAGCATTTATGATAATTATATTGTTGAGATGTATTAGACCTGGGAACAATTTCATAAGACGTTCGAGTCACGAATTCTGTTAATTATCTCTCATATTCTTGAGCACGACAACTAAACATTGCAAGACGTCGACCATCAGCGACATAATGACTTGATACCTAGTTGTGAATAGCCTGGGGAGCGTTTAAAACTTCCAGCTTCGAGCAGGAGGTTTTGGTAATTTTGATACAGTATATTACTGACCCCGTCGTTTTATAAATGTTGGACTTTGCGATTCCCATCACGGTAGGGTATCGTGAGTCGGACGCCCAGGAGGGACATTAGCATCGACCATGCGAACTTCTAAGAGGCGAGACGCAACTAATGGCGTCGCTCCAGATGGAACGGTCGGCTGGGGATATGGAAGTACCGCGGACCCGCACCTAGCGTCACGTCATTCAATAGAAGGGAAGGAAATCGCAAAACAAACATCAAAATTGCGTCGAAAATGACCCACGTACAGAATTAAGAATGAGAAAAGTAGAGTGTTTTAGATTTTGGCTGAAATCAATCCCGAACCGGAAGGCTGGTCATCTTATAAAAGCGTGACGAAAGAAAAAGTACGCCCAACCTTTTAGCGTTTGTGTTATTGAAGAGAAATGTGGGCGGTGATTTAAAACCCTAGATATTATTTACGTGACAGATTCCTTAAGTTCACTGTATAATAGAAAACTGTAGATGTGAAATTAGATTGTCCTGGTGTTTATACAACTGAAGGCGAAACAAAGATAAGTCGAGAAAGTTTTCGATCTAAAACGCGTAAAAAGTAATAAATCTTATCTTCGATTCCATTATTTTTCCTGGGAGAACTCCCAATTTTGGAAATAGATGTGGGCGACTAGGGGAAAGTGGCGTAGAGATATAACGGGCAATGATAAAGGGGGGAGAACGGAAGATGAAGCACACCTTCGTCACAGATCGTAAACTATTTAAGAGAGAGTCCAATCCATTCTTGAGTGGTATTATGTTCTGCTAAGCCTCCGAACACAATGGCACGTACAGTTGGAGGGCAACTACGGTCAGAGATGGATATAGCAGGCCCTGATCTGGGATATAAATATTTTGTTCTTTTGAATTTTGGTTTGTGTGGAAGGCGGGGAAATGATGACAAACAATTTGAGCTGGTTTGGTTTGTTGCTAAAAAGACAATTAATTTGGCCATGAAATCTGTTTGTGCGTGTGTGTTTTTATTTATTAGGTCTTACTGTACAATTTATAAACACTAGGAAAACGCTAAAGTCCCGCCGCGTTGATGGATGAGCTTTTAAAAATGTTTAGTTTGCATGGGATATCTTTACTTTTGCAAGTTCTTTGTTTTGCTGCCTACGCATTGTAGCTGATTGTTGTCAAGTTTCTTTTGTTACCTGTCAATTGGTATTATTTTCCGTAAAAAACTTATATTAAAAGCTTTATTTCTATAGATTTTGGCTTACTATTTAAACTTTTTCTTTTAAAAGGTACTACATCACCATAACCTTAATGTCCATGTATAATATGAACGTTGTAGCCCCACCAGTTTGGTCAGAATTGGCCCAAATGGCACGAAAATATCGCACAAAAAATCAAAAAACTTATATTAAAAGCTTTATTTCTTGGATTCTGGCTAACTTTTTCAACTTTTTCTTTCAAAAGGTACTACATCACCATAACCTTAATGTCCATGTATAATATGAACGTTGTAGCCCCACCTGTTTGATCAGAATTAACCCAAATGTCACGAAAATATCGCACTAAAAATCGAAAAAAATCGTAAAAGTACGATATTCATGAGAAATATTTCTTCGATTGTACCCAAAAACAATACACCTCCAAGTTTAGAGATTTCGAAGGTCCTGTCAATTTTCATCAAGATCGGATATGCCGTTTGCCTGGTAGAGAGTTAACAACAGAACAAAAAAAACAAAAAAAAAAACAAAAAAACAAAAAAACAAAAAAAAACACCCGAGCTAAATTTTTTGGGGGTCAGTGAAATTGAAGTCTTCGCTTCGCTCATCCAACAAGTGGGTCGCAAATCTAAGACATTGGCATCATTTAATTCGCTATAAATATAAATTTGAAAACAGTATGACAAAATACAAAAATTAAATAATAGTAACCACATATTAAAACAAGTGACATTAGCTATGTCATAGTAGCTTGTATATGGTAAAATGAGAACAAAATGAAATGGCACAAATAATAATGTGCCTAGAAGTGTATGTGTCTGTACGAGTATGTGTGTATGTGTGATGAATGGTGTCTGTCTAGGCAAGATTGTTTGCGAGTGTGTGGTAAATGATGTGAGTGAAACAACTTATATCCTCTTGCTATAAATAGAAAAATAGCTTTTGTTATAAAATTGTCCCAGCACATTTATATTTTTATTTCTTAAAGTTAAAAGCTTTTGATAAAATATGAAAAACTGATATTTTATTTAAAGCAAAGAAAAAATGACAACAAAAAATTGAATGAAAAGTTGAAGAAGTGAAAAAGCGAGACAGATCGAGTGGAAAATTATGTTTACCCAGTGAGTTTTCAGTAAAAAGCGAGGAGAGGAATATGCAGCGTTATTTGATTACGCCATTCTTAACGCCGACACAGATGCTACAAGAGAAAATAACGGGGAACGAACTATAGTGCGTCAGGTAGAGAAGTCTGGTTCTTCGTAGCGACACGACGGCCTGATAATAGAACCCGTACAGTGTATTACACTCTCCGGAAAACAAATGCACTTGTCATAGCCACATGTTTTCTGATTGTCAAGATTTTCTAAGGAACACGATTCGAATTTATTAATATTTAACACCATTCTACGATCACGTTGAAAGACCGAATACATCCACATATCTAAACGACACGTGTTGATGCTGTTACGACCCACTTAACAACTTTTAATGAGTAATTTGTTTTACAAGTGAAAAAACGTGGAAGCGTATGTCTAACAGACGTTTTTATTTGTTTTACAACGTCTGAAAAATATGTCGCAGTTCATTAAATCGTGTGTATATTAACCTAATTGAAATTATCTTACAAATATATTTAATAATGAGAGTCTTGCTAAAGATTATCATCTGTATCACTTGGTTTTATCACAAGACGAACTTCGTATTCTGATTTAAGATTTGACAAAAACTATTTGAAATTGAATTTGTTCTTTGTTGTTCTTTGCACGGCAGAAGGCTGCATGTTTGACATTAAAAAACACATGAAAAACAACCTGCTTATTTGTTTTTTCTTCCCTGGTAAAAGCTTTATTTAAACTACCCTACATTTTAATCACTACAGCTTTATCAATATATTCAAAATGTTTAATGCAAGATTGATTGATAATCGATCTTATTAAAGAATATGCCAGACATTTACTGCAACCACATTGGTTTCTACGCCAATATATTGGGAATAAATTTGTTTTCGAAAAAGAAGGCCAGTACCACGAAAAACGTGACAGTATATCCCACTACAAAGTGAATTTTGCAGACATTATTCTTTTCTTTAAATCTTCTATCTTTATTAAGTCATAATTCACGAATTTTGAGCTATTTGATGACTAAAATACTACTAGTCACTTCAACGACAAAATTTATTTGTTTAACATAAATTTGCATCAGATAAATTATGTGCGTGTAATTACGTTTACCGGATAATTAAGTTAAATAATTTATAACAGCATAAATTCAGTAATAGATAAAGCCTATATTATGAAACGCAAACTACAAGAATGCACACAGGGCAAACACAATCAAAATTATCTTCAACTGTAAATAAGGTTTACAGAACGAAACGATTGAGTTTGTTCGTGATCATCCTGTATGTGTGTTGAATGTAAAATATCTGCCCAGAAGTTGCATAACTTCTGCGTATGTGGTAGAAAGTCACACAGAGTTACTTTTGTTTTGACATTAACCAAATTAGCGAGACAGGAAAAAGTTTTCGTTCAATTTATGGACGAGAATATTCCTACACGATTTCAATTTAACGTGTGCGTAGGTGCAGTTTTTAAAACAAACGAACGAGAAAGACGAACAAACAAAAACATGCCACATTGGCTTTCAAACAAAACTAATGTATTATTTACACATGGTATATAAAAGTTTAATTTTAGTTTGTAATTATTAACGATCGGAACATGTGTGACCTCTAAAAGTGTTCTTTCAGTGTCTTAGCATAAGGGCTACAACTAGGGAAACGCCAAAGTCGTTGTTAAACGAGTGAGTGAGCCATGTGTTAAGTACCCGATTACATTACTTTTCTTCCCCCTACCTTGGGCCTACCTAGCCTATCATAGGCTAGAGAGGCGCATTATGACCTTACAGTTGACGCGCCCGTCCCCGTATACCAACTAAACTTTAAAAACTATTATTTATACGAATATAATTATCAAACTTAAATGCAAATGTTCCCGGGTACTCACCACATGACTCGCTCACTCGTCTCACTACGACTTTGGCGTTTCCCTATAGTCTAGTTGGCTAAGGCGCCCTTGTAGCCGAAATGTGAAAGAAGTGAGTTCAATTCCCTGGTCGGGAAAGATTTTGTAATTTCTAGATTGTATTTCAAAAATAATTGAACATGATTTGAAATGCATAATATAACGCAGTGTTGTCCATCATCTGTGGCAATAGGGCCTACTATGGTAAACATAGCCAGTACGAAATACGTGAAAATATTGCAAGGTTTACTCAATCTACGAGCGAATTTTGTGGGTACCTTGACGTGCAACATTCGACATACCTTGCATGGGCACGGCATTTCACGGCCAGGCGAATAATAAACAAAAAATATATTTTCAAAATCTAAAACATTGTACCCGATTACATTACTTTTCTTCCCCCTACCTTAGGCCTACCTAGCCTATCATAGGCTAGAGAGGCGCATTATGACCTTACAGTTGACGCGCCCGTCCCCGTATGCCAACTAAACTTTAAAAAACTATTATTTATACGAATATAATTATCAAACTTAAATGCATATGTTCCCGGGTACTCACCACATGACTCTCTCACTCGTCTAACTACGACTTTGGCGTTTCCCTGGTCTAGTTGGCTAAAGCGCCCTTATAGCCGAAATATGGGAGACGTGGGTTCAATCCCCTGGTCGGGAAAGATTTTGTAATTTCGAGATTGTATTTAAAAAATTATTAAACATGTTTTGAAATGCATATAACGCAGTGAAGTCCATCATCTGTGGCAATAGGGCCTACTATGGTAAACATAGCCAGTACGAAATACGTGAAAACATTGCAAGGTTTACTCAATCTACGAGCGGAATTTGGGGGTACTTTGACTTAAAACATTCGACAGACCTTGAATGGACACGGCATTTCACTGCCAGGTAAATAAAAAACAAAAAATATCTTTTCAAAATCTAAAACATTGTCGTTAAAATAATTTCATAACATTGGAAGTCTATTTTTCAGTTTATTATTTCTTGTATGTTTAAATCGCAATGAATCTTGCTGATTTTGTTAGCAGTTCTCAATAAACTCGTACCGGATGTCCGTTTAAAATTTCAGCGCAATCTGTTCAGCGATTCGGCTGATTTTTAACGTACACACACACACACACACACACGCACGCACGCAGAAAAACAATAAGGGCCGTTTAAGTCGAATGGAAATCACTACGTTCGCTACGCTCACTCGTTCAATAATTAGTTTTTTTCATCACTATGACAATATGCGATGTTATTTGATTTTACATATTAAATTTAATTCGAATTATAGTTGGTTTAGTTTTTTTTCCATTTTTACCATCAGTTTTAATTATTATTATTATTATTAATAATAATAATAATCAAAATTTATACTTATACTAATACAAGTAAGTAGCTTTTATAAGAGTTTCCACAAAAACATTACTTAAAAAAAGGTATATTTAGGACTTTGTTCTAGAAAGCCCAAAGCCCCAATGATTAATGAAAAATATCAAATAATCCACACAAAAAACGAGTATCTACAGATTATTAATAATGAAATAATTAATGAAAGGTTATCACAATGATTTTAAAAGAAGGTCATTCAAAACCATAAACTTATTCTTTAATGCTCCACGAAATAAATGAATTAATTCCGTATAAATAATCTATTGATTTAACATTTTTGTTTTTGTTCGGGCAGTTCTTTCGCGGTGGTATCGTTTTTATTGCCAACTTTTCAGAACTTGAGATATGGTGGATGATGTTTATGAATTGACGCTTGTTTTTTTGTTCTTACTCTTTTGTTACAATTAAATAATGCTGATTATTCTAAATAAGCTTCCTGAACTCCAAGGCCAGATTTGTCATTATTTTGCTGCCAGACACTTTTCTAGTTCGTTGTATTCTACTCCAGTCATGTTCATCTTTTACCGGCACTCTGACTTGGACTGGGTCTGTTCATCTCAATTAGGTCTTACTCTTGTAATTTCTTTATTACTTCATCATACTCACCGTGACGTCATGACACAAATATCTCGGGACTCCCCTACATATAAAATTAAATGGCGGGAAAATCAAGGTCACAATATAAATATTTTACGTATGAGGTTGTCATGTTGTTTTGTAAATATGTTGGTTAATCGAAATGGTAATGGTAACGATGCTTTCAACCCTTTACTTTATTAAGAATGAAATTAATGCTTCATTGAGTTGTTTGGTCTGTTTAGTGTTGCATTAGAGGCCAATCCTCTCTTTATCCAGATTTTTTTTACTTATGCATGTCGATAGGAATCATTGTTCAAAATAGTCAGGACGATAACATTCTTTAAAAAAGTGAACACGGTGGAAACTTAAACTTGCGTTTTTTTAAAAATTAAACTCCTCCACTTGAGAACTTGCGGCGGATGGCAGTCACACAATTATCGGGTACTTTTATCAAAACAGAAAAAGAATTAAGCCTTTCGGTGATAAAATCGATGGCTATTTCAGTCCCAGCATCAAGCCGGAGTTGGTCCTTGAGGCAAATACTAAATTGGCGTTAAAGTTTTAGCACAAAGACCGGTGCAATATACCTCACTTGAGAGTTGACCCAGAAGTTACGTGCGCAACTTATAACGACGTTTTATTAAGGTTATTGGTCAACATAATTAACAGGCTAATATGGAGCAATCATTTCGTTAAAACATTGATTGATTCAGTTTTTGTTCTTGTCGTATTTGTGCTTTTAGATGCGTAATTCCCTCTTATCAGTCAACAGTATCTTCATTCTAATTTACAGTGTAGTGCATAGATTACTGGAAACAAATGTTGAATGTTAGACTTTATCTCAACATTCCCCTCGGGGTATTTGATGGGAATTACCACCGTGCAGCTTACTCACTACACACTAGTGACGAGGAAAACTGTTAACATAACCTTTAGTTAGAATTGCCGAGGGTTTCAAATACGTAAATACCGAACTGAGTGCTGTGTTAAAATTACATGGTTGTTTCGGTTGGCTGGCTGGCTGATATTAAAATAGCAAGATCACACAATTCTAATTACCTTCCTTCTTCATGTAAGAAAATCCTTTATTTCTCTTGCTAATTGCTTGTATATTAACACGTTTCAGATAACTGATAACTTATAAGAAAGGTGTTTCAGTATCGCCACTGTTTCAAGTTTCAATTACATATAACTGTTAACCTTATTATTTTTACGATTAGTATGGTTATTAATGTTAAAAAACATGATATTTTTATAGTGTATTGTGTTTTCTTAACTTTTTATATGTTAGTTTTAATAATTAGGCCAAAATAAAATGCACATACATTAAGTAATAATGTGATATAACATATTCCAAATGTAATTCTTTTCCCTTGCTCTATACCGATGCTCAGATGAAGTAATCCACTTGTCGTTATATGAGTTGTGTTCCGATTTCTCCGACTACTCCAGTCTGCTCTGCTTCACTGAACTGAATCGAGTGATTTGGGAACTAAATTACCTCTCATTGTGTTACTCACGATCACGGAAATATAAGCCAATTTTAGTCCCATCAATTCCAAACTGCGACTGAAGAATCTCTAGCCAGTGCTGTTCACGGATTGATATCGCATCGTTCGTAATGAGTTGTTTGTAGCTTGTAAATAATAGAAGTTTGAACTCGGTCAAGCGAAGAGACGCGTTGTTATCGGCGACGTCTGGTGGTAATTACTGCTCTCAGCACAGCTGGCTAGATAAGAGGTTATCGCCACTAATCCCATCAACCAGGTGATTACGTAGGCGTCTACACGTAATCTGACGCCATGTCAATAATTGAATCTAGTTAGGGAACCTGTTTCTAGGCATTGCTAATTGGCAAACCGAGGATAAGGTTTCTACAAATTTGTTTGTAAACTTGTAATGGATGCTTTTGAATAACTTGTTACATTTCTTGGTCCTCCAGAAGTATGTTTTCTACAAGTTCACTATTTGAAGTTTTATTCTGTATCAAGTTTGCCAAATTACACAAGACTTGCTATAAAGTGAGCTTAACAATACATTCTATGTCATTAAAAGTTTTAGAGTTTTCTTGTTTTAAGTTTGTCATTTTTGGCTAAAGGAAAAAGAGATTTGAATCGTTTACTTGGATCAACAAGGTTAACTAAACCGTGTCATCAACTTAACTCTGAACGTTGAAACATTTATCACACTGAGAAAGTTTTCTGGGTTTTAACTGCAGTTCTAAGTTACGAATTTTGGACCATTTTAGAGCGTTCACCACCTGCGTTTTAGGCAATTTTCTGTTTGCTCGCTGAATAACATCACAGTTGTTAGAAATTTTGAACATATCTCAAGAAAGTGGAAATAAGGGTTTCTATGGTAACACATTCCTAAAATTTGTTTTTAAATAATTTATAAAGAATAAATTAGATTTCACGAATTTCAATTTTGTTAAAAAGTCCAAAATTGATTATATTCGTGATTTTTTTCTGGCTGATCAAGTCAAAATTTTGAAAATCTATGACTGTAAGAACGTCCATGTATGCTTTATTGACAAGTTTGCAAAATTGTATATACGTAGGATGCTTTTTGGCCGAGCAAACAGCTATTGACTAACTGTCAAAGGGTGGTGAACCCTCTTAATGTAAATAGTCAACCCCTCCAGCCTTTGCGATTTGGCAGACATTTCCTCGACGTATTATGTTGTGACGTATACATTGAATCTGCATGATCAATGCAATCGCGATAAACTTTCCAAATTTGATTATTTCCATTCGGAGATATTTTAATTTCTAATTTCAGTTCATGATTTGTTACTTTAAAGTTAAAGGGGTATTTAACCGCTAAACTCAAAAAATATATTTCATTCAGGCTACCTAGTTATGAATTTAGAAACTAACAGAAAAATTATTGGGGCCACCATGACCTCCCAAAAAATTGTCGAACATGACATTTTTCGAGCTAGGTTCCATCGGCAAAAATCTCCCATAAGAAATAACATGGGGACGATCTTTATGCCCCGTGACCTTGGAGGATTTTGATCCAAAAAAATATTGGCCATTATTGACGTACTCTACAGCCTTTTCTGTAAATTCCATATATTTTGTTTTGTAATTTGGGCAAGTAGTTCGGTCAAAATATGTTGATTACCAAGATGGGGTGTGATTTTGGAATGCATATTTTTGCGTGTTTGAGGATATATTTGGGCACAGTTTCAAGACACGATGTTATAAAGGGGCATTTTAGATTGGTACTATGCTCTAGTATCTATGTGGACCAAAAAGGAAGCAGGTTAAAACCG